>VXBT01011624.1:1036172-1193693 GCA_013400235.1 Oriolus oriolus
GGGGGGGTGGTGTTGGAACTTTAGGGTCCCTTCTAATGCCAGCCATTCTAGGATTCTGTGATATTGCCACCACAATCCCATTTTGGTAGCAAAGTTGGAATCTCAGATGCTTTTGGATGACCTCACAGCTGTTCAGGCTTTGCTGGTGGCAGCACAAATCCTCTTGGAGCACTATCAGCTGCCATCCTTTCCAACCAAGCTCGGGGTGGAGGGGGTTGAAGTTTGCCCCCAGTACTGTTCTTTGAATGCTGGGTGATAAATCTGTCTGTTAATTGTGAAACATGTTTAATGTTTTATCCATTCCCAAGGACACGCTTACCGAAGTGCAACCCACGCCTTCAGTGAGGTCCTGAAGGCTTCCTGAGGGCAGCCATGGTCCATCCTGGTGGGCCAGGCTGTGGCAGCAGAGAAAACACCTGGAGAAGTTCGAGTGAGCAACCTCATGCCACAGAATAGGTCTCTTCTCCAAACCAAAGTCATCCAGGGGTCTCCAGCAAAAATGGGTGAAAATGAGGCATGGTTGCACCTTGGAACACCTTGAGAGGGCAGGATGGCACCTTCCCAGAGAAGGGATTTTCCATTTCTTGATCAGAAACAGTAACTCCAAGGCTTGTGAGTCCCTGCCGTGCTGCTCTGGGCTGTCTGAGGCAGAGAGGGAGGGGATGACATCTACTCCCTGGTTGTCAGGCAGCATCATGTCCTGGGAGGGCATCAGCGCTGCTGGAGGAGGCTCAGAGGGGAGTGGCACAGTGCTTGTCCCATTAATCATTTCCCACACAGTGATGGCTCCTACAGCAGCACAAGTGAGTCGTCCCAGTGCACACTTTTGGTTTTCTGCAGCACCCCGGAGTGACTTGCTGCCTGACAGTGTGTGAGTAAGAGGCACTAAAACCCACCCAGGCACAGCCCTGTGCTACAGCCTGAGTCCTCCTGGGGGGATAAGCTGCTCTCAGGCTGGTCTTACTCATCTGGCTGCAGCAGACCTCTGGCAGCTTGTAGAAAGCCATCCACACCTCCATTACCCAAATTCATGAGTGGTTGTCCATGAGGAAGTCCTTACAGAGGTTGTAATTGCAGGGGTAGCAGTGAGGGCTAAATCTCAAGGTCCTGGCTAAGCTTCTAACCCAGCAGTTAGAAATTGTGCTTTGAGTGCAGCCATGAAGGGTGAAACATGGCAAACATAAAGCCAGACTCTCCTGTCCTGGGTATGTTTTCACAGAGGAGGTCTCCTAAAATTTTCAGTCTTGATCAAGTTTCCACTGGGGTCGGCACACAATGATCCCTGAAGACCCTTGCCCTAAAAACCCTCATCAAGGGAAGCACGATGAGTGATTCCTAAGCATCATTGCTCAGCACCTCAGAAACAGAGGTCAGGATAGGAAACCAGGTCTCTGAATGACAAGATGAGGCCAGAGAGCAGCCTGAGCAAACAGCGTCATTCCAGCAGCAGAGAGAGCCACAGCTACTGAAGGACAGGAGACCTGGGGTGCCTCCACTGCCTTGGGCTATGCTTATTGCCAGGAGCATACAATGCCATGTGCTCCAAGAGCTGTATTTTGCCCCATCAACAGCTCCTGAAAGCCAACAGCATTTGCCATTCTACAACTGGGTCCTGATCAAATTCCTCCAAAAATATTTAATGGTTGGACTCAACGACCTTAGAGACTCACTGATCTTTTCCAGTCTGTGATTCTGTATGAAGGTGGGTGATCCAAAGTCAGGCTTTTCTCCTCACCTAAACCACTCCTGACCTGTCCAAGAGCATTTTCCTTTTTTTTCCGCCTAGTTTTATTAAGTTCTGGGGTAGAACACGAGCGAGTTTAATCTTCCCCTGCATGTCTTCGCCGAAGAAACCCAGAAACAGCGAGAAATGCTTTACAAGCTTATCGGGGGCAATAAATGTTCTCTGCTTGAGTGAAGAGGCTTTCACAGGAGTTTGGCTGTACTGATGGGGGAACGAGCTCCACCGTACAGGCAGGGTCCCCGAGCTTTGCCGGTAGCTGTGGGAAACGACCTCACATGCTGCCAGACTCAGGCTGTGCAGAGGTGGCGACGGCACCGCCGCATCGCAGGGTGCGAGGAGCCGGCGGGAGCAGGGGGCTCTCGCTGAATACAAATGCCACTGAGAGGCCAGATCCTGCAGCTTTCAGCAGAAAAGTTTGGGAAACGGTTTGTTAGGAAGGGCGCGCCGCGGGAGCTGCGGTGTTGCCAGTTGGAAGCCTCGAATGAGGCAAGCAGCAAGCTGATTTACTGTGCTGGCCAGTGTGCTGGGCCACATTCCGGTGTGTGGTGGAGAGGGGATGCTTTTGGCTCTGTCAGCCACACAGGTTTGACCCAGTGCTGGGCCAGGCAGCGGCTGGAAGTGCTCTGCATGTATTGTATATATAGCTATGTGTATAATACAGCTAGCCTGAGCTTTGGTATCTCTCGTCCATGCTCCACCACATGGGGCTTTGAGACAGGGTTTGTCATTCTGCCCCAGGGTTTGTCATTCTGCCCTTTCCATTCAGGAAATTCGGGACTAAGGAGAAAGTTTACCAAAACGAAGGCATTTTTTCTCATACAAAAGGAAATAGACTGAAAAAATCAAGACCAGAAAGTCAAATGGCCACGCAAGAGGTTAAACTGGCACCTCTCCAGGGGACATGGCATTTTTGCTTGGTGCTGTTCCTGCCAAGCCCCGAGCTCGAGGGGCTGGTCCTCAGCTCGTGGCAGCTCTGCCCAGCCCAGCACAGGTGCCAGCTGTGCTCCTTGCCCTCTGTCCCAGTGTCAGCGCTGAGGTGGCTGTGCTCCAGCAGCTGCATGGCACGACCAAACCCTGCCTCCAGCTGCAGAGCCACCACTCTCCCTTGTCACAGCCCCCTCTCCCTGCCCACAGGTGGCTCCGACCTCCCGGGAATGCAGTGGGGTCCCCCAGCATGCAAGAATCCACATGGCAAACCCTTTGGAGGACTCATCCCTGAGGGACAGACGTCCCAAAAGCTGAAGTGGCAAAGCAAGAGCTGGTTAAGGCAGGCTGCAGGGCTGTGGGAGCCCCTGCTTGCCTGGGGTCCCTCTGTTGGGAATCTCCTATGAGGAATGCAGCTATCACAGCCAGTATTTATGGGCAGAGAGTGCCTGCAGCCCCTACCACCCCCCAGCAGCCCCGCACAGCCCTAGGACCAAGGCTGCAATGTCTGCACTGCAGGGCTGGGCACAGCAGCACCCTTGCTGCTACAGACAATTTTTCACCTGCCCAGTGGCAGAGAACCTTGCAACAGGCACTAAAATCCTGAATTCTCAAGTGAATGACACCTCCGGGATCGGGCTGTAGCTTCTTGGGTCTCCCCTACCGTGTGTTGGTTGCAACCCCGAGGGACAGCAGATTTCATCTGTCTGGGAAGTGGGGACACAAAGCCACCAAGCTGGAAACACGACAGCTTGTCAGGAAATAAGCACAGGACTTTTTTCCGGTGATGGAAGTTTGATGAGATCAGCTCAGGAATTCATCCGAAGGCACAGAGCAACTTCTGCGTTTTTTAGAGTCCAGGAAGATTAGAAGCTCCCATAAACTTTAATGAGATAGTTCTGCAAAACCATTAGTAGAAGCTGTTGAAAAGCAAATTGTAGCCATTTATGGGGACCCAAGAAACTCCAGCAGCTATTCACTCAACGAGAGCTGGCAAAGCAGCTTTCCTTTCAAATTTCATAGTCCCCTTTGTCAAGAACTTCCTCCTTTCTCTTGTCAGGCTTTAATTAAATTTGCCCAGAATGGACACATTTTTCCCCCTGAGCCACTTCTCTGTGGACCAGCCTGTAGCTGGATTCAGCCAGGCAGCTCACCCACTGCATCCAGGGGCCATCATTCCCTGGGGAAAGCCACGGTTCTGAACAAACCCAGGCCACACCTGATGGATCTGAAAGGATGATGCAGCAGGTGGCCTCCAGGAAGCCCAAATGATGGGCAATTGTATCTGTTAAAGTGAATTTGGAGAGACTCCTGATCTGATCAGAAGACAGGTGGATATGGCTTTTGAACATATCAAATGGCTTTTAATGCCTTTAATGAATCCTGGGGAGAGGGCAAATTTCTTAGCTGCTCAACTCTCCTTTTAAAAAAAGGCACAATACATCTCAGCCTCTCCCAGATAAGAGAGCAACTCCAGCAAGTCACCCTTCACCTTCAAGATTTGTCTGCAGGGCTGAGTCATTACTGCAGCTAATTAGAGACTTCAAGCTGATTATGAGAATTGCAGTAAGTGGAGTTACAAAATCCCTGGGCCTGATACTCCTTAATACGAAAGCCACTTTACACTGACCCAGCCTTAAAATACCCTGGGATGATGTAAAGTGCTCTTAAAGCAGTTGGGATCTCCATATGCATTCGGAGGGACTGGCACACATCACAGACCACCAGCAGATGAGGCTGATGGAGCTCTCAAAGGCCCCATCTGCCCCCAGGTGAAATGAAAGCGTCTTTCTGGTCAAAGAGAGTCAGGTCTTTCGCCACAAATAAAAACAAAAAGTGTATTCAGGCAACTACCTGAAGAGCTGACTGATATCGATCCAATAAAAGCAGAATGAAAATGTTGCTGAGTCCATTTGCAGGTGCCTCTGGGGGTGTCTTAACCTTAACAAGCCAGTAAAACTCCCCTCAGGGTCGCTTCCAAAGTACTTCCATCACTGAACACTCCCTAAACTTTAGATGTATTTTGAACTGGACACAAACTCAAAAAGAGGAGCTCAACTTTTCCTTATTAGCGATACTGAGAAAGGAAGGGATCTTCCTATGTTGTTTTCAAATAACTCAAAGCAGTAGATTGCCCACAGAACAACTTTAGAACCCAGAGTGCCAGGGATACACTTGTGGCCTGGAAGTGACCATTTGGGCACAAGGAAGAGCCACCCTCCCCACAACAGAGAGGATCCTACCAGCCCCAGCAGCCCAAGAGCCGCCCCATCCTCACACCCCAGGATCTCCCAGCAGCTGCCAGCGGTGTGTCCCAGGGCAGAGGACTGCACACACGTGGCCACGATCTTTGCAGGGAAAGGAAGCTGCAAGGGAAGCCTTATCTCTGGGCTAAGCACAGCTCCAAAAATACGACAGCAGTCATGAGACCCGCGACCCCGATCACCCGACGTAAGGTTACTGCAGTGGTGACATTTGGGTTACAGCATCATCTGTCACAGCTTTGAGTCAGCAAATAAGTGCAGCCCATGGTTTACATTTCCCTGCCAGTAAAATAACGCAGGAAAAGCGTTTTGCTGGCAAGAATGTGTGACCATCCAACCCCAGCCTCCCTGGGCCTGTGGGGCAGAGAGGGAGGGAGGGAGGGAGCTGGGGTCTCTGAACACGCGGGAATGACACCTCTGCTCACCCTGGGCACCTTGAGGTCCTGGGTACCAGCATCGGGGTGGCACAGGAGCTTACACAGAGGAGCCAAAATTCTTCATTGCCTCCCACTCACTTCCCAGGGCAGATCAGCCCTGTCCTGCGCAGAGGCAGCGCTGCTGCTCGGAAGTAACCTGTGATACGTAAAGGAACGTGAAAATCCAGCTAAACCAGTATGCCCAGCTGGCGGTATCGGGGACCTCGACCCTGGTGGAATGGCTGGTGGAAACTGGGACTCCATCACCTTCAGACCAGGCATCCCTGCCCTTTCCAGGGCCAGCGCTTCAGGCAAAGGGAAGCCTCCGTGGTCGCCTTTGCTCCACGGCAGATTAGAGATCTTAGGAAGGGCTTTCCTCCTGCAATGGGAGGTTCTGCTGGGGAGCAGGTATGAGCTGTGGGATAACACAGTGCCAGCCCCACACCCAGTGGGTCAGCGGAGGGGTAGGATCAGCCTCGCTCTCTGCATAGGCAAAACTAGGGCTTTATTGCTGCCAGGGCTCTCAAAGGAAAAGCTATGGTTGAGTGGGAGGAAGAGCTGAGAAGCAACCTGTTTCTGCTTGGAGGGAAGAGATGCTTGTATATAAATAAACACGTTTATGTATGTGTACAAGCATTTTCCAATTTAAAGAAAAATACATGTTTACGTGGCTTAATAATCTAATATTAAAACAAATAAAAAGATGTAAAGATTTCTTCATGTCCTGAATCCTTCTTGTTGCCCTCAACTGCCCAAATATTTGATCCAGAAGAAATGCTGTTCCAGGAGAGAGAGGCAGAGTCGGCCAAAGGATGGGCACAGCTGGATCTTGGAACACTTTTGGATCGTCTACTGATGGCAGCCAATACAAAAGAAGCACATTGACAGACCTTCCTGCAATCACTTTGGTGACCTGTGGTTTCCTGCTTTCTCACATTCATCCCTCACTTTTCTTCCTAGGACTTCTACCTGCAGATATTTCCCACTCTAAACCTATTTTTTCCCTAACCACTGTCTTCTGCCATGATGTTTCCCTCCAGTTTCCTTCTGTTTCCCCCAGGTAGCTCCATCCTTTTCAGCTGCAGTGCCTCTTCCCTCTCTGTTCCCTCTGGACCAGCTGGAAGGACGAGGGTCCTGAACCCCATTCTTGTCCCAGATGCAAGAGGATCGTTTTGGACCATGAGCAGCTCAGGGAGCGCTTCCAGGTGTGCTGTACATTTGTAGGAAGGCTGTCCCTAGCAAGCTGGACCTCAGCTCAGCTATCTGCCCCTCTGCTTCATGAAGAGCAGTGTGTCTAAATTCAAATCCCTGCTTTTCCCATACACGAGGTGCTCAGAGCCTGATCTGGGGTTTCTTTAAAAATAAGAACCCAGCTGCTTCTTTCTGATCCAGCTCCTCTGAAGCTCAGGAGGGCTTAGATGGAGAGCTCACACCAAACCAAACCCAGAGACATCCAGCCAAGTGCGAGTTAGCAAGGAGAGAACAGGGGAACAGAATTTAAATTATCAGGACTGTATCTTCCACTGTTGTCAGTCCTGCAGTTCTGCTGTGGTTACGTCAGCAGCATGGGGTGTGGGTCACTCACGACTTCAGCACAGCCCTTCAAAGCACCCCAGCCCACAGCTTGGCTGGTGACCTTCCTCCAGGGCAGCTGGGGTGTGGCCGGGGGCTAAGGAATGAATGTGTTTACAGCTTGCTCTTTGCCACATGGCCCCCAGTACCAAAAAAATCCATCTCAAATGCACATTCCCAGCTTGGACAGGATGATTGTGGAGCAGTGTCTAACAAAAGCATGAAGAAAAGGAGCTGCAGAAGTATTCTACGGCTTCACATTTCCCAAGGAGAGGAGATGCAAGGTGCCAGCTCCCCCTGACAAGAAAATGTCTTTGCAGGAGGAACCACTCCATCAACCCAGTCTGGACCCAAAATCCCAGGACGAAAAAGTCCAAAACCTCTACCCTGGACCCACAGGCTGTTTTTACACCAGTATATACTGACTCACACTGCAGAGGTGGCCAGGGATGTTCCCAAATGATCACCTCTGTAGTTATGTTGCACCACAGCCCCAACAGATTTGGCCAGGCCAGCCCACCCTGTCCCATACCATTCCCAGCACCTCTTCTAGCTCTGTGATGGGAAAAGGGGCGTCTGAGTAGAGAGGGCATCTTGCATCGGGAAGAGATCCCTGATGCCTTTGGTGGGGGCACCTAAAGAGAAAGGCAGACCCAACTGGAATTGCCACAGAGAGAAATGTGCTTTGAAAATAGTCACCTGCAAGGGCCACGGTGGAGCAGAAGCAAAGTGAGAAAAGAGGCATTTTTCTCTCTGGCTCAACCATACCCTTGTATTTGCTCCCACAAGTGCACCAGCACTCAGCTGAGCCGCCGTGGAGGAGCCAGCGCGGAGGAAAACCAAGCAAATCTCTTCCCCAGTAAACCCCTCACATAGCAGAGCTGCCACTGTGAATGCACATAAATAATGGTAAACCAGCATGGGACAAATACCCGTGGTTGCCAGGCAAATTAATGCTCCAGCATAAACAGCAAATATAAATTAGCTCAGGGTGCACACACAGGAGCACAGACTTTGTGGGGGCATGGGATGCTTCAGAGCTGAACACCAGACAAGGCAGCAATGCTTGTTGCTAGAAAAACTCGGCTGGGAAGGAGGGGTGCTGGCATGGGAGGAGTTTGGCAGTGCATGGCTCCCATTAAATCTTTCCCACATGTGTTTTGGGTGGAGCTGTAGCTAGCTGGGCTTCTCTGGACCTTTCTTCAAGCATGTAATAAGGTAATGGCTTGTAATTCCTCAAGCACAGCTTTCCATATCTTCCAGGTCGACCCAGCACTCCCTTTTTGCTCTCCTGGAGCAGGCTCTGGCTGTGTCCCCTGTGGTGTTTCAAAGCCAGGCTGGTCCCACGAGGAGATGGTTAAAAGGCATCAGAAATAGCAGGGGCTGTTGAAAAGGCTGCTCTGTGCCGGCAAGGCTGCAGAGGGACCTCGGGAAGGGAGGGAAAGCTGCATTACAATCCTGGCATTGATGGCCCCTCCTGCTGAGTGCGCCTTTCATCGCCGGCTGCTGCAAGGGGAGACAGGGAAGGGTTACTGAGCCAACCCACATCCCAGTCCCGCCGGCTCCTGTGGCACTGGTCTTCTGGTATCCCTTTCAGGTGGAGAGGAGAAGACAATTCTGCTTTTTTTTCCCCCTTAAAAATGCATCCTTGTTGGACTCAGCAGCATGCTAGGACTTCAGTGGGATATTTTCAGTGGCTGTGAGTTGTCCTGCGGTTAAATAATAAACACAGCAGTGAAACACCAGTACATTTTCCTAGTGGAGGAGACAGAGCATCTATTGTCATCAGTCCTTAAGAAGTGCTATTCTTATTTGCGGTCCCTGACCTCCTTTTTTATCCAATTGTCTGTTCCCCAAATACTTTATTTGGAACAGATGCCAAATATGTGTCATTAATTCTTACCGTGTATTGTTCTTTTGATATTCTGCAGTCGCTGTCAGTGAAATGAGAAGTGGAAATTAGATAGCCAGTGCTATTCAGTTAAAGAGATTTCATTTCCTAATCCTCTGAAGAAGAGTGTAAGCAGGCAACTGTACTCGGATAAGCAACACTTGGACTGAACCTGTAAAAGTGGATCCTTCATAATTAATTCTGTACCTAAGTGTCAAATGGCAAAATGCAAGGAAAAATATTGAACACCAAGAGGAATTTGAGTTGTAAAATGCTGCGATGATTAAAACTCTACATTGCCTCCCTGAACTGTACCATCATGCAATATCCTGTGTTGGAAGGAACCCGGAGGATCACGGAGTCCAGTGCTTCCTTCCAATAATTCTAACAGGAATTTTTGCTGTTAAATACAGTATTTTTTTCCTAGACTGACTTGCAGATCTGGACTATTGTGACATCCACTGTGAGATTCACCATTTCCATGGGAAATTACGGGGCTAAGCATGTCTGGATTTTAAGCACCCACAGAAAACTGCAAGGGACACTATCCGAAGTCTGCTCCACAGGGGCACACATCCAGCTGGTATTAAAGAACTGTGTTCTGAGATTCCTGACGAATCAAATAAACCCATCTGTAGTGTCCTGGGTCCCAGTTCAACAACAGCACATGTGTTTGACTGTGCAGAGACAGAACTTGGCCTTTCACTACCATCACATGGAAAACGACTTCAGTGTGATAAATGTGTTGACGCCAAATCCAGACAGAGGGTGACTTGTGTTTAATTTTCCCAGTATAACTCAGCAAACCTCTATCCACGAGGCTCCACATGACTTTTTTCATTAAGCTGTACAGCATGTACCAAGCCCCCTGTCTTTAAGGTGACATTTCAAACCCCTGTGGAGGAGGGACAGTTGTCAGGGCTGTGATTAAAATAGATCCTTGTTTGTTGGCATGACTTTTCCTCAGCTCCTGGGAGACATGGCAGTGAGCCCTGCCACCTCTCCCAAAATGAGAGATGACCCAGATGGAGGCACATATAACATCTTGCTGGATGCTCTCTTCCAACCTGCCCTTGTTTGCACTCGCTATTTGGGCTGGTGATCACCTGCAACCACCTTTCCAACTTTTCATTCCACAGGAAACAGGCAGGAGTCTCTGATGCCTTGGCACAGCCCTTCCACCTGCCAGGGGAAAATCTAAAGACCTGGTACCACCCAAGGCCAAGTGCAGTGGTTTTGTGGGAGCGCCAAGAGCAATAATTTAAGGCCCTTAGGATGCATTTGTTTGTGCTTGTGCAGTTTGATGTCTTTTGGGGGACTGCAAGGATTTGTGAGGAACCTCAGAGGCTGATGTCCCACAGCGTGTCCATTACTCTGCACAGCCCTGGTGGTGAACTCAGCTATTAATAGAGCTGAGCCTCCGAGGCTGAGCCCACTTAAGCAGCTCTAATGCAACACCTGCTAATCACTGGCCCAGGGGCGAGACAGGCATGTGGAGCTGCCCTGCCAGAGTGGGCTCCCTGAGCTAATGCTGGAAGACAAACCATTTTCCAACGTCACTTTTTCAAATGGAACGAAAGGGATGAGGCAGAGCAGCTGTGGCATTTGTCGTGTTGGACACTGCGACCTTGAACATGCTCACATGCTGGCAGAGGCAAGGCAGAGAAGACAGGAGTTTTGCAGGGGGAAAATCAGACAAAATTATTTACTGACTCTCACCATCTTCTTCAAAAGGCTCTATAAGAAACTCCAGCTATTTTCTTAATTAAAGCCGGAAAAACAACGTAAATTCCCTGAAAGCAACAACCCAGGATGTGTCCCACACTGTGGAATGGATTGTTCCTGGGCTGTAAACGTAAAAGACAGACTTCATTGCCGCTCTTCTCCATAGATGCTTTTTCACCAGATCTCACTCTGACTTTGGTAGGCTCCTGACAGGGATGTGACATCTACCATTGTCCAGACCTCCTCAGCTTGCAGTTGCCCAAGCATGTCATATCTCCTCTTTTTTATCTCGTCAGGTATCCCCGTTAGCTCAACAGCTTCCTTGGAGAACAAGCTATAAAAATACCATCTCCTTTCTAGCATTATGTCTTCCACCTGTCATCCACTCCTTCTCTAAATCCTCAAAAGTCATGACCAGTATTTTTGGCTGAGGTGGCAGCAGACAAGACCCGTGACTCCGTGGCACATCTCCTCTGAAGGTGAGAGCTGACGCGGGCTGGGCAAATGCCAGCGCTGGAAACCAAGGTTGGCTCGGCCCCAGCTGATCCGCCTTTCCCAGATGGCCACGGATGACCACGTCTGCCCATCACCTGGCAGCCCTGCAGAGTGGAAGACCGGGTGAAATAAACACAAATCAGCTTAAATATTGCTTTAGGAATTCATTAGGTGGTTAGGAAGAGTGGGTTTTTCACTCTCTGTAACCAGGGAAATCCCTGGATTTTCTTCAAATCCAGGCCATTATCAAGTGGGACAACTGCAGAGAAAGCAAAACTCACTTTTATTCCTGTTTTTTCTAGTAACAACAGCTCCCAGGTTGACTGAGTTTCTCTTATCAAGGGGACTTTGTTAAGTTTAAGGTTTAGTCCTGAGTGCCACCGGGGCAGCGCGTGTACACAGTGGAAAGAGAACGTGCTTCCCAGCTCCGGCTTGTGCCAGAGGGCTGGAAAACTCCCGGTGATTAAATATTAACATTTATTGCGCTGCCTCCACTTTGTTCTAGATCCAAAGCAAGCTCTTTCTCCCAGGAATGTGGTGGTTGTGGTGAGCTGAGCAACACGGGAGCTCAGTTATTATGCACAGTACTGATCGTGAATAAAGCCTTCAGCAGAGCTGACTCCACCCTGCCATTTTGGGTAGGGTGACTAGCTACATAAATAACATAACAACATCTAATCTACCCTTCCAGCTCTGATCTAACCTTGAGATTGATTTGTAGGCTTTTTTTAATTAAAGTTCTTTTCTGTCTGCTCTACGACTGCTTGGGAAAAGTTGTTTGAATGAAACTTTCCAGGGAGAGAGACCCAAAGCATTCCTTTCTCCCGAGCTGGCATGATTTCCCTCACAGCTCTTACAAAGTCCTTCACTGGAGTGTCACTTCCAGTTTTGTGTACAGCAAATAAAATCTGGGTTCACCTGTGAAACGGTCACTTCTTACATGATGTAAATTTGGAATTAAGTCATAAAAAACAGGAGAAAACCACATAAAAAGAAGTGCTGGTAGATAATGGATGCAATCATAGTTAAGGCTTTTCTACCTTATCTCATCTTTCTATCTTATCTCATTCCTCTGCTCTGATGAAAATTGATGACCACTACAAATGCTCCAGTGTAGTGGCAATTATACAGCTACAAAGAGAGAGAATGCTAAAACAGTTGTTGAGGGAGAGCAAACAGAGCAGGATTGTGCAAACTCACCTCACAAGCCTGTCATATCTTCCATGGCACCACAAGACAGAGGCGGGGATGGCGTGGATTAATAATTTGCTTTTTCCTTCCCCCCCCCATGTAAATGTATTAAATCTCTGAAAAACCTGTGCTCGTGTACAAAATCTAACACAAGTGTATTCACCCCAGGGAGTCTGGAAGGGAGGCAGTGGTTCGGCCAAAGAGTTTGCCTTTATAATATTGATTCTGTCAAAGCGGCATAAATGGAAGAGAAGCCTGTAAGTCTGAGTACCAAAGCGCAGCCTCCACTCGCTATAACGAGCACGTGTTTTCTGGAACTGTGGCACCCTGGGAGCCGCCTCCTTCCCAGTCTTCTGGCAGGTCAGCTCATGGGCTCGGAGGAGCCTGTCTGAAGGATGGTGGCCTGAAAAGTATCGCAACCTTTTGCTTTTGTGTACCCAGTGTACATATCACAGCAGGATATGAGTCAAGGGAAAAGGTGAGGCACGTCCTGGTTGCTCCGTGTTAGTTAGGTGTTCAAGAGCATGATCTGCCTTAGAAAAGCAAGGGTAGAACATCACATGGGAGCAGCGTGGATGGCTTGATGCTACTTTCTCCATCTCGTACTCTTGCCTCTTCTTGCATTTTCTTTTTGCTGCCAGTGGGGGTTTGGCTAGATTTCCAAGCAAGCCACAGCCCCGGGGTTGCTGCAGGACACACCAGGCATTCACGTCTCGGAGAAGGAGCCAGCTGGCATCCACTCACCTCCAGCGCCTCTGCACACCTGGGTGGAACCAGCCATTAGACACAGCCTGCTGGCTGCTGAAACTGTGCCCAAAACTGGAGGAAATGCCTGTCCTCTGCCCCTCCAGGCTCTCACCTTGAGCTCTGCTGGACTCCTGCTAGGTCCAGAGGAGGATCCCGCTGCAGAATGGGCTTGGGTGGGAACAAGGACAAGAGCCTTCTCCAGCACACAGGGTCCCTACAGACCCCATGTTATCCTGACTGAACCAAAAGAGCTGGCTCAGTGGGGATGTGAGGAACGTCCTCTTTCATGGAATACTGGGAAAGTTTCATAAGTCCTGCCCCAAATCTGTACCCAGGGTCATCTCCAAGCGCAGGCTCTCCTGCTGTCACTGCCTCGGTCTTGCTTTTCAACTGGCACAATTTCCTCCTCAGCCTTCCCTGCAGCCTCCGCTGCTGGCTGTTGCCCAGACTTCTTCACGGGAGTGTCGATTGGAGCTGTCCGAGCAACATTTTCCCTCTGTCTCTGCTCGCATGCTGTGACTCCAGTGAGGCAAGACACCCCACCCCACCTCCCAGCAATGCTGGCTGCCATCTGCACCCTGCTTCTTTCCTGGCTGATCTCGTTTGCCTTGCCAACGCCGAAGCAAACACGGCAGAGCCACCGTGTGACATGGACGCTTCCCTCGCCACGTGCTCCCGCAGCTGTGTCCTTGTGGCCTTTTGCTGGGGCTTGGTGGCTGCCAGCCTCCCTCAGAGATGTGCTGGGTGCTGGTCTCACACCTGCTCAAGCAGTGGGCCGGGTCATAGGAGGGACATCATCCACCTGACATATCCGCGTTCTGACCTCTTGTGTGTCCTACTTCCACCTCCCACCAGCACCTTCTGTCCAGTGTCAGTGTCTGCTTTCTCCTTACCACAGGGCTAATTCATCCTCCTCCTCCATTCCCCTAAATTCTCTCTATTTCTGCCCGTATTCCCCTTTTCCCAGATTCGGTAGCTTTCGGGATTGTCCCTCAGACCAGTGTGGGTCTCTTCCGGATCCTCTCATTTCCGCTTAAGCACCTCCTCCTAAGCTGAAGTGATGTCCTCGTCCTCTTGGCCAGGTTGTCTTTCTAACAGTGTCACACATTTCTTTTCTGTGTCACCTCTCTTTGGGGTTCGGCCAGTGTTTTTGAGAGCTTCAGTCACTGGTTTTGTTGAATCATCTACTTGTTTTCTCCCATCTCTTGAAATCCACACTGTTAATCGCTGTTTCTGACTAGCTTCCTTCACTTCGCTTTCAAAAACTTTGTTAACCTGTCCTAGAGCCAAAAACACACCCTCTGTAGAGACAAAAACCAGGGAATTAATAAGCTCACACAAACAAGATTATTCTCAACACATTCTAAAATGGGAAAAAAAAGACCTTTTATCTGGAGTAAATGGAAGAGGATGGATGCAAAAAGACACAATGCAAAAAGAAAATGAAGGGCGCTACAACCAAAAATGAGGGATGTCATTACAGATAAGTCTTTTGGACAGTACAGTGTTACCTACTGGAAAGGCAAAAAGCATCCTAAGACAAAGCTCATGAACTAACCAGAGGAAGATAAAAACTTGTCATGATGAAAAATGCCAGGTGCTATCTGTAGTATATAATGGACTGAAAAATACGTGTGAAAAGCAGCATTGATTTTGTGTCTGGCCCCGCTTTTATCAAGGTGCATAACCAAACCCTGTCAAAATCAATAGCAAAAGTGGCTGGGAAACCACAGGGCAACTTTGATCAGGTTGCATCTCTGTGGCTTTGATTTTCAGGTTGAAGTCACTCAAACTGCATTTCTTGACCTTTTTCAGTCTGACATTCTTAAAAAAATACATCCAGGAGTCCCTTTGTACCATGACACCCCAATGTTTGCCTTGCCAGTGAAATTAAAAAAAACGAAGCCAAGATAAACACTGAGTAATCTTTTTTTTTTTTTTACTGCTCTTTTTTCTTTTAGTTGTTTGCCTGAGGATATATGTGATTTGGGTTTTTGTACTCACTTCCCTGACCTTTCCCTCCTGCTTCCCAGCAGTGCTGTCAGAATCCCAGGCAGATGAGCACCACGTAGGAGCCATGTGAGTCAGGCGACAGATTATTTGCTCAGGTATTTGCCAAGAGATGTTTTAGCCCTGGGTAGGTGTGGGCTTCATCACCTGCTCTGTGAACACACCAGGAACCAGGTGACTCGTGACGTGAAGGAAGTGTTTGCAGTAAGAGTCGGGAACGTGGCAGCCCTTCTCTCACGGGTGAAGTGTTTGCGGATTTTGTGACTTGTACTTTTCATGGTAAGGAAAACTTTGCAGGCAATATTTCTGACCATTTTTTTCCCCTGTAGAACGCAAGCAGTTTTTCCATGATTATCTGTGCTGACGAACGTGTCAAGGAAGCACATCACTGGGGTGCTTCAAGAGGGACAAGTGGCAGCTCCCAGAGGTTTGGCAGTGTCACTGGCAGCCTGGGGTTTCGAAGAGGAGCTGCAGTAACCCCGTGGCTGTGGAGCACCTCCCCACGGCTGATATGGGACAGCAGTAAACTTGTGTGCCCCCTTCAGCTCCCTGCATTCCCTGTCAGCAATTTCCATGCCAAGAGCCAAGATAAGCCCACTGATCCTGCGGCCAAGGTCATTACCCGGCTTACAAGACCAGGTTGAAGGACCACGGACTTTGAGCAGAGGTTACTCTGAGCCCTGTCGCAATGTGGGCAGCTTGTCGATTTGGAGAGACCCTCCAGTAGGTATTTTTTTGTTGGTTTGATAGCCTTTCCTTCTGTTGGCTTCTCTAGTCTGGAAGGGAAAAGAATCAGTGCTGAAGAGCAGCACCATCAGCCAAACTCTGTGTTATATTTCAGCAAAACAGCCTCATTCAATTAATAGCAGGAAGGGTGGCAGGCCCGATAGTTAAGTGAAAATGTAGAAACTCTGAGACGCTTCTTTTCCCCACCAATCACTAAAAAGAAATTAAATCTCTGGGGTTTTATTCCAACATCAAAGGTTTCTCTGTGCACCAAAACGAAGTGTGTCATTTCTGTGCTTGGGTGAAAAGTGAAAGAAAGGAAAGGCTGGTTTCACATCACGGTAGTGCTTTTGGTTTTGTCTACCAAATAGCTCAGAGCTTCTGCTTGCTTCTGCTGTCCTCTCTGCCCAAGTAACTTATTACTCTCTGTCTGAGTAATAACTGATTGCTCAATGTTTATCTTGGCTTTTTTCTTTTTATTTTTATTTCACTGGCAAGGCAAACACTGGGGTGTCATGGTACAAAGGGACTCCTGGATGTATTTTTTTAAGAATGTCAGACTGAAAAAGGTCAAGAAATGCAGATTTGAGCTGCTCAGAAAAAGACTCAAATTCTGTATATTTTGGGACACAAAGGGAACTCTTCCTAATCTCACCTTGTAGAAATAACCATACAGCAGCAAGAACTGGTACCCTCAAGAGCCATTTGCTGTCATCTCCATAAGGAGTTAATTAGCCCTAATTAGCCCTTTTGCTCTCCAGATGAAACGACCAGGAACTAGAATGGACACTTTTTGTGCCAAAATGGTCACTTTTGGGGAAGTTACTGTTTGGCCAAGAAGCATCGTTTCTCCAGATCACTTCTCTGCCTCTGTCTGGCAGGCACGCCGAGAACAGCAGAGAAGTGGGACCAGAAAAGGACAAGGAAAATGGAACTTCTGCTTTCCTCTACAGCTACATTGCATCTACTGCAGCTAGTGGTCCTAGGGAGACTGGGAAACATGGGATTTTTTCTCCCCAAATGGAAAGGGAGCACTGTTTCTAGCATAAGCCAAAAATAGACATTCACCACTAAAAAAAAAGGAAAAAAAAAGGAAAAATAAAAAGAGGCAGAATTTCATGCCCAGCACAGCAGAGTTGTGTCTTGTCCTGTGGCTTCCCTCTGAGTCCTTCCCAAGGCCGTGCAGCTGCCCTGTGGGGACACCTCGTGGCTCAAGTGGCTCCTTTGGTTTGCCTTAAGGGATCACCTATCGCACCACGATCTGTGCAAAGTGTTCCAGCTGCCAGTGCAACAGTCGGGAGGAGAGACATGAACTCGAATTTGGAGGTAGGAAGTAGAGGGGACAAGTCTAGACCAACTCTTGTAACGATTTTTTTAGCATCTAACGAAATTATAAGTGGCTGAACTTGAACCCCCCACCCTTTCATTCAGATGCCCTTGACCAGCAGTGCTTGGCTGCTGTCCTCTCCTGCTGGCCGGTGCAGGTGAGCCCATGAACAGCAGCCCAGCTCCACAGAGGGCAGGGGATGGAGGCACTGGGGAGGTGCTGCCAGGGGGTCACTCACGAGGATTTGGTTTGTGATAGCTGAGATCAAACATTTCACCAGATTTCACTGTTACCAGCCTGGGCACTAACAAGAAACTTAATTTACCCCATGTCTAGTTTCACAGTGATGCAGCCACACAGGAGTATAGCATACAAGGAGTTAGTATTAATTATTTCTGTGTTTGTGCAACACGCAGAGGAATGGCCTGGCACTTGCCAAGAAAAGCCAACCTCATCTCCTGTGGCTGTGCAGAGAGAAATGGTAATGGCTGGTAACCCTGTCCCGGCTCCTCCCTGCTCCAGGTATGTCCATTCAGCAAGCCCTAAACTCACAGAGGTGGCCTCTGGCTCATCTCCTTCATCTCTCCTCAGGAAGGCAGAGCTCCTGGTTCTCAGGAGAGGAAGATGTTTATCATGCTCTGCTCCGCTCTGCACCAGCACCAGACCACACCAAAGAGAAGTAGAGAATTTACCAAACAGCATTTGGGTTTCTCGTGATGGTATTTAGTAAGGAGGAGGATTTATGCTTTTCTCTGGAAAGCCCACAAAGGTAGCACAGCCATCTTCACCTGCATTTAGCTTCTCCAGTTAGGAGAAGCTAATGGGTCAGGATTACTTGTCTTGTGGTTTGCTTGCTGATGAAGAGATGGCTGAGTTTCCTGCTCCGCTTGCCTCTCAGGCCAGTGTCACCTGGTGCACAGCCATCCCACCTGGCCATCCCACCCTCTCCAAAGCACTTCAAAGGAAACCTGACTGTGCCCTGAACAGCATCCTCCAGGCAGGGCTTTCAATTCCTTTTGCAAGTATCTGCTACAGGAAGCTGAGGGGCAAAGACAGGTCATCTGGCTGCTGTGGGCTCCTGCAGAGCCAACAGCAGAACTTGTTTCCTGAATTTATATTGATCTCAAGTGCTGTTTCTACTGGGGAATGGAAGAGAGGGGCACCAGCAAGGGTAGTGCCAAGTGCATCCAATGGTTATTCTCCTTGTCATGGAGAAACCACTTTTCATGTAGACATCTCAATGGCATGGAGACAGGTATCCACACTGGTGGGAATTGTGGGTATTTCATCCAAATCTTCCCTCTCCTGTCCAAAAGTTTCCTGGGCCCCCAGCCCTTTGCAGAATGGGATTGGTTTGCTTTCTTATGGACAGGTATTTATTCTCAAGGCTCACAGGTCGTAGGGAAAAAAGTTTTCCCAGTGTGACTCCCTCTCTACTAGCTCCATCTGGAGGCTCCAAGAAAACGTGCATTGTAAAATCATTTTTATTTGCATTTATTTATTTTACTATTTATTTAGGATTTAAGGCGGTCTTGGCATTGATGATTATTGTTAGCAGACTTGAAAAAAGAAAGCATGTGTGCAATTAAGTTTTTAGTAACAAATTAATTAAAGATTCTGTAAAACCAAAACACTGGGCTTATTTCTGGCTAAGCTGAAGACTGCATCTCCATCTGTTCACTTCTCTATTTACCTGCAGTTACAGTGTTTTATTTTAAGCAGCTGACTGCTCAGCCTCTGCTCTAATTCAGTAGCATTTATCATGCTGCTATGCAGTTGCCACTTAAAGAGCAGTTGAAATGGGTTTTCTAAAAAAACCATTACATTTTAAACTTAAACTATCTGCTCTTTAAGCTGCAAATAGTCACATTTATGTAACTTCCTCTTTTATTACAGCTGACACATAGCTATCCTCTAGGATTTGCTATTTGGAATTCAAAATGTGTCTATAAACATTTAAAAAAACCCCAAACTACAGGAAATGGGGGTGGAGGGGGAAGGAGGAAAAAAAGGAAATAATTCTAATAAACTTATCCAGGACATCTTTTCTCTGTTTTGCAAATCCAGCGCTCTGAAAGCACTTGCCAGAGATGTTCTCCTGCCTTCCCTTGAGGAAAGTGAGATTCAAGCCTTATATCTCCACCCAGGGGAAAATCTCTTTGGTGAGCATCAGTACAATGTTGCTTTAGATGCATTTGTTAGATCTGGAGTTTCCACCTTCTTACTGTAAGAAATAGCAGGAACAGCTGTACTGGGAGAAGAATGATGATGCAAGACAAACTTGGAATCAGTTTTTTGTTCCTTTGGGGAAAAGCTTTACTTTTTCTCCCTCTCAAAAGAATTCTTGCTGGGAATGGAAAGCTGTCAAGAAAGCATGAAGAGATCAGATTAGCAGCCTGCCTTGTGCAGCTTTCAGGAGCATGAAGGGAGGATTTGGGATGCAGGGAGTTGGTGCTCCATGACGAGGCATGCCAGCCAGGCCAAACACTCTCCAGTCTTCCATGGGAGCCTTTCTGCTGACACAGACTTAGTCAGGAGCCCTAATGTTCTCAGCTGCTCCACCTAGAAACCTTCAAGAAGTGGATCCGACAATTTCCAGCCCTATTCCAATTCCCCCAGGATTTGTTTCTCAAAGAATGCTGGTATCACTCACTCAGGAGTTGCTGCTTGAAGTCCTTTTGCCCTCATGGAGAAGTAATTAGCAAGCAAAGAACGGATGTGAAATCCTTTCCTGCACAGAAAGTCTGTATATCCCAAAAATACCTCGTCAGTAACTGGAGAGTAACTTCCAATACAAGGAATATCCACCACGTGGTAGTTTGTAAGCAGCAGGATGGTAAAGCATTTGGACAATGAGCAGATGAGAGATTTCCCGTTGAATTGGTTCATGAAGTGTGGAGGGAACAGAAACAGTGCTTAAAACTCAGGGTGAGGAGTTAAATGCCAGTGCAACTGTTAACTTGAGTTCAGGGATCAGGAGAGATACTCTAGCAAGTATTGAGGTTAACTCTGCAATAGTTCTGATACACTGTTAGAGGCATTACCTCACAAGAAGTTGAGTCCCCTCCTGCAGAAGGCTGCTTTAAAACAGTATCAAAAAACCCCGAAGAGCCAGATCTTCCAGATTTTGTTTCTTAAAGCTTAATCCCTACATGGTGATGCTACACTAGGTATGGCACACTGCACACCAGCAGCATTTATCATCCCTTATTTATGTTTATCAGGCTTAGATGTGCACTTTTTCCTTTACTTAGCCTTTTTATACCAAGTAACAGTATGCACTGGAGCCATCTCCTGTAACGTTCACTGCAAAACACCTCAATTTAAAGTAAGCTGTAGCATGGTAATTATGGCAACAAATTCCTTTGATCCTTGAGCTCATGCTGAAATGAGATTTTACTGACTTGGCATGGAACACCAGAAGGCAGTCAACACACTGGCAGCTTTCCTTCCCTCCCTAATTTCCACAAGCTGTCATGAAAAGACAGGTGTATGAAATTTTCTCCTGATAACTCTTAAGGGGCTCCAAGGAATGAGAAAAACAGGGAAAAAGTACAACTGCATATACTCCCTCTCTATTCCTAAGACTGCAGAAATGCAAAAATTCTTGCAACAGCTGCTTCATAAGCATTTACTCACTGTGCCCTGTCCCAGCTGTCCCGTGCTGCAGCGCATTCCCATTGTCTGAAATGTTTCTCTCCCCTTTCACCTCTGTGTATAACAAGTCTGCTGCATCATTGTCACTGTACTTAATAGGTACAGTCATATTCTGAGAGCAGACTTATTTTTATGGATAAGCCTACTGCTGTTTGCTGATTTATTTTATATTCTATCTGGTAAATCCTCAAAGAAACCATTCAATTTGCTTATAATTCAGTTTAACCTTTCCTTTTCTGGTCAAAGAAGTTCTGTTTTTAATGAAAACAAACCAAAAAAGAAAAATGAGATGACTCCAGATATGACAGACCAAGATTTACTCTAGTACAAGGCAGAAACTTCTATTAGAACAGGACAGACAACAAGTCAGGCAAAGGGAAATGCTAGTTATTACGAAAGCTTCTTAAAACTAGTTTCCCTCAGTTTCCTAAAATAGGCTTTCAGGGACTTTTTATCTTGTACTATCAAACTGTGTTAGTTACATAACTAAAACATGCAAATAAAGTCCAACAGACTACTCTTAGCCAATATCTGATTAAACAGCTTTTAATGTTTCTATTGACAAACACTGTTAGCATAACCAGAGTGAACTGCATATACTTGAAGTCTGTCCAGTGATAGACTTGAGTCACTGAACTACTGGTGCAAGGAGAATTGCTGGCATTCTAATTTAATTTTCAGTTGAGACAGAGGATGCTGAAGTGATCACGGACTAGGACGTGTTCCAGTAGTGCCAAATTCTAACCAAAACTCAGATTGTGCGTTAGTAGCCAAGGCCGAGGCAATTATCCTGTACCACACACAGAAAGCAGCTAGTATTGAACAGACAAAGTTTGGTCAACAAACTAGTTTTACTTCTTTAATAACATTTTGCTAATTACTCAAGAGGCACAACAGTACCAGTAAGCATATGCACTTTAAAATGCACAATGGCCACAAACAGTTGACTTGGATACAGTAGTGGTGTTTGGTAGCAGACCTACAGACGGCTTTTCGATTCTTCCACTCTTAAATGATTTTGTATTTCCTCCTGACCTAGTCATGCACTGGAGAGGAATTCCACAGCAGTCTCTTTCTCTTCAGCTAATTCCTTAGCAGTAAGATCCATCTTCTCACGAGAAAAATCATTAATAGGAAGACCCTCAACAAACTTCCAGGTCTTGTCCTGATTGAAAACAAACAAATAAAAAGCCCTCCATGTAAGAATAGGCTTCATTCAGTCTGCATGAAAGAAACTTTGCGGCGTAAGAACAAAGCTTATGGCCCTAAGAACCACATCAGAGAGCAGATAATTTTATTTCAGATAAAGAATGCAACCAGCACCAGCTAGTCATGTCAGATTCTACTTGTCTACCAGCACTTAGCTGACAATCAAGTTAACTTACACGGTTAATAAGAGTCCTCTCTGTGAAAGACTGCTAAACCCCCATATCCCAGCAACTGCAGTCCCACACTGCTGTTAACAAGCTCACAGGACAGTTTAATAGGTCTTGCAGAGATATATGGATTTAAATACAGCCTAGTTACCTTGATCACAACAGGGAATGAATATAGCAAGTCTTCAGGAACACCGTAAGAATTGCCATCAGAAATGACTCCCATCGAAACAAATTCCCCCTGAAACCAGAAAAGTCAGGATAAATACATTTTTCACTGCTAGAGACAAGCAAAATTTTGATAGTTTTCAATATCCTTTATCTCCTATGACACAACTTACTCCAGAACAGGACAGATTTTTTCCTCTGAGCACACATACACTCAAGGTCAGCGAGGTGGGCATGCAATCAAAGCATTAGGCAAACAAGCACTTACTCAAGAGCCACAACTTACCGCTGGAGTGCCAAACCAGATGTCCCTCACATGATCACAGATAGCTTTGGCAGCTGACATAGCACTGGACAGCTTCCTGGCCTTAATAACAGCTGCTCCACGCTGCTGAACAGTCTGCAATTAAGAAAAAACCCCAACCATAACTAAATTGTAAAGCAGCAAAATCATGGCTTGGTCTACATGCTGTTAGTACATGCCATCAAGAAAGACCATTGTATGTAATTATTTAATTTTACCAGTGAAGATACAGTTCTTTCACTAAACAAACATGGCATACAATCCAGAAATACAATCTAGAACAGTTCTGCCAACACAAGAATGTAATAGAATGTTTCAGAGGCTCATTCTTTAGCTTTACAGCTAGCTGACTTCTCTCATACCAACCAGATGTCTCAAGCTTTTCCCACCAGGAGACTTTGTGCATGTCAACAGTAACAGATGTCTTGAGCAACACACTGTCAATTAAGGTCTTCTGCTGAATACCAACGTGAAACACTTGCCGGTCTCAATCCTACAATACTTAATGCACACAATTCATTTAATTCCTGAAGATGGTTGAATCTACCTCACCATACTCAAGTTAACAGTTATTAATTTTAGTAGTTTTGGTAAAGCTTTATTCATCTAGGGCTTTAGTAACCCATTTGCCTTCATATTCCACTTAGGTAGCCTGTGCTCTTGATCAATTAATACCATTACTTTGTTTTAGTAACCTACATCATTATTATTTATTACTACCCTACATTAAGACATTTGCAGGCATTTTCTACATTTTTCAAATTCCTTTTCAGAAATGGTGCTGATGATGCCACAGATTTAGAACTGGAAAGTGTGTGCGGGTGTGTGTGTGTCTGTGCAGATGCATGAACAGGGAAAGAGTTGCTGGCCTTTTCTGGTGGGTGGGGAGCAGCAAATGGATCATCTCACTTAATCTACAAAACCACCTCAAAAAGTCACTGAGGTGAAATGGTAATGGTGCTTCTGTGTAACACAAGTTTCACCTGAGCTGTGACCAAAACTCTTTGCTGAATCATTTCAGCATTCCAATTGGATTTTTGTAGCAGAAGTTACATAGGCTTTCCTGCCTTGAATTTTCCAACACCAAATAACTGATAGCAACAAGATATCTGAAGATGGCTTATTCTAGTGAGAGAAAAGAGCTGCTTCACTAAGTCAGTCAGTTACATTATCTACAATTTCAGATGAGGTTAGGAGAAAGCACAAGCACACAATGACCATTAAAAAAAAAACCAAAGCAAAAAGGTATCTTACCAGGATAAAGTCTCCCTTCAGCCAGCTGTCATCTTTTATAGCTTCATAGACTCCAACTTCCTTTCCTTTCACATTTACCTTCGCATGGTTAACATCTGGATATTGAGTGGAGGAGTGGTTGCCCCAGATGATGACATTCTTCACATCATTAGCAGTCACACCAAGTTTCAGAGCAATCTAATTGGAAATTAAAGATGTCCATTGCATTGACTCCAGCTTCTCAATTCACAGGCTTCTTTGAAAGCATTGCTCTGTTTGTATTTAGCAGAGATAACAGAATAGGCCCTTTTTACCTGAGATTTGGCTCTGTTGTGATCCAAACGAGTCAAGCAGCTGAAGTTTTCCTTTGGTATGGATGGGGCTGACTTTGATGCAATCAGGCAGTTGGTATTTGCTGGATTCCCAACAACCACAACCTAAAAATGAAAAAAGGAAAGATGAAGTAGGTATTTCTACAAAACAACTCCCTCCAGTGAAATATATTGCCTGGCCTTCAAAGAAGCTATCTAAAAGTTAAGTTTTTTAATCTCTTGGCTGTCTTCAACAAGATTGTTTTCTTAGTGTGTCATTCACAGTCACCCAATCTTCTATAACTGCACAGAAAAATATTTTCCAGGTAGGCATTTTCTTTAGCTTGACATCCAATGTGAAAGGGAGCCAGACTTCTAGGGAGATCTGACCTACAGCCTGGCTTCAAACCTCGTGCTACCAGATACAGGGAAAGACAGACATGTGCACACTTTTCACCAACCATTTCTAAATACTTTCTAGACTGGCTGTCACTGCTTTATATAATTGCTTTATAATTAAGAAAGCCAGAACAGTTACTTATCTCGATGTTCATAGGCAGTTAGAAGTAAAATACTGCCTCAACTTAGATCAATTTATTACTATGCAAAACTGATTTTTATTCATCCTTCATTTGTGCCTCAAATGACTTGTATCAAGCTCCATATACTCTAAATCACACAAGCCGATCTGCAAACCTCCCTTTGTATTTCCCCTATTGAAAGTGAGTTCAGTAAATTTTCCACTACTCCGCAATAGTTATATTGATAGTTATTATTCCAACTGGATAAAGAGCAAACACGTCTTCAGAAGCAGCAGGAAGTTCATCAGCAGAGGAAGCAGACATTAAAAAGTCAGTTACAAAGCACAGCCAGAGTCTGCGTCTGAGATTAAGAGCAGTGGGAGAGCAGCCACATGATCCCATTAACTGTGCTGAAGGAATCTGAGAGAGAACAATTAAAATCTTCCAATGCTCCAAAGAAAAAGATGCAAACAACCTAAACAAAGCCGATTTTTGTGCAAGTGTAATTCCATATTGATACTGAAGTTAAGGGTCATTATGTTAAAGGACACAGATGGATATGAAGTAGGCAGCTGCATGTAGATAATTCAGTTCTCCCAGAGAAGAGAGATAACGAGCAAAAGACTGCTTTTTTTTTAAACACAGTTTTATGGGGCTGTTTTTCGAATTGGCGCTAACCAGCAGTTCAGAGTATGTATGGAACACAGCAATACAACGTAAGACTCACCTTTTTCACCAAACAAATAAATGACTAAATCATCCACCTATTTAACATTCTGTTTCTTATCTAGCTTGGGCTGTGGTCTATTTTCCAGGGCATAAGGAAAGGAATGCCTGCACCGAACAGGCTCCTGCTTGTGCAATACTCTTCTACAAAGTATCCAGATCTCTACATAACCAAGAATTAATGTTTTAAATTCAGTTCCTATATTCACCTTGACAGTCTTTTTGGCATACTTGTCCAAGGCTGCACCCTGAGACTTGAAAATTTTCACATTTGCTTTGAGTAAATCCTTCCTCTCCATGCCCTCTCTTCTTGGCATGGAGCCAACCAGAATTGCTATGTCAAGATCTTTGAAGGCAACTTCCTCCTTGTCTGTTGGAATGACCTCTACAAAAAAGCAAAGGAGTAAAAGAACTCAGCAAGATAAATACTCATGGCATAGTGCTAACGAGACTATTCTTTTGTGCATAAATAGTATATAATCTAATCTGACAATACCACCACCTTCCCCTTCCAAAACCACAGGTATAGTCATTTGGCCCTATCTCCACAGATCAAATACTTGCCAGTAAATGGGTTTTATATACAAATATTTATCTAAAGTGGAAAACACAGAAGAAATCTTTGTAAAAAGATATATTTCATTTGTCTCTATCTAAAGATGTACTAATAAGTACAAATGCTTTTCTTCACTTTTAAACAAAATTTCAGTGGCAAGTACCAACACAAGTGAAGCTTTCCTGCCCCTTTAACAATTCAAAGGGGAAAAGGTTTGATTTGTACAAGAGCTTTTTTTTGTACCTACATGCTTTTTCTGTCACATCTTATAGTAATTACACGAACACCTACTTGTTCCCTTTCTTCTGCTTGTTTAAACTATCAGAACTCAGCTTGTTTACATGGCTTGAAGAGTGATTTTTTATTTTGTGTCTTTATACAGAAAATACTTATAGGACTAAATTAGTTTATTTTTTTATTTAGCAATAAATATTATATATGTATATATTTATATCAATAATATATTATATATTTCACAGCTGGGCTAAAATACAATGCACATATGCACAAGTACCTGACAATTTCGTGTCCAGGCTGAAACCCCAGGATTAGAGGATATAAACCCAGGTATCTGCGCTGGCGATTCTGCTCACAAAACCTATTTGATGTCACTCTTCCTAGCTTACAGGCTAAGTTAAAGTGATTGTATTCCACAAAATAAAAAACCAAGGAAGGACCATCTAAGATTTTCTTCTGCCTAACTTCCTGCCAGGGACTCATAAATGCAAGAATTGTACTGCAGCATCTTGTAGGTATAAGGAAAAAATTGTTTTGGCCACCTCTGAGCAACGGCAGAGCACAGTCCTGCAGCTCCATCACCACACCTTCCAACACCGTCATCATAGGAGTGATGTCCAGCAGCACAAGAATGAGAGGCTGGAAAGAAAGAAAAGGTTTAGTGCAAGCTGGGCACAATCTGTTTTGAAAATGAATTTCTCTCGTACTCGGCTGTTCCCTCGTGCAAGATTTAAAACCCATTTGCAGAAAACAAACAACTTCAGCACAACCAGCAGCTGAAGGCTCGCGTAACAGAGCAGGACTCCCACCTTCCCCACTTGAAGAAGAAATTACTTGCACATTGGTAAACCATTCTGAGCATCTATGAGAAAACCAATCTCAGGCACTGCAGTTCTGACATTCATTTACTCCTGTGCAATCCAGTGTGAGAGTTACCTGGTCTTTGCCGAAGACATCGCCCTTGGCAATGCTGTAGAGGAGGGAGTAAGCAATCTGCCCAGCAGCTCCAGTCACCAGCACTCTGACAGGTTCACCCTGCAAGGCAATGACACAGCCTTACCCACAGCTCCACACCTCAGTCTCACGCCAGTTAAAAATTAAGTTACTGCAGCAATAACGTTATGATTATTTAACCTGGATGAAAGCATGTGCCTAAAGGCGGATCAGCCCCAGCTCCTGGGATCACACTTCTGGTTCTGCTAGAACCACCAGCAATTTCTCTGCTTGCTTTTACAGAAACAGACCACAATTGCAAAAACATCCTTAAGAACTGCTCCTGGAAAACTAGCAAAATGCCAGGAATAACAGTGGATTTGAAAAACTTTGCATTCCCTTTAACAACATTGCCTTGTTAATGTAACAATACAACATACACCCACCCATTCATACTTGAAATTTACCACAGAAATTTTATGAGTTGTGACACTTGACTGATTTTCAGATTCTTTCAATTTTGAGGGCTACTCCCATTAAGTATTTTGAATGCTTATTTGCAACCAAACATTTATTAAATGCCAGAAACCAAAGATTCTAGTGGACTTAAAGCTACTGCCTCACTAAACTGTTAGGCAGCAATTTAACTAATCCACAGACAAAAGCTACATTATGAACAAATACAGACACCACTATCCATAATACAACTGTCTATTGTCAAACTGACCCAAAACTCCAAAAGACTGGGATAAGACTGCCAAAATGTTACTATATTGCAAATAAGAGGGTAAAAATGGCTTGCCTTGTAGCAAAACACCACTTTGTTAAGCAGAACCAGGACTTGGAGAAATCTAGAGGTTATTCAACATTGAAAAATAAAGGCTGAGAGAGTTTGGCTTGTTCAGCCTGGAGAGGAGAAGGTTCCAGGGAGACCTTATGATGGCTATTCAATATTCAAAGGGAACTCATAAAAAAGATTAGGACAAACTTTTTAGTAGGGCCTGTTATGAAATGACAGGGGGCAATAGTTTTAAACTAAAAGAGGTCAGATTTAGATAAGAAAGAAATACTTAACAATGAGGGTGGTGAAACACTGGCACAGATTGTCCAGACAAGTGGTGGTTGCCCCACCCCTGGAAACATCCAAGATCAAGCTGGACAGGCCTCTGAACAACCTGGTCTTGTTGAAGATGTCCCTGCGAAACACAGGGGGGTGGACCAATGACCTTTAAAAGTTTTTTCAAACCCAAAGCATTCTATGATTCTATCAAAATGGAACACGTGCTAAAGGACACTCATAACCCAGTATTTTGTAAGCCTGTTATTTGTATTTCCCTTTTTCTCTGGGGCAATAGGGCTGGGGCAGATTATGTTAGGACAGGAACAAACAGACTGACCAGTCTGCTGGAATGCCAGGCCCACTTTTTCAGATAATTAAAAGATGATCATTTGAGATACAGACAAAACACCAGGCATAACTGAATGCAAAAGAAGTGATTTAATTGCATTCTGAGCTACATTATGAAAAGTGTAGGCTGCAGAGCAAAGACAGTCCTTGAACTCAGCGCTGGTGATGTTGCAGATGGAATACTGAGTCCAGCTCTGGCAACCTGAGTTCATGGTCTGTAAGATGAGGCTGAGGGTGCTGGACATAGTCTGGAAAGGCAGAGGATAAAGGGGAATCTAACAGCAGCCCACTACACCTCTACAGAGTGTTACAAAAATAACACTGCGCCCAACACTCAGCAGTGGCAGAATGGCGTGCAGCAGCTACAAATTAAGAGAAAAACTCTTGATTATGTGATACTGATACAGCAGAACAGAACACCCAGAGAGTCTGTATAACCTTCACCCCTGGTAGTTGTCAAGGCCCAGACCAAAACACCTATGACACGATCTATCAGTGGCAAAAGTCTTGCCATCAGACTGGACCGCACTGGACTGGACAACCTCCAGACATGGAGCAAGAAAGAAGGCAGACTCTATGACCTCTACAGATCCTTTCCAACCAGCATTCCTGTCACTGATATTTATAGGAAAACCATGTGGGGCTTTGAGTGTATTCTCCGTGCAGAAGTGACCAACCAAGCACAGCTGCATCACGCTAGTGTTAGACAATTAAAAATTGAGGCCATCTACTCCATTTTATCGCGTACTACATAACACCAGAGCATAAATGATGAAGTTAAACTACTGAACTTGTAGATTTAGACGTGGCCTTCATTATGGGAATGATTCTTTAAATATCTCATTACATGATTACCCGTTACAAGATGTTGAAGTGCATTATTTTCTTTTGAACTTGTCCTGCTACGAGTCACACCCCTCTAACTTCATTGAAACTCCACTATGAGGGGGAAGGAGAGCAGACAACCAATTCTTGCTGGTTTAAATCTGCAAACTAGTTCTGGTACTCTATTTTTGAGCAGGGAAATGTACCATAACATCTGAATGATGACGGGCAGCACAGATTAAGATGCGTATCAAATTTTAAAGCCAACTTTTCACCACGTTTCTAAGAAGAACCTACATTTTATTTATATCAGTGGAACAATGAATACTCTTTTAAGGCAGCTAACCACACTAGTTAGTAAAATAAGTACTAGAAAGTTACAGTGCTGCAAAACCTTGGCCTGGCAAAATCCCCATTATATAAAAAGTGATCCTGTGCTAAGCTATTCCAGAACTCACACAGGTAGCAGCAGAACATGTTTTCTTTACATTACAGGGTATCTGAAATCAATTGTGAATTGATTTCTGAATTTCCAGTGAATAGAAGAAAGATTTTAAGGCTCTTTCTTCTAAAGTAGAGTCCCAAAAGGAAGAAAGGAAAAGATTTTTTTTTCCATTCTATGAACTTCATAAGCCAGTCTGATTTAAACATAAAAAATGCCAACCTATCCACTAGCATTATTGTGAGTATTCAGCATAACAACAGGAGAGGGAAGGAGTAGAAGATAAAAAGATAGGACTACTTATTATGTTTTTACTGAGACAAACTTAGCATTCAGCCTCTAAAAAAAACCCCCAAACCTTCCATCATGACTCAGCTCCACCTTCTCAACATAATTATATTTGCTTACAACCATCCTTCCTGTTGTCCCCCATTTGGGGCTGGAGGAGGGAAGAACATAAGCTAAAATAAAGTGAGGAGTGCTGCCTACTTGTTTTTCCTCTTTAAACCTTCAGTACATTGGATTCAGTACACTCCCCAGACCCTCCTACCCCTGCACCAACTGTGAGCATTTAGCATCCAAGAAACTTTCATGCTCTCTTTGACATCCAGAAGCTGGATTAACAAACCAAAAACGTCATGCTTTTTACAAAATGTGGATAACTCTCACAAAAAACCCCTACATCTCATAGTAAAATTTGAGTGCATTCTCCATGCAGAAGTGACCAGCCAAGCACAGCTGCATCACGCTACTGTTAGACAATTAAAAATTGAGGCCATCTACTCCATTTTATCGCGTACTACATAACACCAGAGCATAAATGAGCATCTGAGCATCTGAGGCTACTTTCAGAGAAATGAGAAGCTCCCCAATAGAGGTTGTAGGTTCTAGACATTCATGTCCAGGCGCTTTAACCCGTGACTTGGCTCCTGCAAGCCCTTCATGCTGTGGTAACTACAGGGGTGACCTTTACTCACTCTCAGGTACACAGGCACTAGAGGACAAATTAAGCAACAGCTAACTGAACTATTTTGTTCCAAAGCCTTCCCTACTCCACGTTACACTGAGGTATAATTAAAATACTCCAAGAAAATAAAAGAGTAGCAAAAGTAACAATAAAAAGGATGAGGAAAAAAAACCCCCAGCAACTGAACATTGCATCCCCAGGTACCCTTCTTCACCTCAGCCAGCAAATGTAGGATTTCTCCCCCTCCTAAACTATCACAGATAAAAACAAAGCCTCCAATATCAAGTGAGGAAGTTGTGGTCTTAACACCCTCCCCACACACTCTGGTTTAAGAACTCAGTGTCTCAGTTATATCTGTGATTGTAGCTGATATCAGCAAACCTAAGATATTAGTGCCATACCTGCAAACAGCACTGCACTGCAAAACTGATTCAGGAGGTTACAAAGTTAAGTAAAAGATAACTCACAACCTATCAATTGCTGTGACAGCAACATCCTGACTGCACAAGTGATAGACTTTGCATTACTAATTACAGTTACGAGAGACCTCTATAAACATTATTGCTAATAAACTTGTCTATAAAACACCATCAGCTTAACATCATTCCTGAATATTACAGCTAAGCTATCCCACCTTGTTTTACAAGAATGGAAGAGATAAAAATGTATTTTAAGGATTAAATCAAAGTCTAGAGTCTGCCTAAGAAACTTTCCCCTTGCTCTCCCTTCTTTAAAGAAGAGATATGGTGACAATAAATGTGTTTGGAAATGTACTAGACAGTATCAGCAAGGCAGCTGTGCACTTGAAGAACACCACGAGAGCTGCAGTTCAGAGATCAAATCAGTTCCAAAGCATTCCTTCCTTAAGAAATGACCTTGACAAAGGTCCCCCTGAAAACTTCTTCAATTTCATTGAGCTAATGGTGGTTGCATTGACAGACAGATTATTTTATTTCAGAAATTCAAAGCCTCTGCCCAACACCACATGCATAACTTGAGCAGCAAAGGCAAGATAAAAACTGTGACATTCTGAAAAGTCTGAACATCACAGGAAGTTATAACCAGCATTTCTCTGTGAAACCAGCCCACCAATGTCAGCCAATGCTTTCAAAGCTCAAATACAAACTAAAACTTGCTGTCACGTTGTCACTCTTGTAAATCCATATTTTACATAGAAAGAGTGGAAAAGTAGGATAAAGTTTACGGATTTCGGTATTTTTTAGGGTACAGCTGAAATAAGCCACGTTTCAGAGCATGCAAACGTCTTTTCTATAGCAAAATACTGAAAGGGAAGTTTTGGATAACAGGGTATTGAGTCTAGAAAAACATAGAGATGTTTTCACATCTAGAAAGGAAAGCAAAGTCTCTGTGCAGGTTTGTCTATCTACGCATACACCCTGCAGAAAAGCAAAGCACTGCAGTTCACCTGTGTAACCTCGGGGCACAACTAGAAGGACTCCTTGACAATCTCGAGAGTCTGAACAAACAGCTGGATTTCCGACAGCAAGCAGGGATGAACCAATAAAGCCATTTCACAAGCACTTTCCCTTGAGCTAACACAGAAGCGCACCACAACCTTTCACGCCTCACGGACGAAGGCGCCGGCAGCCCCATCTCCCGCAGGCCACGCCGCCAGCCGCGGCGCCGGGAAAAGGCGCGATTCCCCCTCCGGAGTGCCAGCCCCAGGACAGGCAGGTTCGCTGCGTTCCGACGGGGGCACATCCCGCCCTCCCCCGCAGGCCGTGGGGAGAGGCAGAGCCCCGCCAAGCCAGCACCGACCCCACGTCCCCGCCTGGAAGGTCACCCCGGCGCGGCCTCCGCGGGGGCTGCGGTGAGCCCTGAGGCGCCGCCAGGCCCGGTTCCTCCGGGTGCCACGACCACCTCTAGGTCACCCTCGCCCCCCACTCCCCGCGCCCCGGCAGCAGCGCAGCCAGGCGGGGAGGGCGACGCCATTTCGGGGTCACCTCCGCCTGTCGGAGTCCGCTGCTCCGACCCGAAGGAACCCGAGGGGCGCGGTACTGCCACGGGCCCGGGGCGCGGTACCGACCATGTCTGCGGGAGCGGCGGATCCTGCTATTCGAGGTCACCTCTGCGGCGTGACTGCGGCCGTGGCAGCGCTGCGCCGAGGTGCCGTGGGGGGGCGGGGCGCGCGGCCGCGCGCGGCCGCCTGGGGGCCGTAGTCGTGGCTGCCGCCAGCCGGCACCGCTCGTCTGCCAAAGAGAACTACAACTCCCAGCGTGCCTCGGGGGCAGCGCGCCACGCCCCCGAGCGCCATTGGCGGTTCTCGCTCCCCCCTCGGCCCATTCATTGAGGAGCAGCGCGGCGCTGGAGGGGTCAGGCCGTTAGGGGACGGTGCGCGGCTCCCTTCGCTGCGCGTGCGCGCGNCGGGCCGCGCGTGCGCGTTCGGCGGGGAGGGTGCAGAGGGTTGGGGGGCGGTGGCGGCGGCGCATGCGCGGCGAGTGGCGCGCGCGGTTGCTGCGGTGACGCGCGGGACAGGCCCTGGTGCCGACGGCGCCGCTCCCGCGCCCGCCCCGCGAACTCGGAGCGCTCGGTGGGTGCGAGTGCGCGGCCGGGCCCTGCCCTGCCCTGCCCTGCCCGGCGGGGCATCCCGGAGCCGCCCGCCCCCGGAGCCGCGAGCCCGGGGCGGGCAGAGCGTTCCCCTCGCGTTTCCCGCGCGCTTCCCTCATGCCCGGCCTCTGAGGGGCTGCCGGCGCGTCCCCGGCGCTCCAGCGCGTTGCCCCGGGGTGCTTCACACTTCATGAAATCCTGCTCTTCTGTTGCTTGGTCCTTTCCTTTTTATTTTCAGGGAGAGCTGAGAGCTTACCTGTGCTATTCTGCTGGTAGAACTGCGTGGCTAAGCTAGCGATCTCTTGTACGAAAATAAAGCTGCTCGGTTACTTGTATTTGGAATTGTTGACTGAAGTAAATTCCTTTGGTCTGGCTGAAAGGGAGGCTGGTGCTGGCATAAATACACCAGCAAAATACGACTTCATAAACTGTGTTGTTAGGGTGTAAAAGAAGTCTTGGATGGCACAGCTGATTTTTCTCTTCCCTCAGATCGTGACAGGATTCCCTATGAGTTAAGTCTCACTTGTTCCGGTATTTTTCTGCAGGATTAGTTTTAAATCTTACTCTAGTCCTTATAGTAGATAGTATTATTTTTTTAAACAATCTAAGTATACTTAGGCAATTTCTTCTTCGGTCCTGCGACAGGAATGGGAAGTGACTCCTTTACGGCAGTGGATGTGAAATGTGAATATTGATGCTTGTCATGCAAAGTGCTCTCATTTTAGTGAGTGTTGCTGCCAGTCGTGCTCATGCCACAGCTCACTCAGAGCGTCCCGTGGCTTGAACGAGTCTTTGAGCACCTGACAGCTCCTGGAGCACGGCAAACTGCGGTGCCAGCGTGGAGGAGGTACAGTCATACCGGGTTTATTTGAAGTGTCGAGCTGTACTGATTTGTATCAGTTAATAACCGTGCGTTTTTAATAGGAGTGAAGGCTGTACCCAAGTTCCCTTCTGGGGATGCGTTTGAAAGCCAAGTAGCTGCGAGCGGAGCTGAGGGCTGGCTTGCTGTGAAGTGTAGGGAAGCTTGGTAAGGAGGAGGGAGCTTGTTTCACACAGGGTTTTCCAGAGTGTCCTAAGTTGCTTTACCCTGGTGACCCTTAACCTTTCCTGCACCCGGACGTTGTACCGACTTAATTAACACTATTTAAGATTGTTTAAGGTTTAAATATATGCAAAACCTGATGTGGACCCGCATAAGGCAGTTTCCACTGACCATAATTGGTTCAGCGTAAATTGATTTCTTATCAATTTTCAGCTAAATCAATGTTAGCAGGCTGTAAACTGATTTGTCTGTGTCTGCATAGCAGATTGTATTGATTTAATGGATTTCAGTTAAGCGATTAAGTTAAAACTTTCAAACTTTCTTCTGTAGGTAAGACTCTTCTTATTCTTGGTCCTTTTTTGCCCAAGCTTGTGCTCCTTGAATTATTTGCTGTTGGAGATGACAACAAATCTTGTCACCTTGTGTTAAAAGTGATTTGTTTTGATGCAAAGCCACGTGTAAATGCTTTTATTTGTCAGAAGCATGTTTATCAGTTTATTTTCAGTCCCCGTATAGTTAGTCCAAGATGGACTGTATTGTCATCTGTGCAGATGTAACTAAAGATACTGTAAAATGTTGCCTTTTATGAATGTGGTGTAATTTTTAAAGTCAGCAAAACTTAACAATTCTAGTATTTCCTTCTTAGAATTTGTTTCTACTTGTTAAACTTTAATGTTTTCCAAGCAAAATTTAAATGTAATTTAAAAAAATATTTTCTAATGCTTCCCAGTGTTTCATTAGTATGAGTCTTTTGTGTGGCACTGTAAGCCAAAAAGCTGCATAAATGGAAACATTACGTGCAAATGAAGTAATGGAAATTTAGTGTGCGTGTGAATTGGGCTCTTGGCTAACTCTTCAAATACACTTTGCAATTTTTGCACTCAAAAGATATTGAATTACGTGGAAATTGGTAATTAAACAACACACTGAAGTATTAAGATGTTTTAATCTCCATTTTCTGGGGATTAAGTATTATTTTTCAAGGCAGGTAGTACTTTTGAAGGGTAGTCTGCCAGAATTATCTCTTAAATTTTTTAAAATATTTTAAAATGAATTATTCTCTGTTAACAGCTGGCTGTGTTCTTTAACTGTATTTTGGATGGATTTTCTTTTACTTCATTGCCATCTATAGAAACTGATGAATATTTTTAGGTAAGTTTTTGCACTTAATTTTCAATAATTTATGAAGGTTTCTTTTTATCATCCTCTCTATGTCTAATACAGGTTTTTTATCTTATGCATTTACTTAAAATTGTTGTTACCAACTTATGTCTCTTGTAGCTAAATGTGTGATATAATTAACATTTAAAAAGCACAAGACTATGTAAGAAAAATTAACTATAAAATGGCCAAGTTCAATCCTAGAAATGCTAGCATTGAAATAGTTTTGTAAATCTCTTCTGGATTATGGTCCAGAGGAATAATTGGAAGAGATTTTTCAGAAATAAAGTAAAACATTACAAGAAATACTGAAACAGAATTAAGAGGATCAAAAGTGATTTGGTAAAGTATGTGAGAAATCTGTAATAGAGTTTAAAAAAGGTAAGCATATAGATATGAGCAAGATCTATTAAAATTGTAGTTTAGAAAATTAATACAGGGTTGGGTTTTTTTTTTTATTCCTAGTGCTAATGTCTAAAACAACTTTTCAGCATTCATTTCTAAACTTCAGTCGTGTAATACTGCATGGACATTACATGTCATGAAGAAACTGATCTATAAATTCCACTTATAATCCCAATTTTCTTTTTGCTGTGGTGAAAACTTTCTTTCTAAAGGAGAAATTTTACTTTCCATTTAACTGGTTTAATTTTTTCTGATGGCTTATTGTTTATTTCTTAATGATTTAGCGGGTTTTTAAATTAAAGTTGGGTAATTAATCATTCATTGGTTTCTGCAACCTTCAGCATGTTTTTAATAGATAGCTAGGATGCAATAACACATCCTGTACTCACGTGCCTGCTGCCTACGAAGAGACACAAATGATGTGTCGCTTGCTTGTAATATGTGTTAGTAATCTTTATGAACTATTCATAAGTCAAATCTTAATAAAAACTGTGAACAGAAAGTTCTTTCTTATTTGTTTTTTCCTAAGTAGGTTGGTGGTTCAAGCAGGTGTTGTAGGTTTGGCAGGGGACACTGAGAGTTCAGGCCTGCTCTGGTGTGGGTGCGTGGTCAGATCTGGGGTGGGTGGACTGGTGCCCAAAGGCCTCTGGTGCCTGGGGGCAGCTTGGGAGTTCAGGGCTCCTTCACTGACAGGAGAGGGTGGTGGCTCAGTGGCTTTGTAGTGGTACCCCCAGAGCTGAGGGACCCTGGAAGATCTGTTATCATCCACCACCTGAGCTGCATTTTTGGAGGGTTTTCTTCTCTCAGTTGTTACAAGGTCCAGGATATAGAGAATCCCTGTTTGAAAACAAAGCCAAACAGAACCAACCCACAAACCAAACAGCCGCAGTGGGCATGGCACGCTCGGCACAAAGACTGTGGCATATTGGCTGTGGGTTCAGCAAAGTTGATCTCTGAATTATTGCAAAGAGAACAGAAGAATTGTGTTCCTGGTGCATGAGAAGTAGCATTACTGGGTTCTTCTACTGTAACACAAATCTGTCTTTCTCTTGGTTGAACAGAGACTTGGTGACAGCAATGTGTGGGTTTTCTACTCACTAATGTCACTGTGTGGAGGAGAAGAGGCAGGCAGGTATTCTGAAGAAGAGATGACCTGTGTAACAGTTCAAATTCTACCAAAGCAAACCTTGTACTCTTAAAGTTAATTCATTGCAACATTAAAAACCCCAACCTGAACACCAGCACCCCTTCCTCCCACTCGATGTAAACATTAAGCTGATGTCCTTGTGGGTTTTTTTAATGAGGTAAGCATTTAGTCAAGTGGGGAAACAGCTCCTACTGGAAATAAATGTTTGCTTTTTCTCTCATATGACTTTCTTTTGCATTTGTTCATTGTAACCTGATAATCAAGTAATACGTTTTGAACGAGAAGTTAGCAACCCTCATGATGACTTTCTGTTTTCTAGGCTCAGCGCAGATGGGTGAATCCATCTGCTTCCTTTATCCATCCTGTCCATGTCAGAATGACTGATGAATGCTCTTCTATGCCAAATCTCTTGCATAATTACAAGAGTTTTTCTCATTAGGGTTATTTCTATGAATTATGGTCACATAGTTTGCTTAAAATATTTCAGCTTGTTTTACAACATCCGTGGGAATTTGTTTCTGTATTTTCACAGAACTAAATTCTTAATAGCTGCCACTATACAGACTAAATTTTTCTCCATTTTTCCCCCAAGAATTGAATAATGTTTAATATATCCCTAGAAATACCTGGGGAAGGAGAGTGATGTCTTATGGTGTTGATTTTTTGAAGTTAATTTTATAAAATATCATTCTTTACAGAAGGAAAATACGGATATTTTTTTATCTTAATGGTGTTATTCCCATGTGAAACATAACTTTCAAGCATAAATTTATCAGTAATAAGTGTAAGAGGCAACCAAACACTTTGTTTCCTGTGTGGAGGTTTTTCTGCTGATGAACAGATTCCTTTTGGTATCTGGCTTGCCTTTGGGAACCTTCTCCAAACCGACTTTAGGCAGCAGCAGAGTCTATGGGTGGCTTTGGTAGCCTATATGCTTATAGTACTAACCATATTCAGTGTCGACTGATATTTGAGTGAAGAATGAATAACGAAAATTTCTTCTTTCTGCTCCCATAAACACAAGTACTCTCTGCACATGCCTGTATTCATTCAGTTGCACACTGCAGGGATGAACTACCCCATCTCTGTATAAAAGTGTCAGCTCCTGATTCCAGCTGTGTGGACTCTATTGGCCATACCAGTTCTGCATAACTTGGAGTTTCCTGTTGCTCAAAACCAGGCAGGCATATATTTTTTTTTGTTGTTTTTTTTAGTTCAGTGTTGACAAGGGTTGTGTTGGAACCCATGAGAATGGTCCTCAGGCTCATGTGCTAAGAAAATGTTTGAAACTTTTGGGCCTGTTATGAAGTCATTTGGAGTTGTCCTGTCAGGCTGGGATGGTGTTGAGGGATTAGTTAATTTGAGCTCAGGGTAGTCCTAATATCCGAAGCAGCTTTCCAAGCCATTCTGAGGGGGATTAGCAGACTTCCTTGAAGAGAGCTAAGGAGTGGGTCTGCATGTGCCCAGTATGAATGAGAAGGGAGCCATGGCCACATAAAAAAAATTGGGAAATCAACCGCTTACATCATGACACAAATGATGGAAAGGTGCTGCATCTTTGTAGGAAGGAGGCTGCTCCATGAAGTAATCAAGCAACAGGAATCATGATTATAGTTAGTGTTTTTCTAGTTTCTTTTTAGAATGATATAACTATGCCTTTTTGCTCAATTTGCCATCTACCCTTCCCTATAAAGAGTAGCCATGGTAAAGCACTAACACAGGTACAGTGAAAAAATTTGACCTCAATTGGATAAAAGCCTTTTGAATGTTTTGAGTCCTATTGGAAAGGTGTTACTCTTGTCTACATAGTAGAATATATACTTTTAATAGATCATGTGCATTTGTTTCATGATTAGTAATCCCATTTATTTACGGTAGTGGCCCAGATACTGTTTTTCAAGTTGCTTGCTGTCTGACTTGGGAGAATATGAAGTATTGCTCTGAAATGGCCTTTTCCTTTTATAGCTGCCTGATAGACAGGGTCTGGCCTCAGTGTGTATTAGGCAAGGGAGCGAGAAATACACCACAGTTAAATTACGGGTTTGTATCTCCAGGTGGTGCGTGAATTCGTGGTTGAAGACTGAAGAAATTAATTTTGCTAAAGCAAGAAACAACAGGACATTAAGCTACTATGCCAGCTTTAGATGTACGCTTCAAAAATTTTTTGCTGCTCAGCATTATTCAGTAATCTTTAACTCAAATTGCAGGAAATATTTGAAATTCCATTCTAACAATATCCAACAGAGAATATTAAAGAAGCATTAAATTTCAAATGCCTGAGGGAAAATGTTCTCTTGCAACACCATGGGCATTTGGATCTCACTAGTATATGCAGTATTATAGTCTGGTATTATGCTTTACTTGGTCTAAAATGAAAGCCCAATTTTAATTCTATCTCCAAAAACTTGGCATACTGCAGTGAAAAATAATTTATTTGAATGTTGTTTTTTAATACATTGCAACTAACTTTAAAGCTTCCTCGTATAATACTCCCACTATGGCTTTTTGTAATCTGACCCTTTCATTAGGACTTCAAATATATTCCCAAAGACTTATCTCAGTAGTTTCTTTGCTAATTTACAAGTTAAAAGATTCCGAAGTTACCTAAGAAGTTTTTCTCATTCTATGCAATTTTTCTCTTAATAAGACAAAACTTTAGAGTATCTTTGTAAATATATAAAACACCAAACAGGGGACCTAATACACTTGTAAGAAACAGGTAGTATGCAAACTCAAAATGGGGTTTAATAATATATACACACAATTCTGGGCTGGATAATTTGTCACACCCATTAGTAAACTTATGTCAAAAAAGTGCCAAATAAACCTGTGGGTTTTTATAACCTATATATTGTGTATTTGATAGCAAAGCTATTTTGGAATTGAATCCCCAGCTTACAAGATTTGGGGGAAAGAATAAAAGTGTATCTAAAAGGTTTATAAAATCACTAGCTTGAACATATTTCTTACGGTCTAAGTATTTCAGTATTGCCAGAGCAAGGACAAATGCTGTTTCTGTTGGAAAAATAAGATCTGTGGTCTTTACAGAAATAGTAGGGCTCTTCTCCACCTGCTGCTGGCTTTTTCTCTGTTTCCACTTGACTGTCATAGGGTCGTGTCCAGGAGAATGCCAGTATTTTAATATTTCATATCTTCGTGGAGTTTCACAAGAGGCAGGTTTTTAACAGTGGTGGGTCAGTTGCCTGTGAAATTGGACCACTGTGACTTGCCTGACAAACTAGACTGGCGGGGGGAACGTGATTTAAGGCCTTGAAAGCTGCAGAGAGAATTCAGAAGAGCTGCAGAGTGCAGGTGGTTTATTTGTACAATGTAGCCGTGTGGGACGTAAATTAGTGAAGTGTCATTAACAGTACCATTAGTTTAATTGCAAAGCTAGGCTCTGTCCTTGCCAAATGAACGTCGCTGGTTTCTGTAATGAAAGCTGGGGCTCCGCTGCAGTGCTGGTGGACACCAGCTTGCCTGCTGAGGGCCACTGGTGGGCTCTGAGTCACCACATCCCTTTTCATGGCAGCTGAGGCCTACTGAAGGTTGATATGGTGTCTTTTTTTCCGTTGTAGTTGGTCCCAGGCAGTTGTACCCAAACTTCTGAGCGAGTAGAGTGATACATTATCTTGTATTGTGTAAAATCTGGGAGATTATTATCTATTTGAATGGGCCTCTGAGAAGGCAGGAGTATCCACTGCAGTGTAATAACACCATCTGGTTGCATAATTTTTGGGTAGAAATGACTAACAGTTTAAACACTACACCTGTAAGGAACAGTCCACATTTTTGGAGGACACTTAGATGGTTTTGTAAATGTTGAGCCTGTCTTGCTTGAGAAATTGAAGTCTTGTAAAATGCATTAGAAATACATGGCGAAAGAATAGGTCTATATGGACTCCAAAATCAGTCTTATTGCATGGTATTATTTCCTATTTTATTGTCAATTCTAAAAATTATATTTCTTTCTTAATGGTTGTATTGACTGTTCCTTAAATAGTATAAAGAAAAGCAGGCACAAGTGTAAAGCTTAATGTACAAAGTTATTTCTACTCTTTCTTACCTGAGCTGTGTATTTAAGTAGGTGCTTCCCAATCCATTGTTTTGCCAGTTTTTGTTCCGATAACTTGACCAGATGCAGTGAATTGCAGTGAGTTGCCTGTTGCTTTTACCATAGAGTCACAGAATGGTTTGGACTGGAAGGGACCTTTGACTCTGGACACCTTCCACTAGAGCAGGTTGCTCCAAGCCCCATCCAGCCTGGCCTTGAACACTCTCAGGATTGGGGCACCCGCAGCTTCTCTGGGCAACCCGTGCCAGTGTCTCACCCCCCTCAGATTAAAGAATTTCTTATATTTCTTCCTTATTTCTTCCTAATCCAAATCTACTCTCTTTCAGATAAGAACCTTCCCCCTCGGTCTTGTCACTACAGACCCTCATGTAAAAAGTCCCTCTCCCCCTTTCTGATCAGCTGCCCTTTAAATATTAATAGGCTACCATAAGGTCTCCCCAGAGCCTTCTCTTCTCCAGGCTGAAAATCCCCAAGCCTCCCAGCCTGTTTAAAAAGGGGAGCTGTTCCTTTCCTCCAGTCCTTTTTTGTTTCTCTTTCCTAGACCCGTCCCTGACAGGTCTGTATCTTTCTGTATCTGGGAGCCTCAGAGCTGGGTGCAGCACTCCAGGTAGGGTCTCACCTGAGCAGAGTAGAGGAGGAGAGTGGTCCCCCTCGACCCACTGGCCATCTTTCTTTTTGTGCAGCCCAGGATACAGTTGGGGTTTTTTTTAGATATTGGAAGATTTCCTTTGTAAATGCAATTAATACGTTCAAATTGAGACGAAATTTGTAATGATGTGATGTCAGTGAATGAGGTGCAGCTTGTGACACAATTTATTTGAAAGCTCAGAATGTTCCTGGAACGCTGCTGGCAAAGTCCCCTACCTCTTAGGAGTGCTGTTAACTTTGTTACTTTTCAACTGGCTGGAGAGGTCTCTTCCTGTGGAATTCAGTCTAAGAAAACTTCTACTGGAAAGCTTGTAACATAGTGCCATTCTTGTGTTAAAATACAAAATCAGGACAGCTATGAAACAGTGACAAGTGACATTGGTGGCAGTTTTGCTTGAATAAATAGTCAGGTAGTAAGCAGACCTTACTCCTTGGGACTATTTCAGAATAACTTGATTAACTGACTTTTCATTAAAGAGCAAATTAAATATTTAGGTTCTATAGAGATCTAGCTGGAGTAGCTTCTTTGGCATCTGTCAGTGATGATATTTAAAGTTACCAACTTGTCCCCTTGCTAAGAGGTTTTTTGATTTGTTTCTGGATAGAATTTTTTTTATGTGGTATTGGGAAACCCCTTAAGTGTCTTTTTCTGTCTCTCTCCCTTGTAATATTTCAAGTTGTATCCCTGTTTAGTAAATTACTTAACAAATTAATTTCACTCTGTCATGCTTGTTTTCTGAATCCAATTACCAAAACTGCAACACATTCCGTTTCAGTGCGTGGCTGAACTCCAGTGCAATGACACACAATGTGCAGGTGGTTGAATATTCCTTGGCCTGTAAAACATGCCACCCATAATGCCACTGAATAAATACCAACTTCAGCATGAGCATTCTTTTAAACTATGCACCTTGCTGAGGTTATTAGTCACTCTGAATTCAGGGACACGTGAGTGCAGACTTTGCATGAAGCTCCAGGAGTGGCATACCTGTGAAGTGCTGCTGCTTGATTTTCGGAAGATGGCATGCTGTGAATTTTAAAACTCCCTCATCGTGGATGAACTGCAGCAAATGCCATTTTGTAATTGAGGCCATGTAAGTTAGTTATTCTACATGTATTTCTAACAATGAAGTTTCAAAAATCTCTTTGCTGGGATCAAATAAATGTTATCATCATGGAAGGAAATACTGCAGTGTTTGCTGAATGGGGCAAGGAAACAGAAGAATGAAAACTCTGCATCTTTTCTAACATATATATATAATTGTCATCTGTTTCATGGATTAGTGTGAAGATTATGCTGTTGGCCTTCTGTTTAAAAGTAGAGGAATAATGATAATGGTGAAAATATTGCTGCTTCCCTTAACATGAACATGGATGAAAAGGAAGCATCACACAGAATTGTAGTAGCAGCTGTGACTTTAATTTGAGCAAATGCAACTCAGACAAAGATTTTGGGAAAAGAAATCCACAGATAAAAGTGAGACAGATGCTAATATTATATCAGTCCTAAAAAGAGTTATGTAAAATAAAGGCTTCTGTAAAATACAGAAATTACTTAACTTTGCTTCCCCCAGCTGCAGCCATTTAGTGCTTTTGTTTTGCTCTGCCACTTGTGTGGATAAGTTAATTTAATCGTATCTTTTACATCTGTGAAAATGGAAAGAGCCAAATGGTGCAGCTAACTAGAATGGTCAGTCACAACCCTCCTTGGAGAGAAAATATCTCCACAATCCTCAGAATTAAAGCACTTTTAAACAGTGTTCATAATAAGTGAGAGATCCTGGATGAAGCTGTGGTGGGGTGACCCTGGCTGGACACCAGGTGTCCACCAAAGCTACTCTCGTTCCCTTGCTCAGTGGGACAGGGGAGAGAAAATGCAACGGAAGGCTTGTGGGTCAGGATAAGGACAGGGAGAGATCACCCACCACTTACTGTCATGGACAAAACAGACTCAACTCAGGGAAATCAGTTTAATATATTATCAATCAACTCAGAGTAGGATGATGAGGAAATAACTGTGTTATTCCTGAGGCAATACTATCATTGCTGCTGGGCTCAGCCTTGTCCAGCACTGCATCCCTCCTGGACCCGTCTGCATTGGCTCTGCTGGATGTAGGGGAAGCTTCCAGAAGCTGCCTCAGCTTCCTTCCCTGAAAGCCCCTGCTACCAAAATCTTGCCACGCAAACCCAAACCAGAAGTCTTTAAAATTAAAAAAAGAAGGGGGGGGAAATATGAACTTCGTGCTGGAAATTGTAGTCCAAACTTTGTAAATGATAAAAATTTCTTTGGAATACATGGAATTATAGAATTACAAAAGCTGATCTATAATTAAGTCACAGAAATAATGGTAATGGGTAACTGCTATGATTTTTTTAAAATTTTCTCATTCTTCTAATATTTTTTCCTTTTTTTTTTTCAAAAAACTTCATGAAAGCAGGTTATTTGCCAGTGATTAACTGATGCTGTAAAGGCATCCTTGCATGTCCAATCTGCAGAATCATCATCAAGTACTAAGTTGTGTGCTCAGTACCACTGTTTCCGTTACATTGTCACTTACGTGTGGTGTAAATTGGAGCCACATGAGAAATGGGCTGGTAGAAGGAGGGGATCAGACTGTGAGCTGATTCATAATTAAAAGCTCCAAACATACCACTTGAAATTTTTGAAGTTTTCTGATTCCCTATTATTTCAGTTTTAAAATTTTATTATATACCAAGGTAGTCAAGCTTCTGTGAGATCTCGTATTTTTGAGGAAAGGAGTCGGGAGAATATGCACCATTTCAATGGCTGTTCATAATTTGAGGCTGCCAAACCAATGCTATTCATGCTGACATCCTGTCTTCTCAGACAATTAAATAATGTATATTGAGGTAATTAAAGACAATTGCTTGTAATAGCAGAAAATTATTATAATCGTTTTGTTTTCCAGATAGCAATGCAGATTTATAATTTCTGTGACCACATCCAGAGTTTTACTACCAGAATTGACAGGGAAACCATAAATAGTTGTTATCCCATTATGCTGAATGTCAGGGGTATAAATTTAACTCTGTTTTATTTAAAAATCCATGAGGACAGGTTTCATCCTTATGTTAAATGGATCCACAGCAGTTAAAAGTAAGCCCATTCTTGGTTTTCAAAAACTTTTTCATGTGTTGTCATACCTGTTAGTCACAAATCATATACACAGCTTGAATGAGAATGAACACTTTTTGGAGGTTTTAAAAGAAGACTTTAAATTAATGTTGAAGTGAAAGAAAAGCAAGTTTCAAAATGCTTCCACTTCACAGTAATCAAATCAGGTAACTCCAAGCCTGTTAGCGAATTTGGTCACTTGTTTGCTATTCCATCATGATCTGTGACATTTATAACATTCCTATAATGACATCTTCCCCTCCAAAACTGGGAAGGCCTTTGCTGGCAGAAGCTGTTTTTAAAAGTATTTAAAAAACGAAACAAAGCACATCTTTCTTTCAGCAACATAGCCTGGGTGTGATGCAGTCAAGAGGTGCATTTAATTGTCCGTAACCTGAGAAGTTGTAACAAAATGTGCAACTTGGGCTATACTGGGGAGTTTCTATTCAATTAGACTTCCTTTTTCTTTGTTAATCATTGTGGCTGAAAAGCTTCATCAGGGTGTGAAGAGCAGTCATTCATATGGAGGACATTCATATCTGTGTTTGTGGATCTTTGATGATGTTTTCAGTTTAGAGGTCATACAGACATAGCGAAGCTGTATATGCTGTGTTGAGAATTAATGCGGATTATTCTGATACCGTTCATACTAATTGTACCATTGCCTGTTTCTTTATTATGTTATGTTTTGTTATGTTTTCCCCCTGGACTGTTGCAGGTTTTGTCAGTGTAAATTTTGGTTATGTTCATAATGCCGCCCATTTTAAAGACATTTCACTCATTACTTTAAAAACCTAAAATTTTTAAGTGATGTGAAAATATCTGGGTTTTCTAAGTATAATTGCAGAGGTTTTATTTAAAGCATTTTAATCATCTCCAGTTTTGCCTCTTAGCAAGGTCCTTTTTATCCTAAGAAACTAAGTGAAAGACAAGCAAATGGTTTGAGATTATATGGATAATTAAGTTAATGGTCGTGAAATAGAACCTGAGGAATCAAAAAATCTGGTAGAGGAGCATCAAGATGGTTTTGTAAATGCTGAAGGGTTTGGATAGGACATGCATCAGAGTGACTGACGGAATCACAGCCTCAGGGGTTTGCTCTCTGTATTAAGCCAAAGCTGAAAGCACAGCAAGGAGAGGCCCCACCTTGGCCCGTTGTGTGCAGCCCTCTGACCACAAAGGCAGCACCGGTCATTGGCCTCACAAAGGATCTATATTGAAAGTATTAAGCAGATTCAAGTCCCGAACTTCTGTCCCTGGTGAGGAAGCTGCTTGTCTGTCCTCATCTCTCCGGGTTTCCTGCTGGGCTTGGACGCTCTTTTTGCAGGTGTTAAGTTGCCATTCATGGGGCCAAGTGCTTGAGTTTGAGTCTTGGCAATAAGCCACGGGACAACCAGAGTGGGTGTCACTCAGACAGCTCCTCCTTCTTTTGAAGTTATGAAAGCCTAAATAGGGTCCCCTTGAAAAAGGCACCTCAATGGAGTAGATGCTCTGACGGAAGTTGCTTGGTAGAGGAAAACAAAGCCAAGAGCCCTGGGAATGTGGTGCATTAACACCACCATGCACTAGAGGGCCCAGCCTGCATATAACCATTTCCCAGGAAGGAAAATGGGAGTAGGCTGAAGGAACTTCTGAGAAATTACAGTAATATCAGGAGGAGAAAGAGCTGTGTGAAACCAACAGGGCTCAAAACAGGACTGAATGTGGAGAAAGGTGATAGCGTGACAAATGCATTCAACCTGAAAATGTAATCAGACAAGCATGTTCCCCTGCTGGAGAAGGGATTTAGCAACTTTGAACTCAAAATCATGTGAGTTTTCTTCCTCCTCCTGGCTAGATTAAAAAGGGGAGTTATGATTTTAATATTATAGCATGCTTAACAAACCATTGCGTGCTGTGTCAAGTTCGTTTTCCCTATCAGCTCTGGCTAAAACCCATTGCTATCTGTAGTCTAGCCTGAAGGTGACAAGAGATTTGAATCATTGTAATTAGGCACTCATCATGCTGCAAAAAGATACAACTATCTTGATGAATCAGTATGAAAAAAAAAAGCTGTGGGTGTTTTTTTCTTTAACTGCAGTTGGTGCCTGGGAATGTGAGAGCAGAAATGAGCTCAGCAAGAACTGAGGCAGTTTCCTCAGCATGGCAGCTATTGTCCTGTTCTCTGTGCAGAAAAAGTTGAGTGGTTTTTGCTCCTCCAAGTCCTGTTGACACCTTCAAGTGTTCTTGGACCTCTCCCAGGTTTTACTTGACAGACATTTTCATGTGTGCCACTTCTTTCTGATTCTGAGAAATACACAAGAATTCACTTTCCGCACTTAAGCAAGAGCTATGAAATGAGTTATTGTTTGCCTTTTAGGATTGTTGCTCCAGGGCACACTTCTGCAGTGAAGTATAAGTGATGAAAAAGTGGATCTGCCCAGGTTTGTGGTTGGATATGGCAGAAATGGGGTATAAGGAACTTTATGCCTCTGAGGAAAGGCATATCCATGCACACCAAAATGTAGGTTTTTGCAGCTGGTTTGCATTAATAATCATATTTTGTACTCATTTTTGCCTATGTTTTAGAAAAGGTGCGGAAGAAATCCTGAAATATATATGGCTTTCACCAGATAGAGGTGCATTGCTATTTTCACCTTTTGTTTCTGGGGACAACGAGTTACCCTTCATTCTTTTTCTCTGTAGATACTTTATCTTATCACTCATCCATGCATCTTTCCTCAGAGCTTGGATAACATTCCTTTTGATTATTAAGATGTTGCATTGTTCGAAAATGAATCAGGGAATGGCATTTATTGCCCAGCAGCATGCCTTATGGACAGCGGAGTCTTTTCATAACCACCAAGTGTCTAAATTCAGGGTTCTAATGCCCATTTATAAGCGCTCTAGTTTTCAAAAGTGAGATGGGACTATGGATTTACGTATTTATTTCAGTAGTGGCAGTTGAAAGGGGATAACATACTTTGGGAGGAGCAGGGAGCAAGCGGTGTGTTGCTCACCCTACATGACTACCCTGTAATACATCTTTCAGAGCTTTGAAGAGTGGGTGTTTTTAATGACTATGTTGTATCATTTAATGGATAATTTTAAAAAGTTACACACTCTTGCTAGTCAATGTTAAAGCTAAACAGATTTGGAATGTACCAAAAGTAGATTTCAAGCTGGGGTTTGTAAAAATTTACTCTTCTGGAGTGAGCAAATACTAATTCTGTTGGTCATGGAAACTGTGTCTTTGTCTCTATTGAGATTATGGTTTAAATAAAGTAATATGCAGTACTAAAATATCATACATATATATATACACACTTACATGTGCAACTATACTAGAATTCATTTGGCTTTGCAACCTTAGATATTTAGCAAGAAATGTACCTGAGAGTTTTCCTGTCTTCAAACGATGAACTAAACACTTAGCTCAAAGTAGCAGCCCTAATTTCCAGATCGACAGCAGATGCATCTATATTCAGAACACTGTTATTTCCCTTCTTGTTTTTTTTATCACCTTACTTATGTAAGTAAAATCTGGTGAGTAAGGACACAGCGTTTTTCTTTGGTTACCTGAAGGGACAAGTTTGCACAGTCTACCTTTCAGTTCCCACATTCATTTTTGGAGCTTGTTGGCTGATTTGATAGATTTGGTGAATAAGGTAGAGATCTTAAAAGCTTCAAATGTGAATGTGTTTCTTTAAAATTTAAGGAAATGCAAACTGGTGTTCCCTTCCCCAGATTGCTCAAGAAAAGACTGTGACCTGAGCTCAAGGATTTTTTTTTCAATTTGGCCTTTGATATCAGTCATTCACTATGTAGGTGCTGATGGCTGAGAAGGCTCCAGAGCAGCCACGGTGTGCTGCTTTGTGCTTGGCTGGCACCAGAATTGCGTGTAGTGGCAGAGGAGAGGAAGGACAAGGCAACTGAAGGGCATGGCTACAAAGAAGTGAAAGAGCTGAATGTGATGTAGAAGGAATTTGGGAAACTCTAGGGAAAAGTGAGGAACCTAACATGGAGGTTTGGGGATAGGAGGTTGGGCTTGTACATCACGAATGCATAGAAAATCAGACAAGTTGCAGTGGCCTTCACTGTTTTGTCTGTCCTTTGGATTACAACTTGTATGTGTTGTGGCATACAAGAACACTGAAAAGAAATTTTAAAGTAACGTGTAATTCTTGTTGCCATTTTGTTTTCAGTTTGATCACTTATTCATCATGGGCGATGTTTCCTTTGTTTTCTGCTGACAGAAGAATGCCTCCTTGTTCTTACATGTTGATATATGGCTTCGTTTGAGGGAGAATGTTGGTGTTGCCTTTAGCACAAATGATGTATGCATTTGCATTTCTGGAACACTTTCAGAGTTTCCCATTCGCTTTTATCTCCTTTACAGAATGAGCAACTGTTTTCTAGTTTATCTTTTCTGAAGATCAGCATAAATTGTTGATTACAGGGTGCAATAAATTAACTTGTCGACTTTTGCCACATTTCATGTTTATGTTATATATCTGAACAATGTTGAAGATTTATAGAAAACTTTAAAAATTAATCCAAGATGTAAACGCTTGAGAACAAAAGAGGTTTTTTTAAACTGGATTTTATTTCTAAAAGCCTGCTACGTAAAATTGCATGTCTCTATCTAGAACAAGCTTTTTAATTTTAATTGCTAAAGGGGTTTTCGAGTGATTTATTAGACACCTGACTGCAAAACTGAAAGTATATTATTGTAATCCTATTGTTGTCTTTATTTGCCTAAACCAGAAAAACAGAGAATTTGAAAATACAGTGTTCCTTAGAGTAAAAATTACAGGTTTTTGTCATGTTGTGTTCTTCGGTTTGCTTTTAAAGGAATTTGTTTTCTTACTGTATTGTAAAATAGACTTGAAAAACTTCACTGTAGTCACAATGCAATTCTTCTTTTTTTTTTTTAATCCGAAATTACTGAATGTGTGGGAGAAATTTGTAAATTTTACTTTTTCAGTAGAGTCAGATGAATGACTCTCTTATCCACTTGTGGGCAGCATATTTTGTTTTCCAGTTGCAATATACAGAAACAGTTTAGTTCTCGCCTCTCTATTCCATTTTGGCCTTCTAACCAGAACTAACACTTTGAACGCATCAGTGTTCTGAACTGGAAATATTACCCAAACTAAGCCTTTTTCCCACAAGTTTTTCGGAGTGAATTCTTGAATTCCAGGAGAAGAGAACTAGGCTAACTACTTTTAGCAGACAAATTTTTGTTTTTCATAAAGAATAAACAATTCCCAGTCAAGTCATCTGTTTCCTTTTTTTTTGAATGTCTTGGTCTGAGGTCTCAGAGGAAAATCCATGGAAATTTCTTTCATGGTTTCAAGGAACCATAAAGTGATTAAAAAAAAAAAAAAGCAACAAGCGACAGGCATTTAATCCCTAGATCGTTTCTTTTCGTGTGTCAATTTGTTACATGTAGAATTTCAGTTTTATCCTTTCAGATTTTAATAGACTCCCAAGTAATTTTTATTCTTGAATTCTGTTAAGCAGTAAAAGCACCTGAAATCTACCAAAAATCAAACAAGACCTTTTAACAGCTTTCTGGGAGGAAAGGTAAGGGTTCTTCACTTGGTCTCCCCCTGCCCCACTGCCTTCCCCCCGAACAGGATCTTCCTTTTGCCCTTGGGCAGTTTTTTCCCATTCCTTTACCATATAAACTTGATTGCATGTCTCTGAATGCAGTTTAAGGGATCCCTGGGCAAGGGGCAAGTCAGACCTGAAAAAGGAAAAGCGTTCTTGCTTCCTAGAAATGAATTTGGAAGTTTACCTATTTTCTCGAGGTAATTTTTGTCTTTTGAAAGCAGCACCTAACTTTTTCTTTTTATAGTCCTTCCATCTCTTCTGGAACATTCACTCCTAAATACCTCATAAGTTTCCTTGCCTGTTGAAATTTCAAGAACTCTGCTAACTGTGTTTTCTTTATCAGTGGTGTTTATTTCCCTATGGCTACTTTCACTTAGAATTTGTCTTGAATTCAGACACATTTTCCATGAGCTCTGTTATTGGTTTTTTGCTATGGGTAAGATTGACAGCCTGAGGTTCTTTACCATAATTGTTTCTTGAATTGTCCTATAAGTTGGAGGTTTCTGTGTTTTGGCAGGGCAGGGATCTGTGTTAGTACCTCTTCTGTGTGTTCTTTGGGTTTGATGTGTTAGAAACTACCAAAGACCTGAGTTTATTGTGGTGGTGTTATTGATGCAAGCTGAGAACTCAGCCTGTCTTGTTTTGGAAATGTGGCTTTCAAGGTTTTAAAGTGTTTTTAAGGGTAATTTTAAGTGTTGGAAAGAAGGAAAAATAGCAATTACCTTTTAATGGACGCTGAGGTCTCTCCTCCCTGTTTGCACTGAATGTGAGTTACCACAGGCATGGCTCTGGGAGACTGGGAATTACCAGCAAAATCCCAGCGATTGCTGCTGTGGAAGAACACAAGTACATGGGAACATTGTAATGCATTTAAGAATTATTTCCTTTTAATCCATGGCAAAGGTCACAAGTTTCATGAGTAGGATGGCAAGAACTTCCCTGAAGTGATGGTGGTTTTTTTTTTCTTTTTTAAAATGGCTTGTGTTAACACAGGTTGAGCAAAAACCTGGGCCTGAAGGAGAAAATTGCAAAGTCCTTTACGATGTAATAGACTTTTTCTTTCTATTTTCCAACATAAAAATTCTAGATATTCTTGTCTGCTTAGGATTATCTTGATAAAAAATAAACTTTTGTAATAAGTACAGTTCTTGGGCATCTTTTTTTCAGTGCTGTTTTCTTGTACCTCACTTGCTTTATGCAGCCCCGCTGTCGCTCCTGTGAGAGAACAACCATACTTATTTTAGCAAAGTTTCTAAAGTTGTTAAGGGTGGACTCCACCATTTATTATGAGTCCCTCATTTGGGACATCCTCTTCAGGACATTGCTGATGAAGTACAATCCAAATTCTTTGTCTTTAATATCATGAGCCACCAATACAGTCCTTGTTCTCCCAGCGTTGCTGCGTGAGAAGCCTTCCCAAGCATAGTGCTATGCCTCTTCCAACAAAGTGGATTTTTGGTGGGCTTTCCCCACTTTCTCTCTGCCTTCACAATATCTTCTCCCTCTTCTATACATGATTAGCCAGAAATGGGAAGATTTGAGCTTTATGGAGAGGGGATCAGGTTGACTGGAAGTGAGAAGTGGCATTTGCATTTACAGTGTGTATTTGCTGCCTTGGGACAACATCCTGGAAGTTTCCCATCTCCGCTTGTTTGCTGACATACCTTAAAAAAATAGTAATAAAATAAAACTTCCTTATGCTGATCTTTTCACTTCAGGTAAGTTTTAATGACATCTATATTTTTGCTCTTATTTTGGTGACAACAATGTTAGTATCAATGTCATTAATATCAAGGGCTACAGAATATTGATTATAGTGGAATAAATTCTAAAGTTGTCTTTGTGTTGGGAATAATTTCTGTTTAAATTGTATAAAAGTCAGTCTTTATTGTAACTTGGAGACAGAAAAAATATATTGAGAAAGCTTTCAACAGACTTCATGATGCAGGGCCATCTATGTCAGTTTGTGATTAGATGAAGTGCCATGGATTTATTAATGGGACCCGTAAGAGGAGTATTGTTACGGCAATAGTAAATTTAAACTTTTATCTCTTTGTTCTCATTGAGCAAAAAATTATTGTAGCAGATTTGAAAATGGGAATTTCACCCCATGATTTTGTTTTATGTGAATATAAAAGCATGCAGGTGTTTACAGGCAAGCAAATGGGTGTGACTGGGTCTCCATATAAAATGCTGGTTTATGACAGATATATCAAGAACTGCGTAGTATGAACGGGTGCTTTGAGGCTTAAACTGCATCCAAGCAAAAATGTGCAGCCTTCCCCTTTTGTCTATAATAGGGTCGACATTGGGAACCATGATCCCTTTGATCTTTACATAAAACAGATGAAAATGCATAAATTGCTTCTAATCAGAGATGAATTAAAGGAAAATAGCCTCCCGGAGGACAAAGCACCCCAGGCACCCATCAACAGCCTTACCAAATGACAGACCTGGAGGAGACTTCAAAGCTGCAAACACAACTGCCAGTGAAATCCACCAAGAATCAAGATGCCATTTAAAAAAAAATAATAATTTTCACAGTCTACAAGTGCCCAGAACTCTCTCTTTAAGAAAAAGTGACAGAAACACACTACATGGACTTGCTTTTTAAGCCACTAAATGTTCTTTTTCTTTTAGGAGACTCGATAAAGGCAAGACTTGCTTGTTTAATTTAGTCCAAAAATGTGCTCAGACATGACAAACATTGGTAATTTTAGTGTCAGGTAGGGTTTATTCCATTTGAGTGGCATATTGTTTAGAAGCTGAGGTATATGTTTTAGTGGGAGCAGATCAGACGTTTGTTGTAATTGCTTCATTGGTTGTCATCTTTATTTGTCCCTGTGAACACAAGCATGGTTAACATTCCTCAAATTGCAGAAGAAGGAGGAAATGTAAATATCAGGTTTGATTTTGGAGGGGAGGGAGGGAAGATTTGAGGCAATAATTTTATTATGAGCATTTTCTCTGTGTGGAACAAAGAGTAACTTTATCTCAAGTTAAATCAGAATTCAGATTCTGTTCTAGCTTGGGTAACTCATTTAAATATTATTTAGATATTAATATCAGTAATGTTAAACATAAGAAATAGGCTTGAATAAGGAATATTAATTTCTGGTTTGTTTCAAGAGAGGTAACCTAAACATAAATTTTTACAATTTTGTTAGCATTCTGTTTATGAGAAGATATCAAAACGTAACGTTTTTGAAGGTAGAGACTAACCACAATTTTATGGATTACTAAAATACCACTTTTGATAAAGACTGATGTATTTCCTACAATATAAATACTGTTTTAGGAAGGATTTTACCTGCTGCCAATTGTGTACTTTGCTTATTTGTTGTGTACAGCATAACATCTATATCCAAGCCCACATAAATTTGAGTCACTTAGTGGCATAGAAAGAACAAATGACATTTCCAGATATGTAACTGACAATGAAATTATGCAGTGGGCTGAATGATTTGCTGTAGGTGAGATCAGAAAGGTTGCCTAATTCATTTTGTAAGAACTTATTTTCAGTTACTTCTGACCTTAATTACTGTAACTGAAGTATGTTATGTCTAGAGCTCTTGATTTTTGGAAGAACTAAAAAGATTTTGCCAGTCTGTTTAAGGATGAAGCTGGGAAAAATTGCTGAGGACTTTCTTTCTCTTAACATTTTTAAAGGTTTTTCCACCTTCTTGAACACACTGATATCTCTGTTCTTTGGAGCAGACATTTTAAATAGGTTTCAAAAAATTGGAGCCATTGTCAATGGCTTAGGAGACCTTCACCAGTTAGCTTTCCAAAGCTTGTGTGTTCACTGAATGCACTTATCTCACCTTTGGGCCACTGACCCACCTGCACGTGAATGAGCAGAGATTGACTCCTAGCACAACAGGCATAGCTGGAGTTCCTTCACGAAGACTGATCCTGACTGATCCTATCGAAAGCTGCACTGAAATGGCAGAAGGCTGTAAGGCAGAGCAGGAAGTCTGCCTTGTTCTGTCAGGTGGGATGAGAGCTACAAAGAGAAGAAAGTGAAGTCTGAAAATGAAGAAAAGAAAAATGTCTCGAATAGAGAACTTGATGGCCTGTAACAGTGCAGAGCAAGAGCCTCTCTGATTGTGGACTTTTTCCCAGCATGAAAAAAGAGGTCTTTGCCACAGCTTCCAAAGAGAACTGTCCCCCTTCCCTTAGTTTTTGCTCTGTTTCTGCCTAGCAGCAAAACCTCCTCTTACATTGAGTCATACTGAATTGACTGATCAGCACATGAAAACAAAGTCAATCGTTCTTTTCCGTTGTGAGTACCTGGAAGATTTTTGCAGATAATATGCTTCAGTGCTGTGGTTTGTTTCTCCTGTCTCAAACTTTTTATCATTTTGGATCCTTTGAATTAGACAGGGCCTTATGTTGTTGGGGCTTCCATCTGTGTCATAACTTGGCAAAGAGAAATCTCAGTTCACCCAGAGTGAAAGTGGGTGTTGGAACACAGCAATAGTGTTTTCCTTCTATATAATATAAAGTGGCACAGGTACAAATTGCTACTGCAAGGCAACACAACAGTGTACCAGGCTTTTTTGATTTTTAAGAAGGAACTAATTTTCTTAAATCCTCTTTCTGGATGCAAGGGAATTTTTACTATTTCTTTCATGTTTGCTATGTAAATCTACTTGGAAAGGAAGGATCATGTGTGACCATCTGCATTAAGCAATCAGCATGATGGACTCATCAAACTCTCAGCAGTATCTTCAGGCTCCCGTTAAGGTGGGTTGTATGTGTTAATCAGCCAGTGAGTGCCAAATGCTGCTGCTTCTAGGCTGGGCTCACAGGGGCATGAGGTGCCTCAGGGATGTGATGCACAATCTGGGATGATTTATCTTGGGATGGTGGTTGTGGTTCTTGCACTGCCTCTGCTTTGGGAACAATTCGGTTGCTTATGTAGCAGCTCCACAGGGTACAGTTGGCAAATGAAGGAAAACTGAAATTGGTGCAAGTACACCGCTGGCACTGAGCTGTGCCTTGCATCAGTGCAGGACTGTGAAATCCCAATTTCACAAGCAGCTTAGCCACTCTGCAACAGGGTGAGAACCCCTTTGCCACCAAGGAAAAGAGAATTAGGGGTACAACTGGTATGAGCTATTGCATTTGTCTCGTGATAATCTGCCCTGCTCAAGAACTGGCAGCCTGAACTAGAGCCATTGTATCCTTTAGCCTTTCCCTCAATCTTTCAGTATTCACATTCAAAAGCAATGTAGACAAAGAATAAACGATTTAAAGCCTTAAGTACTGCAACGCTTGGCTGTAAAGAGAAGTCCAGTTCACCTTCTAGATACACCCTCCAGCAACAAAGATATTTTTAAAGGAGTTTATTTACAGGATTTCTCTACCTGCACGGAAATCACGGTTTTTGCAGTTGGGATTTCTCTGCTTATAAAGGATCCAAACAAAGAGTTCTTAAAAACTTCTAAACTTCTTCAGATCCAGTTAAGTTTGTTTGTGTTGAACAGGAGTCGTGGCTCTGACGTGCATCCAAATGCAATCGCATTTAGCATGCAGTCAATGGGAGTTCTCTCTGATTATGATATTTTGATCAAGGATATGTATTCAGTTTTTCTGCTGTTCCATATTTACTTGAGGAATTCAATAGTGGTAGTCTAATGTAAAAGGCCTTCATCCTGACAGGGATGTGTAGTCACTGCCATGCTTCTGGGTTTCATTGTAAAAGCCCAATCTTTAACAGCTTTTAGTATATCTGCTTGTCGAAATACCATTCTTCTTTTTCTTCATCATTGTCTTTGTCATCATCATCAACTTGGTTAGGAATTTGTCACCTTTATGGCCTCTCAGTCCACAGAGATGGAGTTATCACGTGCCCTTGTGTTCATTTGTGCCTAAATTTGCCTTTTGATTTTCATCTGACACAGTATGCCTCATTTTTCAAGGCTGTGACCAAGAAATGCTGTGAATTAAAATTTTCGGATTCCCTACAATCCCGTTTTATCTGGGAAGGACAAAAATGTTTGTCAGAGTCTTCAGTTTGCTCACTCCTTTGCCTTCAGTGGCTGAACAGATAACTATAACCATTGATAACCATGACCACTGATAACCACTGCTCTGTCCCCAGCCTTTTCTTCAGAGAGAAAAAAAAGACTAAATAAAGCTTCTGTTTACCTGCCTATAACTCACTGCAAGATACTTGGGGTGTGCTGAGGTGCTGCTGCTGATTTGGCCTCCCAGAAGAGCTGGCAGAGGGAAGGTTGTTTCCCCTTCTGACCATATGGAGGACAGAGAACAAGCAGAACAGAAGAGCAAAGCCTGCGAGCATGGCTCAGTCTGTGATGAACATGCCACTGTGAGATGCCTCTCATTGTTCCAGCCGCTGCTGCTTATAAGAACAAGTTGAATCATCCCAGATTATAGTCTGGTGTATTAATGTAAACTGTGACTGGTTTGGGTTACTTTTAATATGCCAGGCTTGTGTTTGTTCAGCAGCTCTGATGAAACACCTGTGGTGTTGGAGTGCAGGGGGCTGAACGGTGGGGAAAAGGAATGAGTACAGATGTCTCGGGGTAAATAACTGGTAGAAGATACACTTACTAAGCCACACTGTCCACTCAACTTCTACTGCTACGCTGGGGAGAAACAGCACTGTTCCAGGCACCTTCTGAGGTATCCTGTCCTTGCAGAGCTGTTGTGCCCAGCTGACTCCAGCTGGAAAAGCCTTGCCCATATCAGTGGTTCCCATTGTATCTCTCCTGAGAATGCGGTTTTAAGAGGCATCTTTTTGGCAGCCCTGCCAGCTGACACAGCTCTTGTTCTGTCCTTGCATCACTAGCATAATTGCACTGCCAAACTGTTTGTAGGGTTCCTTGGTGAGCTGGGTCATGGAATTGAACTGGTTTTAAATTGAACATTTTCCTTTGCATGCCTTATAAGCAGTTGTACCAGTGCAGCTGAAGGAAGATCAGCAGCTCTGGCTTTTTTTAAAGAGGTCTATTGTCAGGACCTTCAAACTCCTGGAGCTCCTTTGAGGGTATAAAGCTAAAAAATTTTGGCAAAAGTTGTGCAGAAGCCTGCGCAAGAAGGTTCTAGAAAACTGGTGTTTCCATGATATTGGTGACTCGAGGGGATGTGTGACCATTACATCAGGAGCCTCAAATCCTGTGCAGTGGAATCCCTTGTAAATATCTGAGGAAATATGTAGGTATTTTTGGACAAAATTTACTTTTATAAATTTTGCCTTTGTTTGTTTTGAGCAAATGTGACTTGAGTATAGCCAGTAATATAAAAGATACAGCTTTTTTTACAGTATAAAAGATACAGGTTTTTTTCATTGTTGTTGTTTGTTTGTTTGGGGTTTTTTTAATGAATTATATTAAGATGAAGAAGAAAATAGCAGGTGGAAGAGTAGAATAGAGAGAAGGACTGCACTTGAAGCAAGGGTTAGGTTTCTGAGGAGGAGCATATGAGATGTAGGAGAACCATTAACCATTTAGATTGGGAAAAGTAGGTTATTCTGAATCCCAGAATAATCCAGGGTACATTCCCAGCCAGGATTAGGCCTGGGAATAATGGAAAGCTTTTATTGGAAATGAGGAGCCTGAAGAGCATGGTGCACAGTGTCTTTAGGAGGGGGCTCAAAGGGTTAGGTGCTGCCAAATCAGCAATGAGAACAGGGACACTGGAGAATCCTAAGTAGAAATGGAACTTTTGTGGACCTCATTAGCTAAAACTGATTTCTTTTACTGAGCAGTTGTGGACAACATGGTTGTTTTTCCCGGCAAAGGCTACAGATTTTTTTTTTTAAGGTCCAGCCTAGGTATAGTAGCGGATGTGTTTCAAAGATAAAGATTAACCCTGTAAAATGTAAGCTACTGAATCATTTTTTGCTGCAAAATTACCTCTCTTTCCACTTCTAGAAAAGAAAAGTCAGCCTGGTGAGGCCTTACTTGTATTTCAGCTCACACAGCTGAGGATTTGCAGAGTTGTTCACAACTTAAAGCAGAGTTGTACGATTAGTAAGGTGGTTTGCCACTTCTGAATGTCAAGGCTGCCACCCTGCCCGTAACAATAAAAGTTTGGGTACTGGACGACATGTTTTTCTAATATTATAACGTCTGCCTTTAATCTTTTAAGAAACATTTTTTCAAGACTTATAGTTTTGAATTATCCATTTCTTGGATAATGATTTAAGATACATGTATGTGTAGCTTGATTTTCATTTAACCAAGCAGGTAAATCCTGCTTTAGAGACAATTTAATTGACTTTGACCCCAAAATAGGTAATCTATCAGGATCTAAGCATTTCTTTTGTTTTAAAAAAAACAGGGACTAAACTAAAAATATGCTTGCAGAGGTTGTCTTGTAGGTAATTTTGAGTATGAAAGACACAAATTTAAACTGGCAGAAAATGGGATGAGTCTCGTTTGAAAGAAATAGTTATATTGTATCATATGTTTATGTATTACAAAATAATATATTAAATATTTAATCGCCATATGTGATATGTTTGCATTGAAGTAAGCTTCTTTTTCATCTACTCTGAGTGAAAGGCATGAAGTTGAGGTCAGTGTAAGGATTGGAAATTGGTATTTGAAACACAAGGTGGTGCCATTGTGTAAAGTTGTGCTTCTGTGGAGTTTCTGAAGGCACTGAAGGTGAAAACGGTGTTTAAAAACTTGTGATAAATGTGTACAGAGAAGTTAGCAGTTTTAAATGAAAGATTTGTAGCACAGGATGAAGAGGAGTGTGCCTGGAGTTTTGGTTTTGTGATACGCAGAAGGAAAAGGGATCTCTCAGGGAAGAGCTGTGTGATAAACTGATGTTTTATTTTGACTTTAAGTCTGCTTGCAAGTATTTTCCTTTTTTGGTTTCAAAGGGGGAGAGAGAACTTAACTCACAGTGTGAATCTAGGAACCATCTCCTAGCAGCTTTATATTGTGAATATATCAAAACAAGCTTCCCTTGTGTTACTTCAAATGCACCCTAAAATGCCTTAGGATTAAAGTAATCATCTGTAATACAATATCTGTGCCTCATCGTTGATTGGCTCAAAACATGAAATACAGCTTTTTTTTCTTGGAACAGTCAGTGTGTTTCCTTCATTGTCTGCTTTACCAAAATTCTGCTTTCCTTGTCTAATCCTGAGATATTAAAATAATTAAGTGGGGTAGTCACAGTTTCACTAATGAAGCATAATTGAGCTTTGGAATACTTTGATATTAAAATTAAAAAGAAAACATAAAAATGGATTTGCTGTGCATAGGCACATTATTCCCATATATTCCTCCCTGGTTTGGGCAGTAACTGGGGAGCTGGCTTGCCTGAGGACACTATGGCTGTCCTGCTAACAGTTTTTTTATCCTGCAAATCTTTATCACAAAGTGTGTGCAACTCTGCTTATTGCATCTGTCAGAAGAGTCAGCTCTAACCAAAGTAATCATTATAACTTTATGGTGTGAAAATTTGATTGCATCAGTGTTTATTCTTTTAGGTAAAGTGGTCAAAAGAAAATCAAAGTTTCGTAATAGCTGTTCAGATCTGGTTGCTCTATGTGAATGATACATTTTTAATTAACTTGTTGGAAGAAATGTGTTTGACTTTATTCAGTAAATGCTATAGAATGATTGTTCCTATTGAGTCAGATAAAATATTATTTAATGTGCTTTGTTACTTAAATATATCAGGTCCTAATAACAATTTATGTGACCTAGAAAACACCAAAGACTTAGCATCAATTTTCAAATTACTTCTTTCTTTCAGACCAAGAATCCTATACTATAATAATGTCTTACACACAGGGTTGCTTATTATAGATGTTGCATGCACTTTAACTGCTGTGCAAAGCACCTCTCCCATGTAATTACACAAACATATTCTTAATTAATATGACTTGTGTTAGCGTGATCGAGCAATGGAATATTTTTTAGGTGTGTGTTTTGCAATCCTGAATGAAGGCTGACAAATGTGGAATGTAGTTACTAAATATCGCACATCTCATGAAGAAATCCTTGGAAAGGACAAAGGCCAGGACAGCTGTGAGACTTCACGGCGATAAACTACTTTTAAAAGCCCTCAAACATGTATTGATGCAGGAATTGCAGTATCCCAGGCTCTTCCTGATCCTTAAGGATCTGAATAGAAAGGTGTTGTTGTCAGATATGAAGAGCACTTGGGGGAACCGGAATAGTTTGTTTGCTCCACGTGGAGTAACTTGACTGTGTCGAAGTGAAATGCCTCTCCATGACTTCAGCGTGTTGGAGTGATGTATTTTATGCTCCCTGCTTTTGTAATTTAACCACGGGGTATCCTGGAGGTAGGGCCTATCGTGCAATGTTGTGCTACTCAGTTCCATGCTGTGGATCAGTTTTTGTGTGTTTGTGCAATTCTTCATATGTCAGTGCTGGAATACTTGCAGGAATTTTGGTATTGGGAATGAAGCTGGAAAATTTATGGTTCATCTCCCCCTGTCCATTAATTTTGCCATTCCATTTTGAACTGCTGTAAGGCAGCACAAAGCATATGTCATAGATCATGATAATCATTAATGGAAATGAGATTGTGCATGTTTCGCCATGTAGAGAGATGCTTTTGGGTCTGTGGTTTCATAAAACTTTTGAAGTTATGGCCATACAGCTACTGAAGGAGTAGGAGCAGGTGGATGAAGAGAGTAGTTCCTTCCCCAGGACATTTATTGGAAGCTGCTTTGTTTGGTGGAGCGCTGCTTTAGGGGTAGATCAGCTGGTTGCTGATATACATGAAGAAGCAGTGTAATGATGCATAACTGGGATGACCAGTGGTGGAAGCAAAAATTCAGTGTGACACAGGCCACTGACCATCTCTGGACTCCAGTGAGCTGGGTAGACAGGGGAGTTCCTGGCAGTGCCAGCAGGGATTTTGCCATTCCCATCTGAAGGCTCCCTCAGTTGCAAACCAGTTGAATATTGAGAAACAGCTGTTGGGACTGTTGTGGAAATTTCTGATGCTTTCAGGGAGGAGGCTGCTGTGAAATGCAACAACAGTGGGGATGTTTCATAAACAGAGCGCTCAACAAATTTAAGTGATACTGGGTAGGCAAAAATGCCTATCCTCTCTCCCCTTCTCCCATTACCCTATGCAAACAAAAGTTTTGATGGGAAAAAATATTTTATAGGATGCCACAAGCAGACAGCACCAGGCATGGACAAATATACTTAAGGCCTCCAGCTGATACTGCCCATGGGAGTAGGTCAGAGGAGAACAGATGTCAGCAATTTAGTCACTATGGGTAAACCTGTGCAAGGTGTCTTGATACTGCAGCATGTCTTGAGGCAGCTTCCAGGAGATGGTAAAGACTTGTATTCTGAAAACCACTGGACAAAAAAAATTGAGATATCGCTGCTGCTGTTTACCAGGGTGGCATCCCTCTCTGGGGAGGCAGCAGTGGAAAGGGGACACCAACTGTGAACCCCCAGGAAGGAAACGCTGGACGTGGCACTAGGCATGCCAAAGTCTTTGCCTTTTGTTTTCTTGTGAGCTGAAGGTATGAGAAAGATGTGGCTGCTGTAATGTCTGCGTTTCTCATAGTACTGAAAAGACACATTCCTGGTTTCAGCAGGTCTACATAGTCTTGGAGGGTGCACAGGTATGGATATAAGACCTGCTCAGATGTGAAGCAGTGCAGTGAGTGATAGGCTGCCTGCAGAGTAGGTAGGAATGTGTCTGTAAAACCAGAAAACCAACAAACATGCTCTATAAAATTATTCCTTTGCAGTGACATAAAACATCAAAAATTTAGCTCAATTAAAGTATGAGGACATCACTTCAGGGAGGTCAGCTTAAGTGCCCTATCCGTTTGAATGTCTTTTTTTAGACAAACGCTGCGTTCTGGTGATTGCCCTTCCTCATAGATGTATGGCTTCACTAGAGCCATACTCATTTGGCTGAGTTTTCCCATGACTGCTCAATAATAGTACAGAGGGAAACCCACAGAGAATTAATCCAGTCATGGTTGTGCTAATTTCCAAAGAAGCAACTGAAAATAAGGGGAGTTTGTAATAAATGCAATATAAAACCTGTTTACATGACTGATTCTCCTCCCCACCCCCACCAGTCTGACCTTACCTCATTCCAGATTTCCCAGTTCTAGCTGAAAGCATTTTTGTGAAGAATACTACCAGGAAAATTCCCTTTTTTATCTTGGCTATGAAAGACTTGTATGGAAGACCTTTCAATGGAAAGGGGGAATCTGTCTAAATGTGTAGTTATTGAAAGAGAATTGATTTATGGTCACATAGTTTGATATTCTTAGGAGGACTATATGTTTAATCTTTGATCAAGAAATGATTTCAAGAGTCTGCTCATAAGCTAAAAGAATTTCTATCTAAATGTGCCATCTTCAGCTCCAGGTATAACCAGAAGAATTGTATTTTTTTTCTGAGTGAGTTTTCTCAAATATGGTTTCACTGGATAATTTCAGGGGGTTTCCTCTAATCTTCATTTAGCTGGTATATTATTTTCGAATAAAACAATTTGTACAGGCTCCATGTAAATGATTTTTTGGTTCTGTATTCAGGGAGGAAGTAGACTGTCCTCTTTGAGATTATAGTGGTAGCACCAACACACTGTTTCCAGGGCAGATGCATAAAATTGAGTATTATACCTGCTGTATTCCAGTCTAATCTCCAAGAAGAGTCATTTTAAGGAAGGTAAGGTAAATCTTTATGCATGAAAAGAGTGTTACTGAAGATTTATTCCAAATTTTAGCAAGAGAATGTAGTTTGAAGCAGTTGTTTTGGCACTTTTTTTTTTTAAGCTGTTGTGGAGCTTGAACTGATGAGCTCAACTGGGAAGTAAGCTTCTAAATTAATATTTTAAGAGTAGTAAGGGTATATTCTTGCAAATGGGAGTAGAAAAAATGACAGCAATATGTCCTCCACCCTTGCTTTTCAAAAACAGAGGGCAGCTGCTGGTTTTGGTCCCAGAAGCCCTTCCCACCTTCATATTTTCATAGTCAAGGTAACAAACATTCTCCACCACCTTCACACAGTGCCTCAGCCACTGCTTGCAGAGACTTCTGTTGACCCAGTTGTATTTTGGCTTTTTGGTAGGGATATAGGATAATTTCCAATTCTTTCAGACTATTGACTTCCCTTAATATCCTGTATATTTAGTATATATGTATTAATAGTATCCTTTCCTGTGTATCTTCAGAAATATAAGTGTAAATACATGCTGTTCTCAATGACAGTGAATACTGTTCAACCAGTGTTTGTTTAATGATGAGAAAAATCCAATTCAATCTATATATTATTTTTGTAAAATATGCAATTAACTAAACTCAGCCTTTATGCAGTAAACATACACTTTGGATAATCTGTTCAATGAGAATAATGCAGACATTACACCCATCCTGATACGTAGAAGATGATCCATGGGGGGAAAAGATACATGTGCATAAGTCAATTATTTGAGAATAGAGTCCTTAATTTCTTCAGGCTCTACAAAAAGAATTTTGGCATCTGCACATATTTATTTTAGAGATATAGGGGTAAATCTTCAGCACAGAGCATGGGGAGTTAACCATGGAACATTCATTAATGTTAATGGGATTTCTATGGCTAATTCCCCACACTGAAAATTTAGCCCAAAGAGATTTGAAAAGTGATGTTGAGAAGCAAGTTGGTCGGTTAGTCTCATTACTCTCATGTTATTAACTGCTCTATCTGCCACTGGCTTTGTATGAGCACTGAGATATTATACTTAACAGTTAATAACAAAAGGCTGTATGCTAAGTACACATTCTAGTGTGGAGGTAAAATAATGCAGTTATATGAGTCAATTTTGGATATTTTTGTTTAAAAAAACCCTGCAAAGCCATAGAGTAGAAGGGGGAAAATACCTAGGAAGGCATATTTTTAGACAGCAGAAATGGTTTGCGTTTCTAGTGCAGCTTTAGCACCAAAAGGATTTTTTATTTTCTCACATAATATTTTACTATTGGGATGCAACTTCAGAGCTGGCCAAGTTGAGCAGGGGATTGGACCCAATGACTTCCACATTCCTTTTAGCATAAATTAGTGCAAGATTTAGACTTAGTATAGCATTTTTCTTAAAGCCTTTTTGGACTAGTTTTCTTTTGTATAAGTTAATTGAGATAAGAGAGGAAATTCAGTTTCTGTTTATCCTTAAATTTTGAGAAATGGTTGGAACCTGGGAAAACATAAAAAACTATTTCATCTACTAAATGGAGAATATTGTTTTAAAAGGAAATACAGGCTCCAGTGAAAAAAGTTTATCAGATTCATGATGCTTTTTTTCTGTGTTAAGGATATGCTACAGAGAATGTATGGGAAATGTGAATATTTGTGTTTGCATATACATATTCACATTTCTTTTTTTTTTTTTTTTTTTTTTTTTTTCCCTTTTCCTTTTTTTTTTTTGGTATCTTAGCACTTTCCCTTGCTTTTTAGGGGAGCTATTAAATTGCTCTTCCAGTTGTTATTCAGAGCAGTCAGGAGCCAGCCATTAGGGGGTGCTTCTGCACCAAGGAGCTCTCTTTGCTTGAAACCCAATTTACTTAAAGTTAAGTATTTGTAGATTTAACAAGGAATCATTTTATGTTTCCTAGAATTACCCATTTTCTTCTTTAATTTGCATTCCTTCGTGAACTACTGTTCTTGGAATTCAGAGGATTAAGATGCAGATAACTGAAGGTGATTGAAAGAAGATGGAATGATTCAAAACAGCAAAATTATAACATTTCATAATTGTTACTATAAAAACAAAAGAAAATATACATGGACCCCATGCAAGTGAAAAATGGGCTGATCTCTTACCTAATTAATGAAAGAGATGAGCATCTGTACTTTATAGCACTTGCCACATTATTACTGCCTTGTTTAGAAATAGATTCATTCATTATAACTCCACTGCATATATTTGCAGCAAGAATAGTAAAATAGATGCAGTTTGCAGATTTCTCCCATTGCTAGTAAAGATTTAAAAATAAAACTCTCAGTACAATGCAGCTGGGTTTTTTTCTCTCAAATCATCATGATTCCTCATTCAGTAGCAAACTTTAAAATGCTCTGTCTCTGCTGTAAGAAAGTGCAGGCAGCAGAGCAGGGAGCAGGATTTATAGCCATTTTTCCTAGGAATACAAATTTAAAGCCTGCGCTTCTGACCCAGGACATTGGGGCAAGGTGAGTGAAGGAGAATGGAAATAAAAAGATTTCTAAGAGAAAATTCTGCTGTTATGGAATCAGTTCCTAAGACTGATTGAATAAAAGCCATTAAAATTCAAAAGTGGAACATAGCACAAAGCAGTACATCTCAGTTCTATGCCCAGGAATGGTCACGAGCACTCAGCAAAGAAATCTGCCACCTGCAAGTCTTTGTTAAAGCCAGCCTGTGGTGATTCTGAAAATACTCCTCCCAGAGAAGTTGATACATCTTTGCACTAATTTTCAGATTCAAGGTAAGGATTTCTGATATCCAACTGCTTTTGAAAGCTGCCCAAACTTCCAAAGACCTTCTCGACTAAAATGTTGGTTGACAGCTGGAGGAACTGGCGCAGAGCTTGGAAAGGGAAAGGATCAAAGCCTTCTTCAGGAGCTTCTTGAGGAGCCATGTAGCCTCCTAAGCCTTGAAAAAGGTAGCCAAATGTGCCTTCAGGCATAAGTGTCCATGTCTTTATTGCACCAGTATATGCTGATATGCTCATAGTAGCGTATTTATACAAAGGGCTGCTGGTACTGCAGTCTCCAGTACAGCACATGATACATTTTCTGAGATTGTGAGGACCTTTCTTTTCAAAAGGCAATGTTTACATTGCAAGAACACATGGAATTAAAATGGATGAATCTCCCTGATGTCATATTCACTAATAACTTGGGAATTTAGTATTTGCATATATATTTAAGTAATGTGAATTTCAGCGTCAATGGGTGTGCTTTGTGAAGCTGACATGCACTGTTGTATAACTAATTTAATTCTAATTCTTCCAAGAGATTATTTGATACTCATTTATGTTTCTTGTATCTGTTAAAATGTGTACATTTTTGCTTTAGTGCCTGCTCTGTCTAGTTCTGACTCAAGTAAATTTTTTTTCAGTTGGAGAGTGGAACCTAGGCAAAAGTAAAACATCTTTCTTTAGCATGGGCTGAATTATTGGATACAGTGAATTACTGGATATTAGATGTCCTGTTCTTTTTATATAAAATTTGGACCTTCTGAATAAACGCACAGGTAACTGGAAGCATGTGAGTGCTTTGAAGGTATTGGGCATTGAAGGTTATGTCATGTGTCATTTTAAAGGTAGTTGTTCATGGATTTTCAAAAAGATTTTTAGGTGAGACCTATGAAAACAATATAAGAAGATACTAAGGAAATCTGTAGTGCAACAGTTTATAATGTTTGCCCAGCAAACTTCAGCCCTAATCTGATGTGTTTGGCACTACCCTTGTGCAAATCAGAATAGCACCTTGGAACGAAATATTGGTGTACACACTCCTCCCACTAGGAGCTTGGACCAATCAACCCAGCAGTTCTTCTTCTGAGCTGAATAACAGGATCTAATTTTAAGTTACAAACTCTTTGAAAGTGAGCTACGTGGATTTTTCTGCTGGTAGCATATTTGAGTAGCTGTTGTAAATCACTGGTTGAATTCACAACTGGTATTTTAAAATTAGAACCAGGTACCAATGACTGATTAATTGAAAACAGTGAGTCTGCCTAATCTTATAATTTAATAAGTTAATTACACCTTCTGGTATTATGTGTTATAATTTTAACAGGATTGATTCCTTCAGTAAATATTTCTTGTGTTAACAAGAGCTTCATATGACTTTTTTTTCCAATAAGTACTGTAAATCCATGAGTTAGTGATGGGAGTAGAACAAATAAGCATTGTAATGAAAAGAAAAGATAGATGAACAAATATACTGGAGATTCTAACTCTTGACTAAAGATAGTAAGGAGACACATTTTCTGTTTCTGTGTATCTTGTCTCCTTCGAATCTGACCACTAGAAAAACACCCTCAATATACAGCTGGACCAGTAAGACAATAAGCCTGAAGCCAGAGAACATATCACCAGTATTATCTGAAAAAATAGAGGGAACCAGTTCACATTTCTCTCCGTATTTGGGAAGATGCTGCAAGCTAGCTGGTTGTTTCTGAAGTATTAAGAGTTGCCTAAAAATCCATTTTACATTTCAATTTTCATTTAATACGTAATACCTATGTCTTCCACCCCTGCATTATTTTACAGAAGCTAAGATGGACTACTGGTTCATACCAACCAGAAGTTAGAGCTCTTGCATACATGAAGCTGGGGCTGGTGGTTGAAATTGCCTCTCCATCAGTGTCAATATCTAGTATATCAAGGATAGCTACTGTAATGTTTGGCTTTTTCAGGCAGATGAAGCTAATCATAAGTGGCACCTAACACTATTTATCCAATGGTGATATTATTAGCAAGAGGAATGTTTTCCTTAAAAGTGTTGGATGCTATCCATTATTTATGTGATCTCTTGCAGATCCTGAAACTCAATTTCTCTTTACTACAGATACTCAAATTTATAGGAATGGTGCTGGAAGTTAGTAAATCTATTGTCATTATATTGTAGGACAGCTTTGAGACCAAAACTGTTTTAAATACTTGGCAAAAGCAACTGCAGGGATCTTACTGACAGCTGGTCTTACTCTGCTCCTGTAAGAGGTGGAATGAAACTGATCTGAGCTTTTGACCATTTTGGACCTATCTTGTTTGCATCTTTAATGAGGTAGTTTTCTGAAACTAACTGTCCTTATAGACTGATTATTTTACTGTTGTGGTTCTCTCAAGGGTGGTAGAATAGTTTGTAGTTCAGTATTAAAATCTGCGTATATTTTACTTTATATACAACCCCACTGCTCAACAGTTTCATTGTAATTATGAAAATGCTTAAACAAATGCTTTTTTTTCTTCAAAGTTATTTTCCCTATTGCATATCTGCATAATTAGAACACAACATAAACTATACTGTAACATTACAATCAGGAATTAATTATTGTAACATGAAATTTTCATTTTTTTTCTAACTGCAAAGGTGAGTAAGGCTTAAAATTGAAAAAATACTAGTCTTTTTCATAGAAACTTGTTTGAAGATCATAAAGGAGTACAAAAGAAGAGAAGCTTTTTGTTTGTGTTTGCAATCAAATCTTTCTTAAAAGGAAGTCTGACACACAGGCATTGTAGTTTTTTTAATATTACATTGAAGAAACCAAGATACAAGTCTCACTGGATTAACTAGAATTCAAGTATAGCAGAAAAAAACCATTTAAAAATAAATGCTCACAAACAAGAATCTCAATGAGCCTTGCAAAAGGCTATTCAAAGGTGATTTTCAAATATTAGTCAAGCTTAATTTATTGCTTGCCTAATTTATTGTCTGCATCTAAACAAAATAGGTCAACATAAAATAGCTACTGGAAATTATTTAAATGTGTAAAAACATTCTAAAAAGGAATGCAAAAAACCAACATTTGAAGATGTAGATCTGAAAAGAATCCATTTGTTCTAGTAAATTTATTTAACTTTTATGATATACTCAGAAATACATTTCTATTTTTTAAAGGCAGCTTGCAAATTTGCAAGATTTATAAATGAAATCAATGTGTTTACCAATGTTCTTTAGAAAATTCTTTAAACAGATACTCAATAAACATGCAGAGTATAACATGTTAAAGGCCAGAGCTGTACAGTTCAGCAAGAAATTAGTTGGTACAGCACGTCAATGGAAAACTAAATAGTTGTTCATGCTATATTTTCGAGTCCTGCTCTTTAACTGACATCTGTACAGATCTGGTTAGCTGTGTGATAGCTGAATCTGAAATACTGAATAAAAGTATAGAAGAATCTTAATTGTTTAGGTGAAAATATAGTTAAAATTCAGACTGCAATGTGGTTTAACCCATTGCTTTGGAGTTAATTGTTTTCCTGATCGCTGTTTATTTCATAGCAGCCCATGCTGCAAAGCAGCTGATGAACTAAGATGCCAATGCATAGAGGCATAAATGGACAGAAACAATTTAGATCTGCTGTCTGCAGCACTGCTGTAAACCCACACATTTACAGCATTAATTTTCAGTGAGAACTAGTGTTCTAAGTTTAAAGACCTGCCAATATAAACTTCCTTGCAAACAGGAACTGCAGCAATGTTAGGGCAGTGGAGCAAGGACTTTTCATGTGCTTGGATTATTTGCAGGTCCTTCCACCTTCTTTCTGCTTAGCTTAAAAAAAGATGTATTTTTGTTTTCTTCTCCTTTGCCTGATGATAAGAAATAACTTACAAAATTTTATGACCTCCTGACCTTTAGTATTGAAAAATTGGGTTATTTACAACAGCAATCACTATCTAAAAGAATGTCGTAAAACAGCTTGACATTTAGTACTTCTGTAATTGCCTTATGTCATGTGTCAGCAGTGGATATCTGTAGTTTGGATCACTTATCTACTATCTGGTTTATATAAAGGCCTTCAGGGTCTTTATCAAAATGTGTATATGAACTTCTCACTCTGTGAAGTAAAAACCCAGGTCAATTATATCTATTTTCTGTGACCTTCTTAACTTTTCACACCCACTCTGTCTGAGAGTTGTTATAGATTGTAATACTTGCCTGCAGTATCAATTGGAGAGCGGTTCTGAGCTTCATTAAGGTTGTCGGAGGTGTGGCTGATACATAAACTTAAGTGTCTTCTTGACAAATGGCATTACCTCCCTCAAGTTAATTCTGCTCCACCGTTGTTAATCTTATTATCTGTTCAGTTAATCAATAGCTGTCTTTCGAAAGAGCGGACCAATAATGTGTATTGGAAGTGTGTTTCTGAAGGCAGGAGCCACGGCAGTGTGGCAGGAGAATTCAGTTTCTTACCCTGTCATCTTCTACTCAAGTGGTAACTCAGCGAAAACTGGGCCTCAGTTTTGACACATGAACAATCAATTTGGTGGCAACAAGTTGCCCCGTATAGATTTTCTGTAGTATTTTTGCACGTGTCCTTGGACTTCAGCACCCTCTATCTAGTAGACAGAGTTTTTAGTTCAGAGCTCAGAGGATGAACTGGACAGCTGTCTAAGCCAACAAGTCCCCATTCTGAATAATGGCCCATGTACCATTTTGCCCAATTAATTGTGCAAGAAATAATTGATATCAGCTGGAGATAAAATGTTTGTTCTGTTTTACAGAACATTTTTTACAGCATTTACAGATTTTCGGTGTTCTTACTTTGTGTCAAATAATGTTCTTAAGGAGCTATATGTGTATTTTACAGTTAAATATGTAAATATATCAAAGTATGAAAACTCTGTGAATAGAACTGTCATTGCAAAAAAGAGGATTATTTTCAGGCTCACAAAACAATAAAACAAACCTCACAAAAATAATTTAATGGAACATGATACAACTTCACAGCATATGGGAATAAATTTACAATGTATAATTTTCATGCCAGAATTCTTGAGTTGTCAGATAATGTATTTCCTTTCCATGATTATTCTGCAAGCCATATTTAGGCCTTTCTTACAATAGAAGTTTCACTGTCTATTTCGATACAGACTGCTCTTGTGTGTTGTTCACCCATCTACAAAATAGTTTTCCTATTTAGATTGGGGAAGTTAGAATAATTTAAAAAATTTGCTCCATTCATGTGTTTGGCAAAAATATTTTGCATCATCAGAGTCTGAAGAGAAAAAAAGTAGCAATAGTAAATGTTTGTCTAGAGATTCAGATGTACGATAATTGATCAACTTTTTGTGTTTGTTGAAAATATTCTTAAACCAATATTGTAATATGAATTATTATGCACTGAATAGATTTATAAAAGCATGCCTGTATTTCTACTTCTTGAAATCAGAGGTTGGTCTTAGTGACAGGGGTCTAATTTTCATTTCTGCTACAAAATCTACACAGTGGAAAAAGGATTTAAAGGAGAAGTAAATGAATATGAGAATGAAGCCTACTGTGCTGCAGAAGATAGCCAGGATCTCGGGCAGGGAGATTTAGTGCCAGGAACAGTAATTGTGAGAAGGGACTGGCCTAGGCTCAGAAAGAAATAGCTGCAGGTGGGAGGTTGGAGCTCAACAAGAGAAAGAGAAAAAGGAAGATGAGCCCAAGCCTGCTTGTGGAGGGGAAGATACGGTGGGAGCAGAGGTATCAGAGCCAACAGTGTAAGAGTAGGGGCTACCAAAGCCAGCTTGCAGTTGCCATTACAGAATGGATTAACAGCCCGTTTGATTCAAATTTGTGTTTGTTGATCAGGTCAGGCCTTTGCTTTGTGTAGCCACAGCAGTTTTGATCTGATCAGGAGTGATAGACCAGCATTCACTGTTTGCTTAACCACAGTCTCACTGGAAATGGGACTCCAACCCGGGTGCTGTTTGTGAGGAGCTGCAGCATTCCAGTGATGGTACAGACATCTCAGGCTTTGCCACTGCAAAGTGAAAGATGGAGACTAGAACCTCTACTTACCAGAAAATAAACCCAAGCTTCTGCAATTCAGTGAATGAAACATTTAAGAATGCAGTCCCAATAGCTTATTTCCTGCATAGGTGGCAGAATTACTGTCCCTGAAATCCATAGAAAGAAGGGTAGATCAGAATGCCATCTTTGCACCCATTTAACTTCTAACCTAACTAAAATTATGTCACTCTGTGCTATTTCTACAATGCCTTACATCCAAACATTTGTGAAATTTGAAAGTGGTGTGACTAAAAATTCAGAGCTGATCTTACCAATGGGCCCACTGAGCCAAGGCCTTAGAACCTGACAGGACTCTGTAGTTAGCAAATTTCTACACAGGAGCAAGGTGCTGCTCATATGTGCTCATCTCGTGCTCTCCTCTAAGCACTTGGGCCAGTGTCATAGATGAGAACTTTGCTAGATCATCCAGCTGGGCACAAAACAACATTCCCCAGTGGGTATAGATCTACAGAAGAGCAATCAGGGCCTGAGCTGTCCTTGCGTGTTCCTCAGTTCTGGTGCACAGGGCCTTTCCTTGTGTCCACCTGCAGATTGGGTCAGCATTTTCAGGAATTACATATTTTTGACAATTTCTTTTGTGAGAAAGCAAACTAGATTACTTCTAGCTAATTTAGATCAATGTATTAAAAACCTGAGAACGTTAGACAGACACAAAGGCCTAAGCATCATTTTCTTAAGAAACCAAATTAGATCAATATATGTGTATAAATTAAGCATTTTCCTGTAATTGCTGTGCTGCTGACATTTGGTGTAAAAACTTGTAGCTGTGAAGGAAGAATCTGGGTTGTTTCTGCTTAATGCCAGACTACAAAATGAAGTTTTACAAATTCTTATGATTTTACTAACTTTATTTCAGTATGTGTTTTATTATATATCAAACCGGCTGTGGCTTCATACAGCTATAAAAGGCTGAAGCCTGTCTTGTAAGATTGGGAGAATGTTTTGCATTTTTTGTCTGTGGGAACATGGTAGAGAAAAAATTTACCTGGTCTATTTTTAAATGAATAATTATATTAAATTTTAAGTTGATATAGCTAAAAATGTAAAAGATAGTATGTCTAAAATTTTATTTTATGTATTTACGCAAAGAAATTGTTGTATCAACATAAAGCATACAGCGAGTAGCTACTGATCTAATGCAGGTAGTTCGAACTAAACTCTAACTTCCAGAGTCAAATACTACAATTTTGAATCATACTTTTGCTGCAGGGAGTTTCCTTGGTGAAGGAGAAATTGGTCACAAAGAGGAAGAAAAAACAGGCGGTGATTTCTACTCGAAATAGTACGTCACAGAAATAGAGAAGTTGTTGTAGGATGACTCGATGACTTACCTTGTTTGTTGAACATTAGGTGTCTGAGTTAAAAATTAGCCGTTGTGACTGAGCTGCAGCAGTGCCAGAGACTGGATGTTAATGTTTGTGAGGTGGAGGAAGGGAGGCAGAACTAAGCTTGAGGGTACTCTGCTCTGGCATCTAGAGCTAGTAGAGCTATTGTGTAATCAATCCAAAATCAAATTTAAAAATATGTTATTACATTTTCCATTTCTCTGAAAAAAATTAAACCCGTGGAACGTGAAAGCAGTCTGGATTCTGCACCTGGGATGGGGCAACCCTGGGTGTACAGACTGGGGAATGAGAGGCTGGAGAGCAGCGCTGTGGAAAGGGACCTGGGGATCCCGGTCAATGGCAAGTTGCATATGGGTCAGCAGTGCCCTGGCAGCCAGGAGGGCCAACCCTGTCCTGGGGGGCATCAGGCACAGCATTGCCAGCTGGGCAAGGGAGGGGATTGTCCCGCTCTGCTCTGCACTGGGGTGGCCTCACCTTGAGTGCTGGGGGCTGTTTTGGGTGCCACGAACATAAAAAAATATTAACCTATTAGAGAGTGTCCAAAGGAGGGCAGTGAGGATGGTGAAGAATCTTGAGGGGAAGCTGTGTAAGGAGTGGCTGAAGTCATTTGGTCTGTTCAGCCTGGAGGAGACTGAGGGGAGACCTCAGTGGGGTCTTCAGCATCCTCATGAGGGAAGACAAGGGGCAGGCACTGATCTCTTCTCTGTGAAGAGAGACCAGAGAGGGAACCTGAGGGAATGGCCTGAAGGTGAGTCAGGGGAGGTTTAGGTTGGATATTAGGAAAAGGTTTTCACCCAGAGGGTGATTGGTCACTAGAACAGGCTCTTCAGACTGCCAGAATCATGCAGGGCTGGGAGTTGGACTTCAATGATCCTTGTGGGTCCCTTCCAACTCAAGATAGTCTATGACTGTGTGATTCCATGGAATAGGAGAACACAAAAAGGTGGCCTGTGACGATTTTTATGAAATAATTCCTGGTATTGTATTATTTGCCAAGAAATTCTGGTGCCATGTAAGTCGTGCAAATGGATTCTGCAGTGTTTTCTTTTATTTGGGCATTTTGTCCTATAACCTCTGCCCAACCCCACACCGGAAGCACCTCATCTAGTACATGTACAGATGCCATTGCAGCAGTTTTGTGACTTTGCCATGGTATAGAGGGACCTGCTCCTGACTGGCTTTTTATTTTACCTTGCTTCCACTCCTTGGAGCGTGCCCCAAACTACATCAATATTTTGAAGGGGATCCCCCTTGTTCATTGCTCTTTCACTAGGAACGCTGGGTTTCTGGGAGTGTGTTTCTGGGCCCACCTTCAATGGAATAGGCGGATGGTCATCACAGGCTGCCCTGTGTCCTGGCAGCTGCAGGGTTTACTCTTCGAGGGACACTTCAGATAGTGTTGTCACACCAGGCCGTGCTTCTGGCACATGAACTGCAAAGTTCAGGTGGTCTGTTGTAGTCAGCATCTCCTGTTGTCTAGCTCTAGGTTGCTCCTAGTATGTTTTCAGAGGTGTTTTTGGGATGCACTCACCTTGGGAGCTGAGCGCTGCCTTTCACAAGCGCCCGGCTCTCCTCGGTGACTATGGAAAGCGAAGAAATGCAGCACCAGTGCCCCGAATCACTCAGGCAGTGCATAGTTTCTAATTATTTGTCATGACAGAACCTATATTGGAGGTGTCGGAGAGGACCCTTGATGTAAATTTCAGCATTTGCTGGTGTTATAAAGTGGCCGGGCAGTTATTTTCTGCATGAGTGATTACCAAACTGAAGATTTTTTTTAAACAAAACAATCCTCATGCAGATGCTGGCACAGGCTGACCATTGCAAAACATCTTCATTTGTCCATAAGCTTTTGCAACCACTAAAATATCCTTGTTGGTGGTGACATTGTGAAAGCAGACAGTAAATGTTGTGTGTGCCAGAAAAAGAATCAGCTGGTAAACTGAATTCCAGTTTTACCTTAACAGGAGAGTTATTTCAAACCATTTTTTCCAAATTCTAATCAATTTTAAAGAGGGAGGGATAAGTCCTTAAAGCTCAATGGGAGGAATTTTTGTGTGTTTTCACACCTACCTTCTTTGCAATAGCAGGGCCCAGGTCATGGAGTAAAAGGAATATTGTAAATTCTGAGAGGCACTTTTCAAATACAAAAAGATCACTTTGTCGTCATCATCCTCATCCCCATTGTGCTGGAATATGATGATGTGGGAAATGGTGAGATGGAGTTGCAGAACTCTGAAAGTTGGCATGTATTCCTTCAAAAGGAGCAAGAAAGAATAATTCCTCTGAACAAAGTGTTCAGACTTGACAATGCCATATTTTGTTACAGAAGCAAATTTTCTTTTTTTTCCCCCACTGTAGAATATAACTAATCAGAAGGTATTTCAGATTAGAGTTTCTTAGACTGGAACAGTATTTTTGGGCAGTTGTCCATTCTCACTGGCACAACAGTAACAAGCATTCCAATAATTCGCTGGTTAGTGAGTGCTCACAGTCCAAGGAAAGGGAGAAGAAAAAATCTAAACTCTCAGGATTCTGGTAACTGATGAATCTCTTTTCCCTTTTTAGGTACATGGATAATTTTGCTTTGTCTTGGTTATTCAGTGTGGAACTGAAAGGCTGTTCTTTAGAAGTCTGGGTTTTTAACATTTTCTTACAAAATTCCTTTTTTTTCACATTTTTGAGGACTAATTTCTTAAAAGAATGCATCTTGAACACTGAGTATTTAGTGCCCATTTGAAAATTTGCTTCTGCTTTTTGGCAAGTTCTCTTTATGTATCTGACAGTGAAAAAAAAGGACTTGAAAGTCTTTTCTGACCAGTCAGTTGGGAAGGCACTCAGCAGCATTAAAGCATTATGGGATGGCTTTATATTCAATAGGAGGAGGACCCAGCTAGAAGTGTCCATGGAGCCGACATACAAGAGCTTTGGAATAGTTTGGGGATTTTATGTTAGATTATCTGTCAGGCCAAAGTCTTGTAGTCTTACCTTGTGTTTTGGGTTTGTGCAGCAAGATTTCGGTAGTGAGGGGAAGAGGGGCTGTAGGGCCGGCTTCTGTGAGAAGCTGCTGGAAACTTCCCCCGTGTCCAAAAGAGCCCGTGCCAGCCAGCTCCAAGAGGGATCCACTGCTGGTCAAGGCCAAGCCCATCAGCAACAGTGGTAGCACCTCTAGGATAACGTGTTTAAGAAGGGGGGAAAAGTTACAGTGCAAGGGCGAATTGCAGGCAGAGTGTGAAGTGAGAATATGGGAGAGAGTCAGCTCTGCAGACACCAAGGCCAGTGAAGAAGGAGGGTGGGGAGGTGCTCCAGGTGCCAGAGCTGAGCTATCCCTGCAGTCCATGGTGAGGCAGCTGTGCCGCTGCAGCCCATGAGGGTCAACAGGGGAGCAGAGATCCACCTGCAGCCCATGGAGGGCCCCATGCTGGAGCAGACAGCCTTAAGGAGGCTGTGGTCCCATGGAAAGTCCATGGTGGAGCAGGCTCCTGGCAAGACCTGTGGCTCTGTGGAGGGAGGAGCCCACACTGAAGTGGGTTTGCTGGTAGGAGTTGTGATCCCATGGGAGACCCATCCTGGAGCAGCCTGTTCCTGAAGGACTGCACCCCATGGAAGGCACCCACTCTGGAGCAGGGGAGGAGTGTGAGGAGTCCTCCCCTGCGGAGGGAGTGGCAGAGACAACGTGTGATGAACTGACTGCAGCCCCCATTCCCCATCCCCCTGTACCACCAGAGGAGAGAAGGCAGAGAAATCAGGAGTAAAGTTGAGCCCAGGAAGAAGGGAAGGGTGGATAGAAGGTGTTCTTAAAATTTTATTTTATTTATCATTATCTTGTTTGGTATTAAATTAAAATGATTTCCCCAAGTCAAGCCTGTTTTGCCCATGATGGTAGGCAGTCAGTGATCTCTCCCTGTCCTTATCTCACCTCACAGCCTGTAATTCTATTTTCTCTCTCCTGTCCTGCTGAGCAGGGAAGAGAGAGCTTTGGCGGGCACCTGGTGTCCAGCCAGGGTCATCCCACCACACCTTGCTTCAGGGCAGATGTACCTTCTCTCCTGCCGAACAGATTATCTACCCTTCCAAGGTGTGTGGGTTTTGTTTTAGTCAAGCCATGATAGGATTTTGAGAAGCTCACTCAATTTGATGACTTCCTATTAGTGAGAGATTCTAATCTAGGATCTATGGGCCCTGGGGAATGCAAGTTTTGTTTCACTTGCTAAAGTAAGTAAGTAAAAAATGAGAAAACAAATAAAATTATAACGTACAGTCTCCTTTTACTTTAGTCCACATGGAAAAAGAGGGGCTGCCCTCATCTATATTTATACCAAAAATGGTTCTCATGTTCGACAGACCACCATGCTACTAATCCTGCATTTTTTCCGGACCTCATTCTCATCTAAGACGAAGGTATATTCCATTTACTAGGTGTGTGTTCTGTGTTTTGAGCTTTTTTTGTTTGTGTCTGCTGTTTTGTTTTTGTGGGTTTTTTTGATTGAACTATGGGATTTACTAAGTCAGCAAGACTTTTTGTACATTTGAGGATCAGTGGAAAGAAAATGCTATTTCCACTTGGTGCTATTTCAGTGGATTAGGCAGTTCTTCAAACATACATTTTAGCTTGAGTGATAATACCTCAAGGTCTCCCAGCTTCCTTGGTGCTGCCTGAGATTCTTGCACATATTTTTCATCACAGCACTCTTGACATTAAGGTCTGGTCCTCGATGTGATAGAAATTTTGCAATCATTATCTAAATTGATTCATTGTCTAAAGGGCACTCGTGGGAACCAAATGAAGATTCTACTTAAAAAAAAAAATTTAAATGTAGTACCATACTAGCAGTGGTTCTAAAGGTTGCTGCATTGTGTGAACACCCCTGCTCAGTCCAGCTTTCAGTGGATCCTCAGGTTTAGCAGAAAAAGTGAAAGTAATTGGTCTGGTGGCCCATTTATGACTACAGCACTGCTGGAAATCACTCAGGGGAGTCTGCTGGTTACTGTGTCTAGGAAGATTCCCAATGCTCTTTTGAAAAACAACATGTCCTCCACTGGGAATATTCAGATGGATTGCTCAAAAAAACTTAGCAAGCATTTAATAACAATGTACATAATACTTCAACTCATACTCTATATGCTTCACATCAAGTGTTTTGTCAGTTCTAATTGACATATTCTTAGTGGTTTGGGTTTTTTTATTTAGAAAGACATCATTTGTTTTGGCACTATAACTATACACTATAGTTATATACTGCACTATATTTGTTTTGACACTAATGCCTGCAAATGTGTTCAAAACAGTTTCTTGACTATATTAACTCTTCCCAATGGACAAAGTTTAAAATACTTGGCCTGAAAGTCAAATTCTCATATCTAAACCAGGTATTTAAGTAGTGGATTCAGTTTTGCATATGTCAAGGTAATAACCATATAGTAACAATAGGTGATAATGTGTATATTAGAAGCATCAAGCACAAAGTTATTTGCTTTAGTGAGAGCAGTTGTACATTTAAAGAAATGTTGTTTTCTCTGTGTATGATGTGTATATATTCATATTACTTCACTTATCCTATGATTTTCCATGCATTATTCATTTTAATTGCAATTAAAAACTACAGCTTACACGTAACAAAATATCATCAGTGCTACATTCTTCTGGCACTTAGATTCCAAAATACTTGCAGTTTCACTGGTGATAGAGGGTAAGAAATTGGCTCACGCAGCTTCTTTCCTTCTTTTGCTAGTGCTAAGGCTCCGTATGTTACCAGATGTCCTTCTTCCTGACTGAGATGTTTCTGTGGTCTTTGAAGACCAACTTACATATTAGAGGTGAGCTGTTACCTGTTACTAAAACAAAACATCAAAGCTTGTTGATGGATATTAAACCAATATAAAATTCTGAATACCCAAATGAAGTGTTTTTTATACTTAGGAGAAAGAAAATTAGCAGCAATACAGTGTTTGAATTTGGTCAGCTTCTTTGCTTTTCTTGTCATGGAACTGGAGCATCCTTTCGAGTAAAAAAATGTTAAGATTATATTTGATTGGATGCATTGCCCTTTTCAGGAAGCTGTGGCCTGCTTCTCTGTGAGCTTCAGTTTAACGAGTAGTTTGGGTGAATGACCCACGGTCAAGTGAACTGCAGAGGCATTGTGATTTGTGCTCAGTATGAAAATAAAAGAATACTGCATGTTCTGTGTATTTTGCATGATTACGTGAAATTTCATACTTACAAGAATGTATTTGTCTTATTAATTGATTGTTCCAAAAGACATATGACTAATTACTAGCCATGTATAAATTACCTTCATTTGTCTTGCCTTGCTATTCCTAAAATATAATTCTAAAAACACCCCACTGGTTTATAAGTGGACCACATCAAAATATTATTTATGACACACCATGTCAATTGTACCATACAATAATTTTGTTGAAATATTGTTTTCAATAATCAACTGATATTCAGTTGAATGTTATTATTCAAATATTGACTCAGTGTCATTTCATCTTTGTGTGAGAACTGTTCTATGACAACAATAGCACCAAAATGTCAAAAGCTGTATTTCGTAGAAAAGTCTGATGGTTTAAGTAAAAACACAGTTGTGATTTGTTGTAATAAAAGCTCTACTGTGGAGTACTGTGCCTATTTTCCACTTTTGACCTTCTTGCTTCCATTTATTCATTGCCTAGGCACCTCATTCAAAAATTCTGAGGCAGAAGGGATGGGGATGTCCTGGTTTAAAACCTGCCTGCTGTTTCAGTGTCTTCCTACATTTTTTTTCCATGTAAGGAATTTCTCCCCATGGAATATGGCTGTCTGACTTTAGAAGGACACGGATGCAGTGACAAACTTATTATTTTAAAACAGTGCAACATAATGCTGTACTTAGACCTGCTCAATGGAGCTTGCCATGGCAAGGGGTGCACATTTACCTGTCAGCCACATCAGGAGCTGACTGGTGGGGTTACAGTCCCTATGCAGCTGAAACATCCGAATTTCTTTGCCACAGGAACCAGGTAGATGATAATACCTTTAGATAAGGAATATTGAATCCTTTAAAAGAGCAGCTTTATGAGTTCATGAATCTTAAAAAAAAACCAAACCAACCCGTTGTCTTTAGCTCAGCTGTGTCAGTCATCAGAAAACATTTTAAGTTGTTCCAAGACACGCTTTTCACCATGATCCTTACCTTCCCTTGTGAAAGAACACAAAATATGCTAATTAGGAAGGTGGTAAAAATGCTTTTGCATGTGTGCAGTTGGAAGAGAATCAAAGTGTATGTAAGGGAAATGACAGCTCCAAGTCAATGTAAGGGCTTGTCACATCCTTCTTCATGTCTTGTCTGCTGGTTCTTGAAAGTCCTAGTGGTATTCAGGCTATATACTGTGCTTGTATTTTAACACCTAACGCTGCTTTAGCTGGCAAAAATTGAGGTGCTGAACTTTGCTTTCTAAGTTGCATTCTGTTTCTAGTGTCACATCCATAATTTAATGTATTTACATTTAATTGTACAGATGAAGACATTGGGATCCACCAGTACTATGACAAGAAAGAACCAGGTAAAACATAAATAACCATAACTGAAACTAAACAAAACTTCAAGATGTTCAATGTTTTTCACCAACTACTTGCTCTCAAAAATGCAGCTTCAAATTTCTTGTTAGTATATGCCTCTGTATTTCTATGGAGTAAGGAAACACAAAAAGAGTTTCTCTCCCCCAACTTACATAGGAATATTTTAAAACTTTTTAAACCACAGAAGAAAAAAAAAAGAAGGAAAAAATATTAACATAAAACCAACCATGATGTAACTAGAAACCTCACTGGGATTTTACACTCTGAATTCTTACGGGTTTAAAGATGTTTTGTTGTGCGGAGCCCAGTGTGCGGTCAGGTGATCGCTGGGATCCCAGCAGAGGGCATCTCTGCCTGCCCTCCGGAATGGCCATTCCGGGGCGAGCGATCCATTTCCCTTTATCTGATTAATCCTGGTAATCCTGCAAGTTTCCCCACGGGCCGAAGGGGCTGTGGGGCTGGAGTTGCCCCCCTTTTCGCCCGTCCGAGTGCTGTGTTTCACATGCGGCTGTGCTGACGGACAGACGGACCCGGCTCGCGTCGCTCCCTGCCTGGCGAGACTGGGGCTCGGCGATGCCAGCCCACCTGCGTGGCTGTGTCAGCCTTTCTTTCGCTGCGAATTTAAGATATCTGCCTTACAGGGTGAAAACATCGGGGCTGCCTTGATTGTTTTGGAAATTTCTGTGTTTTATCCAGCTGTGCTAGTCCTCTCTGTAATATTAATATTTGCTGACAGCAGTTGTAAGGATTAATTCATCTTTTCATCCTCTTTCCTTTAGCATCACAGATGAAGCACACTTACTTAGAAGAGAAGCAAAAGCTAGCAGAATGTAAGGATATTTTCTGAGTTTCTTCTTACAGTAAGACCAAATTGCTAATTTGGGTTGGCGATGCCCCGGAAGAGCATTAAAATAACCTCAGACTGCTTCCAGTGTAACTTTCTGCACATGCCATCTAAGACTGATGATCACAGAACTACACAACACAAAATAATTGAAAATTTTAAATTATTCCTTCCTGGTATATTTACAATCTGGGTTTTTTTTCACTGTCACTAAGCATGGTAACATCTATTGTTTTTCAAGTCCATTGTTAAAAGGAATCACAAAAATAATCCAGATTTTTCCTTATGAAATTTACTTAGCAGATGAGCAATAAACATTTTCCCAATCATCTCTTGACTGGCAACACCAACTGCCTTAAAACTGAAAATTGTAACTAAAATACTTTCAGTCAAAATCAAATTCCAGTTAAATAATCAGGTGCTTTGAATCGTTTACACTGTCCCTGCATTACCTGGTTAAAGGCAATTTCAGTTCATGCTATCACACAGCAGTACTGTGACAGTTACAGATTTTTATAGTACAACTTTTCTTTCACTCAAGTTTTACAACTTCTGCGTTGCTCAGTGCATTCGTTAATGTTCAAACATTATTACATGACAACTCTGAAAAATCTAACTGATTTTTTAGACAACTTCACAAAGCAATGTCTATGCTGTTAGCTTATCCAAATGAAAATTCCCATGGAACTGTGCATGCATATGAAGGCAAAACGTGTTCTGGAAGGATTAGTTCTTCCCAGCACTGCAAGGTGTGTTTGGAGCAGGTTGAAGCCCTGCTGGGGATGGGTGTGAAGGTGCAGCCATGTGGCAAATCCACACCCGCTGCAGAGGATTCTGTGTCAGGCAGAATCAGAGCAGCTCTGGGAAGGTGAGGGAGGGTTATAGGCAGGGAGGAGCCTCACAGGTTTGCATCCCTTGTGCTCAGTGTAGTGCTATCCCACAGGAGCTGCATATGTGAAAGGAGGAGCAGGCCCAGATAAACCCTGTCACCAGCAGCCCCAATGGTGCCTTTTACACGTGTGACAGGCAAAAGGGACTCAAGCTGCTGCACCTTGTCCCTGGGAATGCAGGGCTGCTCCCAACACAAAGCCTGCGCAGCACGTTTTGGAAGGAGGAGCGCTGGGGAACTTTGTTTGGGAATCAACAGCTGTTGATTTGTACAGATAGTTTGGTATCTGTACAGGCAATTTCCCATTTTGCATATGTGGATAAATATTCCAGTATTTATGAAGGCACCCATTGAAAATGTGATCTTACATGCCTAATTAATATTATCATAACTGTTCCACCAACGCTGGCTTCAGTCCAATGAAACACAAAGAGAAGTTGTATGCTGGTGTCCTCTTTTGTTGATATATGAAATCCTTCATTTTTTCACTCTATAACACTTCTATTGTAAGCTCCTTCTTGCAGGGAGGTTTAAGCATAACTGCTAAGTCATTCAGTCTGGAAGTTGGCATGCAAACCGACAGCTTGGAGCTCAAAACTTTTCATCAGGTTTCCTTTAAATAGGGATAGATTATAAACAATGTGTTCTAGTTTCTCATGGTTTTTATTGTACACTTATGAACAGAAAACTGCTCACTTTTAAATGAAGAAATCTCACAAGTTACTAGAGCCTGATTCTCAGCCATGAAACTAGCCAATTACTGGCAACTCCAGAGGAAGCTTTGCCTCCTGGTTGCTAGAATTAATGTATTAGGCCAGAATTTTCACAATAGCGTGTTGAACACTAATAAATTTGTTAAAGGACTTCAGCAGTCATGCAGTTTCTTCTTTGCTTGAAGACTGGCAAATTCTTGGCAGATTCTTCAGCCCAAATTTTCAAGAACACCCTGTAAATAACTATACTCCGTAAGCTACAGCATTCACAATTGCTTGTTGTTAATATTTCTATATATGCATATATTCATGCATATATATTTTGCAGACATGTTAGTGCCTGCTTTTTGAAATTAGGCAATGAAATGTTAGTTCAGAAGCATAGAATCTGTTTAGGATGCTTGAAACTTGAAACTGAGTTAATATACTGAGCAGCAGATACTTTTTCATTGCAAGTGCTTAGCAGCTGGGTAAGCTTTGCACACAATTCCCAATGGGGAAATCATGGTCAGTGTGGACAGAGCATGCCAACTGTTCCTATGACTGAGCCTTCCAAAAACAGATCCTTTGGCAGTAGAAACCATGGCCATTTCCTTCCAGCTGTAGGTTTTGTATAAACTTGTATAAGTTTTGTGATGATGATTACTTCCAGTAATCTTGGAGTTTCCCCAGAAAAGGAAGTTCAACTCAAAGAACTTTTTAAAATGACATATATAAATGTATGTTTGTACACACACCCACATGTATATATATGCAGTCACTTATATATACACATTTCTCTACCTTCTGTATTTTTTTCCCCCTGCTTTTATTTGACAGCTCGAGATTATCCTTGGATCCTGAAAACCAAGCGACCGGACAAACTGCGAGATGCACTCAAGGAGGTAGAGGTATGGTTCAGAAAGTTTCAAGCACAGCAACAGCTAATCTGGTTTTCAAACCTCTTTCAACAGCTTTAATTTTTGTAAAGATCCAACTCTCCCAGTGATGATAAATGTGCTTTTGTCTGGTGGGCTCTTCTAAAACAGCTGCATCTTTGTGTGGCATTTTTCATCTGTAAACTTGAAAATCAGAAGTCTGTTAACTGATAGTGACAATGTGTGCTGCCAACTCCACTCTCTGTTTTCTGTTGTCCTTTAGGACTTAATGCAGAACAGTCCATGTGTGCTGAGCAAGTGGAAGAACAAACATACCTGCCAGGTACAGTGCCATCAAAAGGTCTTGCAGTGTTCAGTCAGTGGGATGGGAGCAGTAATGTTGAAATGTTAACACAAAAAATCATTGCGTTTTTTTGAATATGTGGGCCCTTTTTACGCAGATTTGGTTTATTAAAATTTCTACCCTGAAATACATGCCTCAAATAAAAAGCCTGGGGTTTATCAACACAAAGAAATTACATTAAAGGGCCCTGATTCTGTGAGATGATGATGATGATGATGGTGATGATGATTACTGTTATTATTGTTAATTATTGTTATTGTTATTATTACTATTATTGTTTGGGAAGACTGAAAACATCCTGTACCTCAAAAGAGCAGGCTGAGGGAGCAGCTATATGTTAAAATATATAGATAGGTCTGGAATCTGTGTTATATTATTTTTATATCTTAATTATTTACATATCTGTCACAAATCTTTTTACTTTATGCTTATGTAAAATGGGGGGGAAGTTATAACTCTAAACCAACTAGATCATTAATGAAGTTATGGAATAAAAGATATTGTGACATGTGGCATGCATATAGTTATGTTCTCTGGCTATATGAGTTCCAAATTTTGTGTACAAGAAACCCTTTTTCACATCCTCATTGAGACAGAACAGTAGGGCAGGGAGTAGTGTTGAACGTGACATGCTCCACAGTCATCTGCTTCTTCTGAAAAGCATAAGTAGTGAATTTTATATGTTTATACAACCTTTATGAGGAAAACGCATCATACTTGAAAGTACTTTGGCATGTGGAATACTTGTCAATATTACTGTTTCAAAAAAGGAATTTTGTCTTCTAATTTTTATGCTTTTTCAGACTCATAATTTTTACTTCTTATTCAAGTAGTTCCAAATGTGTGTCAGCAGAATTTGTTGTTTGTTAAATATCCAAACACTGTACAACTAAAATTCCAGAAATGCCTTTAAGAATAGCAAAATGTTTAAATACTTGACATGCCAAGTAGTTAGTAGTCTTTTCATATCAATTATAAAAATATGATTGTCTAAGCTACATTTGCCTATCAGATCTTACTGCTGGCAAATGTATATCATTCACATACAAATTACATAGTGTACATCTGTGAATGTTAATCTTCTAGAGCTGATTTAAATATTAATTGTATGCTAATTTAGGGGAGTAATTTTTTCCTGCTATTATTGTTGTTATTAGGAGAGGAATTTGGTTGAGAAATACCAAATCAATTAACTGTGCGTGCATTCATTTGCTTCCCAGTTTGCTGTCTCTTCATTTGCTTTCCCTGTCCATCCTCCCTTTATCATTTTCCTTCTCCTCCCATTCATCAGCATCCACTGGCAGTGTGTACAATACATACTTTTGGAAAAGTAAACTTCTTGCCAGGATGTGTCATCCTGCCTTTACAATGTAACACCTTTCGCTGATTATCAGTTCTGCCTAAAACTCTTCTTTATGTTTTGACTTAGCACCCTCTAAGTTATTTCAGGCTTACCTCAACGTGAATGAGACAGATACAATTCAACTTATTTCTTCTACAAGATGGGAAAGAAAAGAGATGGGTGTTTTCCTCTTAGTATATTAGGTATTGAACCATGTAAAGGGGTAGTTTAATAAATCTAGTATATGAGGGGTTTTTTTAGATGGCTTCTAAGGCCAGAGTAGAAGTGATGGTGTAGGTTGTAACATAACCAGAGTGAAAGTTATAGATAAAACTCATAGTCATTTCTCTGTCCTTAAATTCTGCTTTTGGTTTCTCAATCACAAAACAAAACGGTTTCCGTTTAATAGTGACTGATTATTGAAATCTCCAACAAGGGTTAGAATGTTTTGCCAAAACAATTGTGTTACTCCACTTTCTGTCTTCCTGAAAATAAAAGACCTCCAGCAAATGAAAATAAAATAGAGAAAAATGAATCATTTGGAAGAGTCTAGAACACAAGAGCTGTCTTCTATCAATTTTGATGTCAGATGGTTTGTTTTTCTGCTGCTCATCTGTCTTTGAGCATTTGGCAGCAATAATTGGACTATCCCTTTTTGATGCAAATGTTCTGAAGCTTCTGGAAAAGATGTTGTATGGGTTTTTTTTAATTATAAGTAGAATACTAATTAACTGTTTCAGCAGAGAGTGTTTACCATGCAGTGGTGTCATCTGTGGCATAACACTGCTGTATTCACAACCTTTTTTGGATGAATACCAGAGCTAGTGGGAAGAGTTCATGTTTGCATTACCTTTGGAGAGTTAAAGCAATGTGTCAGACAAACAGCATGAAGAACATGTAGGAAATTACCCTGATTTTCATAATTTCAATGTTTTGGGCTAGATTTGAATATATGGTTTAATTATAGTATCTATTTTTCCTTTGTTTTAAGTAGCAATACAATGTCAAACAAACTCCTTTATAGAAATTAAAATATTTAACTCAACAGACACATTTTCCCATTTTTCATTAAATGTTATTTCTATTTGAATCTGCCGTATCTGTAGCTGAACCATGAGTTTCCTTTGTATTGGTAATAACAATGTGCCATCCAAAAACTCCGTGGCTGCTGTACCTTGAGCAAGACAAATGGAAAGAAAACTGAAAGGTGATGCAATGAAAACAAGACTATCCTTTAAAAGAGTAGTTTGATTTCCCTCAGATTTTGTGAAAAACAAGCATAGGGGCTGCTGCCAGTGTGCCTTCTATAACCCAAATACCACTATTCCTAATCCCTCACTCTTCCTCCAGCACTTCCATCTTGGAACTCGCCCACAGGCAAAAATTTGGGGCTGTAACATTAAACATGTATCAGCCAAAAATAAGCATGCTGTCATGTTAACTGTTTATGTGCAATTAGCCAATTAGACTTCATGCATATGCCCCAATGAGAAATCCAGGGTTTTTTGCCTGCAGATTATCTTGTCCACTGAAGATTATCTTGTTCATTGCACGAGTGTATTTCTCGAAGTTGGCTTTTCTATATGAGTTTGCCTAGAATGACCGTAATGCCGGCCTGGTTTTCTACCTTTCTTAGTGTTTCATTTTATGCATCAAAATTTAATCCGATTGTGATTTTTTTTTGGTGTGCTATCAGTGCATTAGAAGTTTCATATTTACTTCCTTGTCCATTGCCAAAAAAGCCCCCAATGACCTATATTTTTGCAGTCCTAAGTACACATTCCAGCACTTCTTTGAGCTTCTGAAATAGATGATGTGCCAGTTCATGTAAACATAACCTAGACAGTACGGGGATTTTTGTCAAGGAGCTTGCTCTCATATTTAAAAGAGCTTAGTTGAGTCCTAAAGGACTGAGGTCTTCTCTTTAGCTCTCTTCCAATAGGATCTGAACCCACACCATTTCTGTATGGTACTTCTGACCCCCAACTTTGATGACCTGTGTTGAGTTGCTGAAATAATCCTGTAATCTTCAGCTAGCTGATGTCAAAGGAAAATAAATAGACCATAAATGAAGGATGACAGGAAAAAGACAAGAAGTCTTTACAATAAGATGCCACTGTACTCCTCAGCTTTCCCTGCCAAGGAGTAATAACCTGAGGAATTAATTTTATCAGTATTGTTGAGTTTACTAAGCTCAGCTCTGGCTGCTTCTTTTCTTGGTCTCCTTCTCTAATTCTTTGGAATGCTTTTAAGTTTTGCCACAAAATCATGAAATCTTCCTATGAAATGATGCCATTGGTTAAGGTTTGGTTTTACAATATAAGGCAGTAAAAATAAATGAGATCTAGCTGAAACATTTGATTTCCAAATTTTTTTAGTTTTACATTTGCATTATGATGTTGAATTAAACACGTGCCAATGTTGTTATGCATTTTATTGTATAAAAGCCAAGCACTAGCTATGAATCATCTGTTACCTGCTAATGAAAAAGATTTATGTATACTTTGCTAAATTGTTTTGATTTCATTTAGTTGTATTTGTGTTGCAATTTGCATATGTATATAAATAGTTTTTCTGTTGCCATCGTTGACATACTTACGACTGGGTTCTGAACTGAGATCCACAGCAATATTTTCTTGCTTGTTCTATCAGCTACAAAGCCCATTTGAAAACTGATTTAGCAAGACACATGGTGACGTAGCACATTTGATATCAAAACCAAGACATTCTGTCTAGAATACATGAGAAGCCATCACCCATTCCCAATTACCAAAAGGAACACTTCCCTCATATTAAATTCTTTTGGTTGCTTTTGATCACAACCATTAATGCGTTGTGTGGTTTTAGATATTTGGAACTAGAAGTACAAATGCATTGATTATTGTGAAACAGTAACATGTAACAACAATAACTTCATCTGTAATAAGGCATGCAACACAGTAATTATGGTGGGGTGGCTAAGAAAGCAATCTGGAATGAAGAGGTGGGGAAAAACCCTGGGAACCTGCTTGAACAAGAAGTGCTTTGCAATTCTCTTCTCCTTTTGCATATTCCTTTGTCAGTTGGGCTCTCTAAGCGAAAACAGTTTGCAGCAATATTTTTTACAGGCATATTTTCCTTCCCTTCCAATTTTAATCAGATAGAAGCAAATCCTGGCTTTGCTCTGCAGGTATCTTTTTAGGTAGAAGGGCTGATAAGCAGCTGAGCTGCATGAATGAGGAGTCAAGGGCTCAGGCTTCTGAGGATAAAGGGATCCTCTTAAGTAGATGCTTAAGTTGTACTAAAGTCCATAAGTCATGAACCTGTACTTAAGTCCTTTGCTTAATAAAAACTAACTCAAATACGTATTGGAGCACTTTGCTATTGGGGAAGGGCTAAGTCTTCCCCTGTGTATCCTCTGCTGCTTATGTCTCTCTTGCTCAGTGGAGAACAATTTTTGGCATATAAAATACATAATCCCTTCTATCAAAGTCTTCACATTCAGCTCCTTGATAACACAGAAATTAAGTGGCCCTTCCTTCCCAGCATGCAGAATGACCAGGTGCCCAAACATTTTACTCAAACTGCATTCAAGTACAAAATTTCTGCCTTATTCTTCCAATAAGTATGAAGTCATGCTTTCATACTTTGTTTAGGAACACCTTGTGACTGTTTAAGCTCTGGAGATGACTCTTCTGATTTTATTTTTCCCATCACAGTACTTCAATCTGAAAAATTTATGATGTGTTTCATCATTGTGAATTTCTTTCCCTAATTTAATATCTGTTTGATGGAATGATGTAGTGCCTTGTGTAAATAATGCCTCTTACATTGGCTTTTATTCCTTAGCACTGATGGACTTTTCCCTTTAGAGTTGGATCACTGTGTATCCATGTTCAAGCCAAGTTTGCAATCTTCCGTATTTGCTTTATATTCATTCGTGCTTGTGATTGGACTGCTCCCATCCACCAAAATATGAGCTTAACTAGGCAAGTTTATGTGTAACAGCACCTAAATCTTATTATCATGGAACAGCCTTTGCACAGACTACACAGAATATAACAAATTGAAATAGTGGGTTCAATTTGAGCACATAAATATTTTCTTTTTTACGGAATATTTTTGATGAAAGATAGCACAGAATCATAGAATCATTTAGGGTTGAAAAGGCCTGTAAGAGTGAGTACAGCTGTTAACCTAACACTCCTAAATCACTAAAACATACCTGTAAGTTCCACATCTACAGGTCTTTACTACCTCCAGGGGTGGTGACTCCACCACTGCCCTGCTTTCTTTAAGTACCTACTTGTACTTCATGGTAAACTCTAAGAACTAATTTTTTTAAAACCTTAGTTCTAATCCAAAGCATTTGTAAAGGGAGATGGATGAAATACTAACCTTACATGGCCATATAGTCTTTAAGGTCTCTGATTAACTTTTTAAACTTAGACTCTAAAGTTCGTGGAAGAATGAACTTAAACCTCTGGACAAACAACACTAAGTTATTATAACAAAAATTGGTGAAATTACAATTTAAGGTTTTCCCAAATATCTCAGACTTCTGAGGAGAATAATGGGAAAGAATGTTTTGCTGTAAAATGAAAGAACAAGGAGCACAATGGGAGAAACAATGAAAGTCATGGAAATTATACTGCTTTTACCTGCTATCTGTGATTCTGTCATGCCATGGTGATTGCGTGGAGATCTATGCAATACTGAAAATCCATAGCACTGGTTTAATGACTAGTTTCATAGATGCAAAGCAAAGCACACCCATTAGCACAACATTTTATATTTATATAAATGTCTTGTCACGAAACACTGGGGAGGTTTTCATTGATTTCTATTCTAGCTCTGTAACAGGTGTGATTCATGCCATTAACCAGGAAATAATTACATAGGCATAAAGTGAGTTTACACCCTGACTGCACCATCCCTCTTGTTGGCACATAACACTGAAAGACTGGGGGTGTTTTACTCTCTTCTGTCAGGCTGATATCCATTCAGTAATTTAGAACTGAGCTTTCTAGAGTATTTATGTAATTTTGCTTGATTGTTCCTTACATCACCGTTTGGCAGCTCCTGGGTTTCAACCCTCACTTTTTCCAGCAGGTTTTTAGGACAGTTACAGCCAACTATAGTCAAACCTTGCTGGACTTCGTGTTACCAAGTTGGAAATAAATTGTGATTTTATCTAATCTAACTTCAACATAAGGACAAATTGAAGTTTTGAAAGATTGTAATAAAAGCTGCATGAGTGTAAGCGTGTCTAACATTTTTACTAGGACAAAACCTTAAAGGACATCTGTCATGACAGGGAATATTGAAACATTGACAATATATATCTATCAAATGAATGTATGATTAGACTTTGGCAGGATAGGAACTGATCATTTGTTCTTTGAAATTAATTTCACATCACAGGGGCTTTTGTGTTTCTTTTTCACACATCACTGGACTTTGTTTTTTAAAAATGTTGGTTAAAGGTGTTAGGGCAAGAAGATAATTTATTCAAATACACTTGTTCTATTCCTTGGAGAGCACAGAGGTATAGTAACATAGCAAAATATGTAAAACTGAGAGTTTCCATAACTAAATTATCAGGAGCAGAGCATTGCACAAGGGGCATGCCCAATTAGGTCACTACATTCCTGTCCCTCAGACTTTTTATTTGTCATACAATCCAGTGGATTTCACTGCAAGAAAGTTCTAAAGATTATATTGCAACCATGTTTGTCTCACAGCTCCAGCACAGAATGAACAGGGAATTTTTTTCTGCCAAATTCTGCTATAAGAGCAAGTGTTTCTTTAGTAGTCAAGTTTTTTAAAAGCACAGAGATTTCTTTAAAATCTACTGTTAGGTAGAAGTAAGAGCTGGAGTGCCAGATTCCTGGCCTTTGGTGGGCCCTCTGGACTTGTCTGCAGTGGTCTTTCTGCTGAGAATTCCTTTTATGGGCTTTATTTTCTGAATTCCTTTGCTGTAGTAGTTGCATTCAGAAAATGACTCATGGTTTAATTATGCAAAAATAAATGTTTTTCATAACTCCTCCCACTGAGCTTTCTGTCTCTCATAGAAGATATTGCATAAGAAGGAGCTGTTAAGTACTGTAACTTAGTATTCAAGATTATATGTATCATTTAATTTAAATTAATTAGGCATGAATATTCAATTAACTCTGAAATATCCCTCTGACTGTTCTGTCCAATAGTTTAAATTCTTTCTTTCTAAGAGAGACATCCATAACATTATGTGAATGGATTTATTGGGAGCTCACAGCTATCTCTGTGGTAGGGCACAATTATTTAATTTAAACAATATACGAATGACCAGAAATAACAAGGATAGCAAAAAGGTGCTGGTTTTAATCTGTGATAATAACATAGAATTATATGAAACCCTACTTTGTATGTTTTTACATGCAGGCTATGCAGTTACTTTATACCAAAAAAATCAGGTCCATGGATGATAGAGTGATCAGTGTAATTCCTTCCCTCATTCAGAACAGAATTTTGATCTTTGTTTTTAACAAACTAATTCAGCACATTTTATGTAACATTTGGGGACTTAGCTGCTTCTTCAAGTGTTCAGCAATTGTAGTTCTTGTACCCTTATAATTCGGTGTCATGTTGCATCTCTCATTGAAAAAGCTTTCGAAGTCATTATAAGACATCTTCACGTCAATGATAATTCTTTTTTGTAATTCTGAGAATTAGATTACTATGTAATGGACAGCTGCTAATATGTACCTTGGAACGTTTCACTTTATTAATGATTTTTGATATCTTGTTTTCTCGCTCTTTGGGTTCAGCTCCTCTTTCACTCAGGTACTTTGGTGTCCCTAAGCCTTTCTGGGCCACAGCTGGAGAAGGTGGTGATTGACAGGACCCTGGTGGGGAAGCTCATCTCCGACACCATCAGTGATGGTAATTACACCCATGTGCAAATCAATTGCCTGCATTAACAATAGAGGAGAGAAACAGTATGTCAACAGGTAGACTAATTATTGCCACTGGGGACTTGCAAACACAACAAGTAATTGCATGTAATGCTATAGTTACAACCCTCAGGACTAAGAACACTTTAAGAATAATATTTAACATCAAAGTTTTCAGGCTTGTCAAATGCTGCATGGGTTTCTAAAATTCCGTTTCTTACACATTGTAATCACTGTGAACGTACCATTTGAACTTGTTATGTTTATTTTGTAAGTGGGAAAATGGGACAGAACCAAACATTAGCCAATTGAATAATTGCATGGGATAGTTATTATTAAAGCTGTTATTAAAAAGGCTGGATAACATTAGTTATGTGGAGGTGTTCTGATTGAGTTTCTTGATACCCAGAATCTCATTATTGTTATTAACTAGCGACTGCTAAAAATTAAGTTTCCATTTAATGCAGAAGAAAACTTACAAAAAACATCCCTGTTTTCCACAGCTTTATGATATGACTCATATCATTGAGAAATCGACTGGTATCTTGGCTTCTGCACAAGCAGGAGTATGAAATTTTGGTGTGAGCCATGTTACATGTGCACTACCTTCCAAATTCTTTAAGAGTAGACCCACATTACATCCTTCTAGTAAGAATATGCGCTTAATTCTGGTTTGATCTTTAAGGATTTACTTTTCTCTCTACCCAGGCATCTATTGTGTATTGGCCTAAATTTTTAAGAAACTACAATACTATGTCCCTCCGATCTTTTCGCATTAATACGTTGTAATTTAGTCTTGAAAATTAACATTAATGTAACTATGTTAGTAGAATCTTTATTTATAAAAGAATTTAACCTCTACCTCATTTTTTATGAACTAATTACACAGAGAGCACAGAACACATTTACTATCTTGTCTTCTTTTTTCACTCTTCACCTTAATTACTGGACTACTAACTCCATCTACATTTTTTTGCCCTGTGTTTCTGGAGGGAGGGTTTCCTACTTTCAGGTAGGAAAAAAAGTAGGAAAGCATGGAATCTAATGTTATACCCAAATTGAAGTAGTTTGTGGAAATTATTTGGAATACTTTGTCTTTAAAAAATAATTAAAAAAATAATTATACGTATCATGCCTTACCTTGGCTTAATATGTCATAGAAATACAAATATTTGTTTAGGAAATACTGCTAACTAAAAAAGCTTACAACTAAAGCAACAATAATGCAACAAATATATTTTACTACATTTAGACCACTGTATTTATTATACAAACAACATTATATTATGTTTTGTCCTTATTTTCACTTATTCAAGATTTGGTTAAACCTCCATGTTTGCTAATACCCAGGTCTGAAGGTAAAATAAAATTACCTCTGTTCAGTAAAAGCAAACCACTCAATAACTTTCATTGCAATACTGTTTTTATTTTCATGAACAATAAAAGAAGATGCTTTTGTTACCCACACAAATAGTGCTCAAAATACAGATTTTTATACTGAACTATCCTTACGTGAGAAACATGAGAAAATGCTGTCCTAGAGGAAATTAATTTGAATTCAACAAAAAAGCACATCTTTCCAAATCTGACTTCAAATTACATTTAGGACTGTAAAGTTGGCCAAGAGAAATTCTACATTTAGTACAAGAAGCCTGTATAAAGATAATAGTTCTTACTTCAGCAATTGTGTATATGTAGAAATGGATAAGGGTTACAGTCTGCCAGAATTACTTATGAAATGTTGTAATTCTCATTCAGAGTAGCATGTCCTCTTAACATTTGGAATAAAGGTCAGACTGTGTGCACAAAATACAGAATTACTACTGCTTCTATGATCCTCCTGCATCTAAAAAAGTCCTCCTGGTTCTTATTATTTATAGGCAAAATTTCACCAGCATCTGAGGTGTGCTGCAACTAATTTTTAACGTAAACTATGTCTGTGAGGACATCAAAATATTTTAACTGTGTACATACATGTTGAGGATACCATATTCAGTGGTTTTCAATTTTAATGTGTGTGCAGGATCTCAGTTATAGCTTCTGAATCATCAGATGCTTTATCACCTTTCTTTTTTTTTTTTTTTTTCAAAAAAGCTAGTGTTAATGTTACATTTCAAAGGCAATTATTTGGCTCTAAACTCTACCCTTCAGCATTTGCATACCAGATACTTCAGAGTTGTGCCAGGACATGACTGTTGGAAAATGCAAGTGGTTATAAATCAGACTAAAGAAAAGCAAAGCTGAGTAGCCAGTTTTCCATGCTTATATGTAAGACTAAACTGTCAATCTACTTAAGGATATGTAAAATTTAGATTTAAGGATCTGGGATATTAGTAATAAATGGGTTTTTTTAGTTTGTTTTTCAGAGGTTGTTCCACAGAGTTTTGTTTGTTTGTTTCTAAGTCTGGTTCCACTTTAATTGGCATTTTCCTTTCAGGAGAGGTTTCTGAGTTTACAGTCTGAGCACAGCTTTCTAGCTTTATTTTAAACCATCAGTGATTCTTCGGTGATCTGGTACTACTTAGCCCAATGACTCACTTCATACTCAGACATCTCTTCAAGTGTGGGCGCTCCTTGAATAACTTGGTAACACTTGGGAAAAATCCTAGATACTATTTTCTAAGTAATTTTCATTGTCAGATTAGTTAATCCCTTTTATATTGAACTGATTTGGTCTAGCACCCCCTTATGACAACAGTGGGGATTCCACTGAGCTTTTCCAGACTCCAAGGATGCCTGTTCCATCCTGGTTACTTGTATTGTTTGGGTACCCCGATGTGAAGCTTTCAACGAATTTACAACCTCTCTGAAGCCTAATCCTGCATGTAACAGTCTCCTTGGTGTCTGCAGCAGCACCAGGAACCTTACAATGCCAAAATACCAGATACACCTCAAGTACTAATCTACATTTATTACCCTTAAGACAAGCTAAGCTGTGTGAGGTGCACTTCCAAAATACTGGTGGATGTAACCATAGGAAAAAAAATATACTGAAGGCTGAGTTCTGAGATGAAAATTAATATGGAAGGGCATAAAATGTATATTTGAATGTAGTGGCAATTTGATAAGAGATCATTTATTCAGGTGTGTGTAATCAGAGTATTCCCTAGGCTTTATTTCTCATTTCCAAGAAGGTCCTGACAGGATGACACACTGATATGTTTTAGGACATTACAGGGCTTTCAGTGTAATATTTAAGACACTGTCTTGAAAAAAATTGCTTTTTGCAGCATCTCAGTGGAGTGTTCACTACTTTGTTTTGTTCCTAGAGACAGGTATTACAGTGCTGACAATTTTTTTTTTTTTTCAGCTGTTCTTACAGACAATTTCATCATCTTGTCATTTGAGGACCATAACCAACTTTGCTTTATTCAGTTTACAAAGACAATGGATTCTCCCGATGTAAACAGAAGACTGGAAAAACTCTCTTGTTTGGACTTTAAGGTATAGCTGCCAATGGTGACTTCAAATATTGCAGGAATTGTACATCATGAATCACTGGTGTTCACTGATACTGTATAGCAGCATAAATTGCAAGCCTTTATATCATTGACCAGAGCAGCTTAAACTCTAAAAATGGCAGTTACTGAAAAGTTGAAAAAACATTACAATGGCATTCTGAGTTAAGGAGTTAAAATACTATGCCAAGAGGGATCCAGATTTCTACTGTTTATTTTCAGGCTCAGACACACATTTGAGTTACCCCTGCTTGACAGATTACCTTGTGTCCATTGAGCAGCAGTAAGTGACCCTTGGCACATTCTTGGCATCTAACAAGCATGAAGCAAAGTCTGTAATGGTAAACCTCAGTGTAAAAGATTTAAGTTAATGTGTTTTACCTCTTGTTTGTTGTGGGCTGAAAACACACACACGGTCAGTTACAGTGGCTCAGCTGATAGACACAAACACATGGAGCTCTGATAATTCAGTCATCTGTCTGAGCTCCAAGAGTCTTTGCAGAAGTCTTCATTTCCCCACTAGTTACTGTAATGGTGTTGTTGGGAGAGCTGCTTTTGGAATTAAGCCACTGAATAAGGAGTCGATACAGAAGCTGAGTTTCTCACCACTGGCCAGCTACGTGTGTGACCTTAGGCAAGTGACTTGGTGCCTCTGTATCTCGGTTCACTAGTTACACAGTGAAGATTGAAATACTCCTTTTTTGCAGCACTTTTTGTGTGGGTGTGTCTTCACTACAATTACAGCAGCAGCTGAAAGGTAGCTTAGAGAGAGCTGAGCTGGCTTTAAACTAGACAGTCTGGAGGTCAGTGGAAACCAGCTTGTCTCAAGATGAATTACATTGTGTCCTGGATGGATTGGTCTGGGTAGACATAACTTATTTCAACCACAAGCACTTTGGCACCAGGACACCACTTCCTTAGGTGGAAGTGCTTGGTGCCATAGCAATATGAAAAAATAATCAGCCAAGGCAATTAACTTTGAACAGTTGAGGTAGGGAAGGGGCTGCATCCAATTCACTGCAAGAATGAAAAAGGGTCAAGCCTTTTCCCAAGAAACGTAGAAAGATGTTGTGAGCAAAAGAGAGAGTTTGTATTTATTTCAGACTGGATAAACATTAAAGAAAACAATCTTGTGCTAGCAAATATTTTCCCCTTGACAGCCCCTCAGTAATTTACTTCCTCACATAAGGGAGCTTGCATCTGCAAGGCAAGCTTTTTAAGGATATGTTTAATTTAAGTTTTGCCATAATGTGTTTTAACTTGCTTGGAAGAAATACTTTCTGCTAGGATTAATATCTAATACATTTTCCAGGCTGTTTCAGTTCAGGGCCTCTTTTCAGCAATGGCTTGTGTTTGCAAGATTGATCCAACCTCTATAACGTGGATTTGAGACAGTTCACTGTTCACTGGGAACTGAGCTGATACATACTTTACTTTAAAATGCTGTGCCGTGTGCCTGGCCTGTGGCATTCATTGCGGCTGTGCTTTGGGAGCGAGTGTGTGGTGGGGCTTTTTTCTTAATAGCACTAAAGTTTAACGAAGAAGCTGTGGTGAACTGCCTTTGTCATTGGAGTGTGAGCGCCACAGCTTCTGACTTAATGTTCAGAAAAACCAGAAGTATCTGCTGCACTCCTTAATAGGGTTGTTAAGTTCAGTTCTTTGCTGACACAGCTGAGCTTTCTCAAAACACCTCCATGCTCAACGTTAAATTTGCTTTCTCTTGAAATCAGTGGGAATCACTATGGAATATTTCTCTGCTAGCCAGCAAAAAGGCATTTGCATTTTTTAATTGAATGTTCTTTTGTGTGAGGCTTGCTAGTTAGACAGCTAAATATAATTTTTATTATCTTCAGAACGGCACCAGTGTGAGACTGCAGAAAGTGTTGCTCGCTTTTGCAATAATATTGTGTCAGCTCTCTGCATTGATTTAGAGTTCTTCATGGCTGATTTTGGTCAAATTTCAAAAGCTGAAAGATCACAGACATAGCACTAGTGTCACTCTCAGTAGAAAAGTAAGATGGTCCTCAATTGCAACTGTGCAAATTTGTATTAGTATGTAACAATATGTAACAATAACAAATGTTGAGGGTTTAAGGGGAAAAAATGGTTCTTTAGAGTTGGGGTTTTGTTCAAGAGAAATTGAATGAAAAAGGTAGCATGCACTGGTATAGAACTAACACGGGATTAAAATCTGGAGCCAAGATTCAGGAAATTTGATTGGAGCCTTCACTTCTGCCTCTGACTTTTGGCATAGCCTTAAGAAATGCAGTATTTGGGTTTACAGTCCCATTTCTAAAATGAGGAAGGTGTTTGTAATGATATAATTAAATTTCTGTCATATTATCATTGTAATGATAAGCAACCTCACATTGCTCAATGTCCAGGCTCATGGTGGGCAAAATTGGCAGCAGTGTTGGACTGCCAGAGTACTGTCAATAATAAGAACAAGTCAACCATGCTTTATTCCTCACAGCTTGATATTTATCCAAAAGTTGAGTTTTTTACACAATGCACACCTAAATGAATGAATTAATTTCTCTATCCTCTTGCTTTCTAATGGATACCACCTTGAATTTTATTTACACTTTGAAACAATAAAGGAAGACTTTTTGTACAAATCACTACAGTCTTGAAGACCAGCAAAATAGAAAACAATCTATTATTATTTGCCTTTTCTCAGTGACATGAGTCCATGTTTGAGAGTGACATGTCTAATGCAAGACATTAAGGTTTACAGAGATTTGTGGCTGTTATGACACCTGAGATTGTTATGAACAGTTAACACTAGAATACAGGACTAATTAATACTTGTTGGAGGTATGTGTGCTTTTCCAGCCTAATCAATGTGTTGTCACCAAATTAGATGTTTACATAATTCTAATTTGAGTAGCAGCTACCTGCTGACTATTGTGTATGTTTCATCTTTACCCGTTAAAATATTTTGACAAGTAAAACACGGGATATTCTGAAAATACTGACCTTTTGCAAGTTTTTCCTGTCTGTGTTTTTAATCCATTTCAATTTACTGAAGGAGACAGAACGAGGAGTTAAATGTTTACCATGAGAGAACAACACTGGTAATTACTTTGATTTCAGTTCCTTTTGATGTGTATTCATGGGATGAAGAGGTCAATAATATTATGACCATGCAAATAGAAAAGGGTTCTTTTTGACCATATAAAAAACAGCAAAGGATTATTAAAGCATTAACCTTGATTTTAATGGCCTTGGTTGAGAGCTGAGATCACAATTTGGATGAGCCTGATTATTTACTAAATACAATACATAAATGCAACGGGTTCTTAACACCCATTGCACTCTGGCATTATCGCATTACTGCCAGCCTTTGTTGCCTTGCAGACAGGAATATGAAAGCAATCTGTCATGTAGTGAGACTGGCTCCAGAAGCATTTCTCTGATAAGAAGACCCCCTGCCCTTTGCTAGTGTCTGGTCCAGTAGGCTTAGCCATGCGCTTAATCCCCAGAAAGTGGTTCGATTATTGCTGACCAGCAATGGCAAGATAGTTTTTTTTTCCCCTAGCTATCAACCTTCCATTAATTCCTTAAGCAGAAATGCGGTGCAATCTATATTTCCTTGGCATGTGTCACCCAGATGGTGCACTGCTCATGTTTTCAAATAACCATGCTCCAAATAACAGAGTTTGAATAATAAATTCCACAAATCCTTCCTGAGAAAGAGGCACAATTCTCAAGAGCTGCATAAACTTTACGCATGATGCTGTAGCTCATCCACATTATGCAGAAAAGTATATGTTCTTTTGCAAAGCGGATGTTTGTGTTTCCATTCCTTAATTTTGGGAGGAAGAAGAAAGATATATGTTTGCTCAAATACTGTAGAATATATTTAATATTTGATTATGTCTTAAACACTAGCCTTAGCTCCGTGGTCAGCTTTGCAGAACTTGTCATTTAATATGGCTAAGCTTAAATCCTGTGTGGAGGTCGATGCTGTCAAGCAACCATGACTGTACATTTTGGTATTGATTGGAGTCATTGCAGTAAATTCCTTCTTAACTCATATTCCTTTCCATCGCAATCCCCTCCCCACAGATAAAAGAGTGAGCATGTCTTTCTGTCTGAGGAGATATTTTTCACGTTTACAGACAGCCTATATGAAGATATATGTACTGTGTATGCTCTGTGTATATATACATTCTTTCTCACACATCCAAAGTGAATGCTCCCATTTGCTCCTACTATGCTATTTTATCACCACCAATATTTCCTGAATTTTTTTCTTCCATCAGATTTCTTATGTTGATATACTTGGACCAGAAGGTAGAAGGATGAAACGTCACCTGGCAATAAACTGTGTGCAAGACATGGTCATTTGCTGGTGGTCAACAACTAGTGATGGAGCATGGCCTTGGTCTCCTATTTCCTGTCAGAGGGACAGAGCCAACCTGTTGCTATTGGGCTGTGCACATGGCAAATTGGAGGTAAAGTGATGAACCCGCTTGTTACGTGATTTTTTTGGATTTGCTAAAGAAAGAACTGGTCAACTTAAATGCATATTCAAGTAGACTTAAAGAACAGATATTATTAAAACATAAGACAGGAAGATCAGCCATTCTAATCTTAAAAACAAAGATTTGTTATTTAACAAAAAAAGCACCTTATTTACTATGTTTACTATTTTCACATCAAAACCGTCAACCTGAGAAATGTAGCCAGTCTTTATCATGGAATAGCTTTGGTGCTGCTAATACTGAAAATGAAAGTTTCAGAGTTCCACTAGAAAAATCTAATACGAGTTAACAATTGTAACTGTTGCACGTAAGTCTGATGCAATTTTTTTACATTGTCTGCAATGTTAACTGATAGCCAATTTACATCTCTTTCAAGTGTTTTTCATAAAATATTAGCTGTGCCCAGATGGTGTTTAAATTTTTGTTATGAGTATTGATCAAATCAGGGACTGATATTTTTCTCAAAGGAAAAGTTAAAACTCCTCATCTACAGGTGGGAGTGTAAGCTATGAATTAGGACAAAGCTACAAGCTGACCCTCCTCCTGACACCTGCTTAGCTTGCATTTATAGGCAGATGTTTTCATTTCAGCTATTGAATTTTTGTTTCATATGTTTAAGAATATATTCATCCAATTTGTTTTGTTAGGTAGAAATATAAGAATGAAGCCATCAGGGCATACTCTGACAGATCTGGAGCCTGAATTTCAAATGTAAAAGCTTTTCTGGACTAACATCTTGTATAGATGTTTCCATATTTGGGATTTTATTTTCAGTTTATCTTTTCCTGCTTCTAATATGGACTAAAAAGACACTGACTGTGGGAGAAGAGCACAAACTCGAGGATCAGCTGTGGAGTATCTATTCTGGATTAGCTATTGCAGACCATTTCCCTGTAGGGAAAACCCCTAAGTAACACTTAAGAATAAGCTACTCTTACAAACAGCATCCTCCTCTCTTTAATTAGAGAAGATGTAAATGTTTTAATGTCTTGGAACTATTACTTTGATAACTAATATTCATTTAAGTGAGATTCTTTTCCCTTGGGATTTTCTGCCTATTGAAAGCGAAGAGAAAAGGTAGTTGAGACAGCTTTTCTTTTCTTATTTCTGCCATTAGTCACTGTAGAATTGAAGTTTAAATTACCTCCAGCTCTGCCTTCTTTACTTCTTTTCAATTGACCTCTCTCCACTTGCGGTCATCTTTGACTCATCTCTCTCCTCTGCCTGATCTACACCTGCAGTTCTCCATTTCCCCTGCAGCTATGCCAAATCACATAGAAAAAATTACTCTGGGAGCTAAAACGTGTGGCTGTTCTTTGTAAGCTTTTCCAGCCTAGTCCCTGTGCCAGTTGTTATGAAACTTCATCCTACTAACATTTCAGACCTTATTTCTTACCATGACTTCTGTATGTTCAGCTTCTGACAATGACATTCCTGTGCCTTTTTTTCCTTCCCACATTTTCCAGAAAGCTCCCTAATGCCGACACAGTGGTTTGTAGTCTCTCTTTTCTATGTTTTTTTAGATATTCTTAAGAAATTCACAGAAACCACCCTGTCAGTTTAAAGCTCTCTGTGTTTCATTTTATATGTTTTAGGGAGGTTTCCAAATCACAGCATTCCCCCAAGCACATCACTGGTGCTTTACACAATAGTGATAATAAGCATTCAGTGAGACTTTAGGCCTGAAGTCATAATCTTTATAATTTGGCCCGTTTAGCAACAGAAATATAAGAAAATTCTTTCTAAAAGTAGCACTGCCGAAGTCGACTGTTCGGTTGCTTTCCCTTTTCTGATTCTTTGCCTGTACTTGTCTCTTTTAATTCTAACATCTTCAGATGAAATTTCTTTTCCTGTATTTATCAATAAAATACCAAACACTATGCCAGGGCTATGGCAAACTTAGTAATATATGAGTTACAAACTATCTTGCTGGTTGTCAGTTAGGCTGTTCCATGTACTCAGCTCTTGGATGCTCAGGAAGGCTCAAGTCACTCTGCCTGTACACTTAGCCTATATATCCATGATGTGTCACCCATGGTACTGTTTCCTTGAGGTTTTTTGTTTGATTTCTCTGGCATTCCTTATGGGCAGGAGTTATGGGAGAATGTCATAACCCAGCTCTAGAATTAGCATCAACACCCAGTCTGCACTTAACTGAGGCGCATTTTTCCACTACGGTCTTGGAGGGGAACTTTAGCTTAACACCTTTAACTTCTGAAGGTCATTTAATAGCTTATCCATGAGAAAAAGCATAGTTAGCATTTCTAGAGAGCTTGTAAACAGTTATTCTCTAGGTCAGATACCACAAAAACAAAGTCCTTCTGTAATCATGCCTATTTGTCTCTCTTTGCCTCTGCTCCCTTGCCATTTGTAGTATTCTTCAGGTATAGATTTGAAATAAAAACTGGGCATGCCATTGTTATCCATGAAAGTAAATCCGTATTTATCATATTTGACGAGTAATATTAATTTACTCCCAGTGAAAGATTATTGTCAACAGAAGAAAAATGAGAAGCGTGAATGTACTCAGTTTAGAGCATTTATCAAAGAGAAGTGTAATGAAGTAATACCACCACCATTTTACTTGAAAATAGTAGTATCAGTTGGATAAAATACCATTATTATCTAGAATCAAGAGAAAAACAGAAACTGCTGAATAACAAGACCATAAAGAGCTGTTTGGCATGTTGGATTTATGAAACCAAGCCCGAGGAAATGAATGGGTGCTCCCCACAGCCATCACCTCGGTGCTGACCTACGGAAACCACAGAATGACCTGCCAGCTGCTGCCACTCCTGTTGCTGGGGCAGAGCAAGGGCAAATGGGCACTTACTTGATACTACTTCCTGCCTGGAAGAATTTTCTGAGTGATCCTGGCTGCCCACCAGAAGAGTGCTTATTAGGATGAGGACAGGAATAGCTCTGGGATGAGACAACTCAACCCCTCATCATGATCATCACTTGTAACTACACGTTCTCTGCTGGGGTGATTCACACTCTACAATGGAGTGTTTGGGGTATTGTGTACTTCAGCAGCTTTTCAATTTGGGGAAGGAAATATATTTTGCTTTTAAATACACTATAAATTTGATTTGAATTTTGCCACGTGGCTTTATATTTTAGCATTTACTACTATTAAGGCTACAGGTAACCCCTATTCGTCTACAACCAGAAATAACTTTTTCCTTGCAAATCTTGCCTTTTTTTACTGGTTTTTTTTTTATTCTGAAATCAGTGTTTCCTGTGTTGAATGCTGTAAGATTTGGTGAAGAATTGTCCCTTGAAGAAGTAAAAGTTCTTTTGTCTTTAGCATGTGACCTTGCTTCAGTGTGCAATGCATGTTGCTGCAGGAGTATTTGTCTGTTGAACATTTGTCTGCTTTCCTGTGTGCATGGTTTTCCTCCAGTAAACTCACCCATTCTCTAATTTATTTATTTAATTATTAGGGTTTTGTTTGGTTTATTTGTTTGGGGTTTGTTGGGTTTTTTAACATTGAAGTACCAACGATCAAAGAATGTTATTTAAATTGTCTCCCTGTAGAGATAATGCTGGCGTTTTGATTTCAAAACCAGAAGAGGAATCTTCCAGAAATTATTTCAAACAATTTGCTATGAATGAATAGGATCTGATGTGAAATCGTCTTTGGATTAAATGCTTTGGGAGAAAGTCGTGTTAAAATCAACATGAACTTTATTCTGCAAACACAAATTAACAGGAGGTGCTGATGCCAGGGCTCAGTTACTGTAGCACTTTGCATTTGTCTTCGCCATTCTTCTTTTCACTCCATTTAGTGCTAGTGGGAATGACTGAAATTATACTTCAATCTTGTGGAAAAAATAATTTCCCTGAGAGAGACTATTATTTTTCTTTCTCCCAAGAGATAGTATTTAATAGTTATTGCTTTCACATTGTGCCTCGGATTTGTGAAATAAGCACAGCAGATCTTTTCTGTGTGAGCTGTCCTACAGTTACTGGAGTGCTCAGAAAAACATCTACCCTGTGTATCTGAATGGCTGAAATACCTCTCACACACATACAGCAAAGAATGTGAAATCCTCAGTGTCACGTTGGGTTAGAAGTTCAATGAATAATACAGGATAAAGATGATGATGATAAATTTTGAAAGAAAATAAGAATAAGTGTTGACTGGAGATCTAAATAATAAAGATTGCATGTAGGTCTGTAGATACAATGCAGCCAAATAAGTAACCTAGAGTAGAAGCCTTTCATTTTTATTTAGAAATGTTTTAAAATAGGGGTTTTTTCTCCTTTCATCTTCGCTGTGCCGTATTTAAAACTGTTTTACTCTGGTGTGCATCACACTTCCCGCTTTACATTTCTAATTAAAATGTTTGTTGCTATTTGGAGCCTCACGGTGTGAAATGAAATAAGCACTTTTTTAACATCCATAAAATAAATCAAACATTTTTTCTCATCTGAAAGACACACAATTCAGTCACAGCAAGCTTATTTCTGTGTTTCTTTTGTTTTCTTTTTTTCATCTGCCTCGTAAGCCAATTTTCTGCTTAAGAACTACTGGTTAAAACTCTTACTTGTTTTGCTATGTCGACTTTATCCTTTCCCAGCACTCTATGCAAAATACTTCAATTTCAAGTGTTCAAAGATTTTCACTGGGAAGAGTGATACTGCCCACACAAGCTAGCACTATTATTTCTCTCAAACATAAAATGAAAGAGAGTGTTTTAAATAGCATAGCAGGCCTCTTATTTACAAAGATTAACAGATTCCTTTACTTGGATTGTTATGATTCCTGGCTCTAGGATTTGAGAACCTGGCATGTGCAGCACCCCTCATCCTGCTGATGAGCTGATGCAGAGTCCAGGCCAGTGCTGTGAGGGGAAAACAATATAAATGTGCAGTAGTGGTGCAGCAGTGCTACATTAATAAAGGAAATATGTATAAATTACCTGGACAATATTTAAATGCATGTACTGTATTTTTGTAGCATTCATGTCATAAAACTTTTAAATTTTTTAATTATTTATGTATTTATTTTAGTGAAAGTAATTGGTTTTACTTCATGCAAAATACTTCCAGAAAAATTTTCTTGAAATCCAAGGCCAAGTGCCTAGCCCAAGATTTATGGGAAGTATTTAACTTAGTATTTAAATGCAGTATATGCACTACATTTACTACCACGTGGCTGCTTACAAGGTAGAAAAACAATTTGCAGAATACCATCTTCTTGGGAAAAAAAGTTTTGATCATTAGACTTCTTATCTTTCAAAAGCATTATCTTAGCATTATGAACATTTTTTCTGTAGTTGTGTATCTCTCTGCTTTAGTTTTCCAGTTAGTGGCATGAAGAATGAATAATAAAACTAATTTCTGACAGAGAAACCCAAATCTTCCCTCTCAGATGAAAGAGAATATTCATTTTTCCCCTTCAGAGTGCTGAATACCAGATACATTCAGCAGAACTGGAAGGCAGAACAAAGAGGTCTCTCGGCTTGGTTCTCTTCCTGCAAGAGGCACATGAGGCCACTGATGCATGAGAAGCAGCTTATCTGTTCCAATCTAAGAAGAAATGTTTCTCTTGTTTTCAGCCAGAATATGAACAGCAGTGTCTAGAAAGGTTTCCTTTAAGCCTTATGTGTTTTAACATTATGCCAAAACTTATGTTTTGAAAGGCAACAAAGAGTTTCTGTCCTTGCAGGAACTTTTTCCTAGTTTAGAATTGTGTTATATACAGCAACCAGACCTACCCTAGACTTCATTTCAAGGATTTGCTCTCAAAGTTATGTGAAGCTAGGAAGCTTCTCATCTCAAGACTCATTAGATTAGTCTTCCAAAATGCAAGATTTTACTTCCTTTGAAATTCAAGGTAGTGATCATCATTTTGTCTTACTTTTGCTCTAAGAAGGCAGGACAAAATGATGAATTAGGGGCAGTTTACTTGCTGACTCTCAAGCGATCATATGGCAACATTTATTTTTCTGTGGCTGTTTCCATTGCTGTTTTCCTCCAGTCACTCCTATGGAGTTGTAAAATCCACGTTTCACATACTTTCTTCTCTATTGCCTTAACCTTCGAGGCCAGTCTCTCTTCAGAATTTAGTAGTGCTTTCAGGCTCTCACCTCTCAAAGGCCTGATTATTGTGTAGATCTTCATGACTTTCTTGTAGCTTTTGAAGAGTTGTCCAGAGAAAAATACTGGTTTGGGGTCAAAATATGTAGCAGAATAATGCAGTACATTGAAACCTGCCACAGGAAGACAGAAATCTGAGTCCCAGAGGGCCTCAAGGCTCATTTCACTGAAGTTATGGAAGCTTTGAAGACTTGCTTGGGCAAGATTTCTGTTTCACACATTTGAAAGGGACCTACCGGAGTCTGTATACATACTCTTAGGGAAAACTGCGGAACAAACAGTGACACTTCACTTTGTCTTTATTTGGGGTTAGACAACCCTGTGGTCACAGTAAATCCTTTGTCCACAATAACCTCTTTTAGGAGTTTCCTTGCCGTGCACTTTAACACCCTAATAAACGCACTTCAGCAGCTCTAACGTCTGCACAGTAGCCACTGCAACATTTTGTGGGCATAAAATGACTACTTGCAGAGGCTGAGCCATTGGTGAGGGAATGATTGAGGTGAGAAAATGTTTTCCAGACTATAATAGTAGTGTAATCTTTTATTTCCTCTTTAATACATATTTTCATGGATCTCTGTTGAGATTGGTTGATGTTGGTTTCACAGGTTGGACGCATTGGTTCATCTAAAAGTAGCAAAGATTTTTGTATTAATTGTCATCTGGTTTCCAGCCAGAGAATTGTAATAATCCTTTTTTTTTCTTTTGAATGAGAAACCCTTTTGCTGACAAAATAAGTAAACTGTCAGAACAAAACATCCTAATCAGTCCGATCAACATCCCAAAAAGCTTGTTTATAAATTTATCAGTTACTTTAGAAGTAATGGGTGGTATACCAAAAAACAATCTGTTATTCTCCTTTACAGGATGAAAGGCCAAATTGCATGTTCAGTTGGTCTTGTGATCTGTGGAAATCAAATTTAAATTGCTCTAACATTATGATTGCCTTTCTGTTTTCAACGTGAATTTTTTAGGTTTCCTTCCTCACCCTTTCTCTACCTTTTAATCACATTTTTTACCCCTTTCTGTGCTTTCATGCTACCTGGACTCAAGGGGCTTCCAAAAGTTGTGGCAGGTCAGCAGCTTTAATTTACAGTGTGGAGATTGCTGTAGGTATACCTGAGGGCAGGGTTCGGCTCAGGTTCACATTTTCCTTTCAGTCTTTATTTCTGCATGAACAAACACCAGCAAGTTTCTGACTGACTTCCACTACTCTCATTCTTCTAGAGACACGGGTTTTCTCTCTATTTTTTATGAAATAGCTTTTCATAAACTCATCTGTAACTTATTTACAGCTGGTTTTTCTCCCACGGTTTCCCTGCTCAAATCCTGTACAACACCTCTCATTCAAACCCATTTATCATAGTACATGAATCTTCACTGGTCTCCACTGCTGCCTTCATCACTTAAGGGTACTTGCCATGTTTCCACACTACAGATTTTTGCCCTTTGCCAGCTGCTGTCTTTTTATCACATTCTGCCTTTGTGTTCTTCCTCCCGTTCATTTAACTGTCAAGTACCCCGTAATGGTCCCTCCTTTTCTCCTATCACAAATTCATTTTCTTCTGCATCTAAAACTGTATGGCACCGAAGAACATCTACCACCTACTCATTTGGCAATGTATAGTAGGTGCTGTTTTAACATGCCATTGTTTCTACCACTGCAGCGTAATATTTTCTGTTACCATGGCCCAGAGCAAATGATCAAAAATGCTCGATGCGCAGAGTAACTTACTATAGATTTTTTCCAGGAGTTTTGGGATTTTTACCCCACCCCATTTGTGAATAATTAGTTATTCTTTTATATCCATCAGCTGCTCCTTTCTCCTCTTGCCATCACTGTTAAGACCATCCCCTCTTTTATCTTCTGTACTGCTAACCTGTTACATAGGTCCAGACGAACAGATATGGCTCAAACTCTATTGCAGAGTTTTTTTAATCAAATGAATTAACCTTTTCAATGTTAAAACAGTGGATTTCAGAGCTCCATTTCGAGAATGCCTGTTTGTGGCTGACCCACAGGAAAGCGCATTTGCAGCAGTCTATTTTTTAGAGTAAATTGCTACAAATGAGTACCAAAAAGGCTTTGGATTTTTGCCAGGTGCTGAGTTATGTCCGCACGGAGTGGGACCCCCTCGATGCCAGGTTCAGCTCTCTGCAGCCTCACCAGGTGCTGACGGTGGAGCACTCGGTGTCCGCGGCCAAGGAGCCCATGGCCGACAGCTGCGTCTACAAGCGCGTCAGGAACAGGATCCAGTGCGCGGCCGTCACCAGGATCCCCCTGCGAGCCAGGGCCATCAGCTGCTGCAGGGATGTGACAGAAGACAAACTGGTGCTGGGCTGTGAAGACTCGTCAGTAGTTCTGTATGAAGCCTACAACCAAGTGACTCTGTTGGCCCAAGCAGAGCTGCTCCCTGCTGTAATAACCTACCACCCCTCTGGGGCCGTGCTGGTGGTCGGCAGCTCGCAAGGGGAGCTGCAGCTTTTTGACACAGCGCTGTCCCCAATTAAAATTCAGCTCTTGGCACAGGACTATTCACCTGAGGCAACTCTGCAATTCAGTAAACACTGTGAGGTGCCCACCAGCCTCATCCAGATCCAGTGGGCTGCTCCTCCAGTTGCATTTCCCAGCCCTGACAGCATGGATATTCACGACCTTTTGTTGGTTAGATTTGACAAAGGACCCTTGGGAGTGCTTCACTTTAAACTTGGTAAGTTACCAAGCACATTGGTTGAACCTTGAGCTGTCAGAGAAACATCTGTGCCCCACAAGGTTTGGAACACCCTAATTTTAGATGTATGAGACCATAGCCTTAAAAGCAAATTGTTCCAAAGGTGTCTAAAGATACCAAGGAGTTCTTTATGTTTCACAATAACTTTATACCTTTTCATATGGGACAGAATAGGACCTGATCAGCATCCCATAATATTCCTCACTACTTCAATAAAGAGTAAAAATTTTTCATCTGGAAAATACATTTAATCTGTGGTATATAATTTTAGGAATTGTATTCATTCTGTAGTAATAACCCTAACAAGTTAAAATAAGCTATATTTAATAATACAATAGTAATGCTATTTTCTTTACCAAATTTTTTTTTTTGCATGTATGATGTATATTTGTCCAATATTCTGATCTTCCTGGCTTCAGTATATGAAGTAGCACCTTTTCTTCCTTTGAACACTTTCCACAGAAGAAGGATGATTTTCATAACCTTCAGAGAAGTTTGGTCTCTCAATTAATCTACAAGGAGTTGTGAATAAAAGAAGAAATAATGATAATTTTAGAATTTATACAGCACTTTCCATTTCAGGTGTAAAGAGACTTTAAAAGAGTAAAACCACAACTAACTTCCTTTTACAAGCAGAAAAGCAAGAAGCGGTAAAGGAAAGCTAAAGGGCTTTCCAAGAGTTACACAGTGGCTGAACTAAGAATAAAACCCCCGCAGTGGCTCATCAGTGAGAACTGTATTCATTTCATTCAAGTCAGGCAAGTTACAGTGGTGCAAGTCCATTGTGAGAGCTAAAAAACAATCATGCTTAAACTGTCTGACTCCCAAGCCAGTGTTTCAGCACGGCAGACAGCCATCCTGGAAAATTTCAGCATTTTGCCCATTGTCTGTCCAAGAAAACAGGATTACTTCTGTAGGTCTTTGTGGGAGTTTTTAGTGATTCTTTTTGTATAAAGCTATTGAGATTAGGAAGAAACCTCTTTTATAAAAAAAAACAAAACCAAAACCAAACAACACTCCAAAAGACTCAAAGTAACAACCTAGTAAGATTTGAAAACCTACTTTATTTCTTTACTTAATGAGGCACACATATACTTCTGCGGGGAAAAACTTGTCAAAAATTACCACAGACCTAAAAATTTGAAAGACTGAATTAAAAAAATTAAGGAAGTGTGCCACTGCAAAAAGGTAAATTAATGTAATAGGATGTTAGCAACAAAAATAGTTGGATTGACTTATAGTTGTGTAGTTTTAAAAAAGCTGATCCAGATTATTGCTGTTATCCAAAAAACCTATTTAAAAACCTGTTTACAGGTTATCATTTATTTTGAGCTTATTAGCTGCATTAAGTTCAATGACAGGTTTAATAGTTACAGAGTACCCCAGAACACTAATTATAACAGCTACTTGATGTTTTCGTGCATGTTGGCCATTTAAAAAAAAATAAACCCTCTGAATTATCTCTGTCCTGATTTGGCTGGGATGGAGTTGAGCAGGAGGCACTCTACCCACCTCTACCTTGCTTTTCTTCAGTCCTCCCTGGTGAGGTTTTCTCACAACAGCTTTCCAGAAAGCACAGCTTTCCCCTTGCTATCTTTAGCACATTTATGTTCTTACCAAGGCAAACAGGCTCTCAGTACAGGGATTTAGAGGCCTTTCCTGCTAATTGCCAGCTTGTAAACTTAATTGGACTGTCTCCCTGGGCACCGTTCCTAAATCAATTAGGCAGTGAGTTGGCTGTCACCTCTTTTTCCCAAGCAGGTTGCCTGGAAGCGCACCACCCAGGAGAAGTCAAGCATCCAAATGGGAAGATGTTGACCTCTCCAGCAGAAAGTTATCACATTTTAAAATTCATTCTGTATAATTACTGTAAAATCTCTTCTAGGAAGAAGGCAAAGCTCTCTCCCTTCTTCCCTCTCTCCCTCTTTGTAGTCCACCATGCAAAAATATGCTGCTGTCTATTTCATCCTGGTGTTCAGCTTTACACCTCATCTCCTCCGTTTGCCTCACTGCCAAGGGAGCACTGGTGATTAGTGAGTCCCTCTTCACAGTCTCAGCAGTTTTTAGCTTTCTGCTATTTAAGAAATAATGCAGAATAAATAAATTAATTAATTAAATGCATTAATAAATCATAGCAAAAATTTAGGGGCTCATGACAGCAAGACCCAGACAGGCATTCAGGACTGAAATAGAATCTGTAAGTAACACATGGCTTGGAATTTTTTCCCACAGAAGTCTGTTAAGAAACTATGTCAGTGAGAATAGGCAAATATGTTTTTAACTTCCAGCTACATTATGGTTTTGGACAAGTTCTGTGAATCTCCATTGTGCTGTCTATCCAGATTTACTTCAAGAAAAAGTCATATTAAACATACCCTCAAACACTAATGGCGAATATTTTTGGTGTCTGATGCCAAACTAATTTCAAAAAGCGGCTTCTTGTCATTGATGTCAACCCAGATCTTGGATATGCCAAACGTGGTACTGGTGCCAGTGGTTCAGCATTGCTGGCCTCTAAAGGCATTTTAAATATAGTATTGTATTTAATTAACATGAAAATAAATATTTTCACCTTCGCTGAGAGGTTAATGTGGAGATTGCCCTGCTTCTATAATACTTTAAAAGCACTAAACATTTAGGAAGAATAAAGTCTGCCATAACTGTTAAATATTAACAAGTTAAACATATCTGTTACCCAGTGTCCATAGGCTTTAATACATACAAATATCAAGTGAAGTACAGTAGAGAACCTTTCTTTAATGATGCTAAAAAAATTAATTACTTCTCTGTTACAAATATGTAAAGTTTTTCCCCAAAAACATCAGTTCTGTATATGCAAGTTCTCAGCAGGTTACTTCTTCTCAAGCTATAGTCAGATGTTTTCCTCCCCCTTTTTTTTCTCACTTCTTATTTCACATCACAAAAAGGGTTCACAACATTTCTGAAAGTTTTGTGAGGTATGTTTTATATATAACAGGTCTGCTTTTCTCTGTTATCAGGCTTTGTTTTCCCCAGCCAGTTCTATGGTTTTAATACCAGTATTGAAATTCAGCCTGTTCCCTTTCTCATCAGAACTTTTCCATATGTTTAATTTCAACAAACAACATCAGAATATAAATTGAGAAAATTAAAAAAAACCCAACTATGTTTTTATTTAAAGAGAGAGAAACAATAAATTTATTCTGGTCTGTTTCTAATATTTGGAGGAGTACTGATAGAGAATATCGGAGCAACCCAAAGTGAGCAGGAGCTGCTAAAATGCCATGTGTGGCCTATGTCACATGATCATTTGGTTAGTCAGAGACAATAAACAACATTGCTTCCTGCAGCTTTTCAGTCACCTGTTCTGTTTAGAAGCTGAGATCTACAAGTCAAGAAACATTCTTGCAGCAGACTTGTGCTTGGTTTGATGTGCAACTTGTTCTTGGTTTCAAAGGTCTGTAGTTTCAAGGTGTTGATAACTTTCAGGGTATCCCCTCATAAAAAATGCTCCACTTAGAGAGTATTGCCAAGCTAGAAGGAAGTTCCAGAGCAGTTGCAATATGGAGAGTAGTTGAGTAAGAGCTGCTTTGAGGTGGGAGCTGCTCTACACTTGTATGCATAGCTACATCTGTGTGAGACAAATGTTGGGCTTTAGTGTTATCCAGCACTATTTCCCGACAGGAAGGAGATGCTGTGAAAGCGGATTTATTACCCACCTTACAACAGTGATAAAGTGCAAATGAACTTGTTCTACCTTGTCTAAGCCAAACCTCATTACATGATGTTGTCACCAGTGACTTTTGGCTACATCCATTCAACATCCATGTGTGAAGTTCGCAGATGATTTTTGTCTGCTGTCCAGCACCCGCAGTCTAAATATACCAAGACAGTAAGGTGCTATCTCATATAAAATCTTTAATACTGAAACCCATCAACTTAATTTTAAATTATGGCAATTATTTTTAACTGTGCTGAAAAGGAGTCAGCTGCTGTTTTACATACTCTGTATCAAAGTAGAAACTCATTATCTCTGGTTGTAATATTCCTTGTTAAAGGTGTGATCACAAGAGGACAACTGGGCCCTGTGGAAATCATCCACCAGTACATTCGTTACGATGAGGTACAGGAGGCAATTAATGTCCTGAGCACCATGAACTGGAACAAGGTGGGTCAGCAGTGCTTTATCTGCCTGAGTGCCATCTGCAACCACCTCCTTAAACAAAAGCTTACACCAGCCAGAGAAGGTAAGAGACTCTTTATATTTCTAATGTGTTTTTGTGGTGTCTTGGTAGTTCATGGTGGATTACGACAATATATTTATTGACTGTATAAGGAGACAGTGAGAATCCAGTCAGTCAGCCAGATTATGGTGCCTCATAGTCACATGTTGTTGTGGACGAGTCATTTCAATAAAATCTGGACCAATGTGTTGACTACATTATAGTTTGTATCAATAGCGATACTAAAAGAATGCATATTGTAATATATATATATGCCATAGGCATTACTTAATATATATAGCACTAGCATTATATTCTGTAACTTCATTACAGAATAGAAATTTAGCTTATGTTACAGACAAATGTTAGTTTGTACAGGATTGAAATGTTTGTGTTATATTCACGCTGAGACAGCACCAACTTAAGGAGGGATGTTTTCCTGCAACAGGGACAAGAGATTTTAGTGTGTTTTTTAAGGTGCTTTCGAAGGGTCATTCTTTCATTACAAGATGCAAAGGCCTTGAATACACTGTCCTCTGCTGCCTCCTTTAGGATTAAAGCATTTGTCCTCACTGTAATCTAGCCCCCTGCAGTAGTAGCTGGAGTCCCTCAGAAGAAATTAGAATTTTAGGTTTAGCCCAGACTCTGCTGAAGCCTGGTGTGGTGCCTTCCTCTTGATTTGCTGTCTACCTTGAAACTCAATAGACTTCAAGATTTGAAGTGCCTTGATTTAGCGAAGGTGTTATCCTCCAGTCTAGCAGGCAGACAGCTGGAGACCAGGCATCTTTTGTGGCAAGAGAGAATACTTAGGATTCTGGTGTGTTTAATGATAGAAAAACTCCAAGGTGTCCTACATGGCTGCCAAGCCATCAGCTATCCCATTTTGTGGGATCTGATTAAAAAAATATCTGTGTTGCAAACACAACATATAGACTCTAAATAAAACATGCTTTGAAAAGGACCTGTGAAAAGGGCTGACTATGAAACTCTTCTAAAAATATGTACATTATAAACAGATGTCTTTGTGTTTCCCCCATGCAGCTCCCTAACACTGTTTACAGCAGAAAGACTTTTATTCCATCCAGGAGCTATTCTATCTAAATCTAACAAATTTGGCATGGTAATTTGTTTTCTTTTTTATTAACAAAACCCAGTGGGAGCTTTTATTTATAGTGATGGGACAGTTATCTTTGAGATCTTTATCCTCCCTTCAACATCAAGCTGGGCTATTTAGTGAATTTATAACTGTGCTAGTAGTTACTCATATTCCATGTCAGTTGAAATATTTCACAAGTACAAAACATGCTGTCAAGAAAACAGCAATGGCAAGAGAGTATGGCTTGTTTTTCTATTTTAATCAAAATTGACTGCTTCTTTGAAAGAAAATACCTTTAAAGTTCGACTTATCTTACTATCTAGATTGGAGATAACGTGAAACTAATTTACTAACAGTTTGCCTGTGTAACTAACACAGTACTATTAGCACATTTATTGCTATCAAGCCTAATAAAATCAAATGTAAGTATGCTTGGAAGTAAAGAACCATTATCACTAAATACAGAAATGCCTAGTTCAAACAAACATTAATAATGGCAAATCAATGAGATTCTGTCTCTCAAGTGAGACAATAGGTCATATTTTGCTTTTAAAATTACATAAATATGCAACAAATACATATATAGTAAATTCTCCTTTTTCTGCCTACAAGGCCTTGTACTACATTGTTAACTCTCCAGCAAAAGTCAAAGAGCATAAATATTATTGATCATTTAATTTCCTTTCAGCTAAGCATGTGGGACACAAAAGTATACTGTATGTTTACTTGTGTTGTTTATAGTTTTGCATTAAAGACATGTAGAAAAATGCCTAAGAGCTTGAGCTGTGGAGTATAGCAGTCAGAAAGTATTTAAAGAAGAGAGAACTTGTGTAACAAAAGGGTTTTATTTTATTGATTACAAGGGAGGTTATCCTCCCTTCCCACCACTACATGCTGTCAAACCCTTAGGGTTTCTAGACCCTTTTATTTAAAATTTTTAAAGAACTGTGGGCCGAAGGAGGTTCCTTAGACCTCAAGGCCATCACAAAGAGGGTTCTGTTACCTGCTGACCTAACACAATAATCCCTGAAAAACTCTAACTCCCTTGTTGTTTGCCTAAGAGGACAAAGACGATTTGAGCTAATTGAGAGTTGATCTCTACTGGACAATCTAGTTCAAACTGTATTACTCTCATGAGTCACTTTTAGTTGTAGGCTGCTGGTGAGAACTTGATGTGTTATAGACTTCTTGATCCTTTTGACAGCTTTTGTTGCTCAAAGTCATTGTCAGCTCTGCCTCCAAGCCAAAGTTTATATGCACATTTGTGTTTGTACAATCTGTCATATTTTAATTCCATCTGTCCTGCAACAACATCACATTTCATCATGTTTGAGGAATTTGACTGACTGCAAACATGAGCAACCTGTTGTAATTGAAACTAATTCACTTGTTTCATTGCTGCTGTGTTTGAATTCCACAGCACAGCTTGAGGCAAGCCTTGGAACCTTTTATGCTCCAACAAGGCCTCTCTTGGATAGAACCGTGCTGGAGTACAGGGACCCCATCAGCAGATACGCACGAAGGTTCTTCCACCACCTGCTCAGGTGAGTGACAGTTTCAACTTCTATCAACTTAAAATTAATTGCATATTTCAATAACTATCTACTTTAATGTGGTTAACGTTTTCCAAGAGGACCACCCTGACAAAAATGCATTCATTGTTAATGTTTGTTTAACTTGCACTTTGTTCCTTTCAAATAGAGTAATGCAGATAAAGTGCTATTCAGAGCTCTTCTGTCATCAATACCCTTAAAATGAATCACCCTTTCCCATTTAGCTTGATAGAAAAAAAGATAACATGCTTCTGAGAGATTGATATTCGCCAACTGCTTGCAGATTAGCTAATGAAAGAACTTACAAACCTGGAGAAAACACTGAGTTTAAAAAGATGCTAGAACACAAAAGAATGCTGCATGGTACAAGACCATTTTTTGTCTTTGCACCACTGAAATCTGAGAATTTTGTTATTCTCACCTTTAAAATTCTTATATTCATGTTCCAGTAATTTTCAGTGCCATTAAAATAAGAGGAGAAAATGCACTGTTGAATTTGTGTGTAAATTCTATAGAATCATAGAATGGTTTGGGTTGAAAGGGACCATAAAGATCATCTTGTTCCAACCCATCTGCCATGGGTGGGGCCACCTTCCACTAGACCAGGTTGTTCCAAGCACCATCCAACCTGGCTTGGAACATTTCCAGAGACAGGGTATCCACAACTTCTCTGGACAACCTGTGCCAGTGCCTCACCACCCTCACAGTAAAAAAATTTCTTCCATATATCCAGTCTAAATTTCCCCTCTTTCAGTTTATAGCCATTACTCCTTGTCCTACCACTACAGTTTGTGTCAGAGTCCCTCTCTGGCTTCCCTGTAGGCCCCTTCAGATACTGGAAGGTTGCTATGGGGTCTCCACGCAACCTTCCCTTCTCCTGGCTGAACAGCCCCAAGTTCCTCACCTTGTCTTCCCAGGGGAACTGCTCTGATATTAAAAGAGACTTAATACCAAATTCAGCAAGAATTAATAGTACATTGGTTTATTGTTGTATTTTTTTCAATCCATTGTAAATATTGATATGCAGCAGTTTAACCTGTTCACAAATGGAGCTGAGACATTCCCTTTGAGAATTATCCAGTGGATGAAAATAAGGAGAAATTATCTTCTGAATGATACCATGTTTGTAACACCTTGTTGAGAAGGAGTGTAGATGGACATAGTGAGAAGACTTACAATGCACCCTTTTGGTATGATTCTTCCAGATTGTATACACATTGTCTGCATAGGCAAGGCAAGTTACTTTGATAGCATAGAATGTGCTTTTTTTCAAATCTAAAAGAAAAGTATTCTATATTGTCTTCTACATTTTGAGTCTGAAGAGGGTCATCTTCCTGGTAAACAGGTCCTTTCCAGTGGGGAAATTATTCCTTGTAGAAGAATGATCCAATATTTGCATAATATGCACCAGTCTTTCACTGGAGTTTTCTTAACACACGTGGCCACAACAGTGGGTACAAACTCTGTTCTCGCCTTTCTCCTAGAAACCAGCAGGGAAGGTGCTGTTCTGGCAGTGGCCAACTTGTCATGGCTATGGGCCAGTTGCCTGCAGAGGACAGATGCAGGAAAAATGCCTCGGAGATTGCTGAGAGGTGTAACTCTAGTGCTCTTACATCTGCAAGAGAAAGGTGCATTCCCTCTGACTCAGGATTTGCTTCCAAGTGCTAGCAGGCATGCAGAGGCATGGGGCCCTGGCTAAGCTGCCAGCCCTTGAGGCTGCAGCTGAAACACTGACTCAATCCTCCTAAAACAAGAACCTTCAGTGTCAGAATGCTGCCTGGACAGTGTGGGGCACAGCAGGAGGTGTGCCCGAGAGTCTCCTCATGTCTTTTACCTCCTACTGTAAAGCAGCCCTGGAACAATCTACAGTTGTGGCGATTTTTGGAACAAATGTGTGCTATTTTGCTGTTTTCCTATTGTCAAAGGGATTTGTATTCAACTGAATCAAAGTGATAGGATCATGTGATTGCTGCAGAACAGATGGTAATGCTTAAAGCTTATCTCAGAAGACACAATCTAAGTACAAAATTAAATGTTCAAATATGGGAGATTTATCTGATAGAAAGCAAGGAAATGATGTTCAGAGCTGATCATTATTGCATTAAAGTGGCTGTGCCTTAATTGATGTTTATTTCCTTTTAGATGTTTTCTTAAGTGACCAGAATGATTTAAATGTAGGCTAAGCAGAGAGAACTACAGATTTGCTGGGGAACAGTAAACCGTGGTTCTGGGTGAGTGAATGCCATCCAGGCATGATGCAATGTCTAGGAGGATCATAGGGAGGCACAGTGCACACTAATTCAGGCACATGAGGGTTGCAGCTGCTCTTTTTACATCTGTCTCTGATAGACCAGCAAGGCAAGGCACTCCTGCCAGCCTGATTTACAGCTGTGGGTTCAGAACAGGGGGAAGAGTGAGAAGGGAATTAAGCTCTTGCCTTCTCAGGTCACCGTGTTATGCCCATGAGGACACTGAAAATGGGGAGTTCCTCCCACTACCTGTTTGTCAGGGAAAGCAAGGTCAGGTGACATGGGAGGAATACAGAGATGCTGTAGGCAGAAAATCTGTGTGGCCAAAGCTCAGCTGGAGCTGAAGCTGCTCAGAACTGTGGGAGACCATAAAACCAGGGTTTTTAAAATACATAAATATCAAAAAGCAGTGCAGAAATAACATCAGCTTGTTACAGGATGAGGATGGTCACCTCACAGACAGGGCCATAAAGCAAAGATATTTAATGCTTTCTTTGTTTCTGTCTTTAACACCAGTGATGGGGTAAGGGGATCCCAGTGCCCTGAACGGAGCCCTGAGGACCATCCCAGTGCTCCAGCTGAACCCCCATGAATCTACAGGGCCTGATGGGATTCATCTGAGAATATTAAAAGAACTGGTTGATGTCATTGTGAGGCCTGTCTCCATGATTTTTGAATTGTCTTGGGAGACAGGCCTCTGGAGAGGTCACAGCTGACTGGAAGCTGGTGAAGGTTGTCGTAGTGTTCAGTAACGGCAAGAAGGACGACCCTGGAAACTTCAGGCCTGTCAGTCTCACTTCAGTGCCTGGCAAACTGTGGAGAAGATTATTGAGGGTGGGGCACAAAGGGCTACAGTGCCCGGGGGGCCATCAGACTGGGGACCTGTCACTGATGGGGCTCCGCAGGGCTCCATCCTCAGCCCTGTGCTCTTCAACATCTCCACAAATGACTTGGACACACGGCTGGGAGGGATACTGAGCAAGTTTGCAGATGAAACAAAATTGAGATGAGCAGCTGACTCCTTCCAAGGCAGGGAGACCCTGCAGAGAGACCTCAACAAATGAGTGAGAAGGGCAATCACCAACCATATGAAGTTTAACAAGGGAAGGTGCCAGATTCGGTGTCTGGGACAGGCAGCCCTTGTTGTGTTTATAGACTGGGGAATGAGAGGCTGGAGAGCAGTGCTTTGGAAAGGGACCTGGGGGTCCTGGTTGATGGAAAGCAGTGTCTGGCAGACAGGAGGATCACTTGGTTTGTTCAGCCTGGAGAAGAGGAAACTGAGGGAAGACCTCAATGTGGTCTTCAGCATCCTCATGAGGGGAAGTGGAGAGGCAGGCACTCTTCACTCTGGTGACCAGTGACAGGACCCAAGGGGAAGGCCTAAAGCTGTGCTGGGAGAGGGTTAGGTTGAATATTAGGAAAAGGTTTTTCATCCAGAGGGTGGTTGGGCACTGGAATAGGCTCCCCAGGGCAGTGGTCACAGCACCAAGCCCGACAGAGCTCAAGGAGTGTTTGGACAGTGCTTGCAGGCACAGGGCGTGATTCTTGGAACTGACCCATGCAGGACCAGGAGTTGGACTTTGATGATCCTTGTGGGTCTCTTCCAACTCAGGATATTTGATGTTTCTATGATTCTATTATTTGATTTATTCACTTTTTTTTACTCTTTTTCATTTAGCACTGAATACTTGCAGGGTAGTTGCAAATAGCTAATGCATCTCTTCAGAGTGATTTTTTTTGTCCCAACACATAAGTCTGCATGACCAAACTAGAAGACTTGGATGCAGAAGCCCTGTAAACTGAGACTGTAAACTTCATGCAGCATTAGGAGGCATGTTACTCTCTTGTGAGCATGAGAAGACAAAAGCAAAGTGATCATTTAGTACCCTACTGCAGCAAGAAGTGGAGGAGACGTAGTACTTTCTAAATTATGTGCAGTAAAATTGTGGCTGTTATTCAAAAAGTATTTCTTGGCATAGAGTAGGGCCTTCTGCAGTTCATTTTGGCTTCAAAAAGAGCAAGCAGCAGATTCACAGAAGTTAAATCTAGAAGATAAGGAACTAAGGAGAGGAACTCCGAAGTTTGATAGGAAGAGCCAGGGAAGTGGGGTTAGAAGCATGAGTAAAAGACAAGGTGTTGGGGACAAAGGTCTGAAGGCAGGTGTGGGAATGTACAGTGACCTGCAAGAAGGGCAGAGTGGTAGTACAGAGCCAAATGGGGGGAAGACAGCTTAGGATGTGTGTGGTGGGCTGTAGAGGAGACCAGGTACATCAGGGATGGACAGGGAAGGGCGGAGTCTTTCATACAAGATTAAAACATTAAAACACTTAAATGTTTCTAGATCTAGATCTGAAAAATGTTCATATAAACAAAAGTTTTCACCCCCTCTCTCACTTTCCTTTGAATGCCCCACCAATCTGCCTTAAGCCTTTTTAGAAGGACCAACTCCGGGGAGAGAAATATTAATTCATTCTACATGCTGAGACAGTCTTTGACCTGCCTGCTGAGTCTGCCAAAAAGGTGCCAGTTATTGTTGTATTTTTAAAGATGTGAGTGTCTGTATTTACTAGAATTGAGAAATACAGTTACCTTTTCAGGAGGGCTATCCTCACCTAGCAATAACCATGTGCCAGTGGTTTTACTCTTTTCTGTAGGCCAAAAGGTTGTATATTCAGTTACAAATAACTGGGGACATCCATTTTCACATTATCAGGGAGATTATAGGCTATCTATTTTTCTACCACCAACGAGGTCAGTTTCTAGAAAATGCTGAATGCTGTGATGGCAGATTCCCTCTTTAGGCATGAGGGCATTTTAGAAAGAGGATGCTCCATCTGAGCTGAGATGGGCAAAGGAACTCTGACAGCACAACTGAAACAGATCGCAATTAGAAGGAAGGAAAATTCTTTGCAATATATTTGACTCAGCCATGTTATTTGTATCCATCATTATAAAAGCTAAGTTCTTAAATTTGCAAACCACACATCATCTTCAGCTTCCACTAAAATAGAAGCTTAGAGCTTTGCAGGTATAGGCCCTGAATGTAAAATACGGAGTACCTCAAAAAACAAGCGTTCAGTACACAAAATTAAAATTAAAGGCCTCTTAATTATATGCCAGGGATCCATTACAACAGTATTTATGGAATGAATAATTATTTTCACTCTAAATTCTTATCTGTAATTAAAAAATACAGGAACTGAATTACAAGTACAGAAATGTATCTTAGGTGTTCCTTGCCACTTCAGTAGCACTCTGCTATTTTATTATGATGTCACTGCTTATAATAATATAACGCATTATATCATTATGTAAAATGTTGAGCAGAGGTGGATTTATTGGGAAGCCTTGGGGAGCTGTAACCTCCCTGCCCCCACCCTTTTGCTACGTGTATTTGTGTGACGGGGGAGTGGCTGCACCACCTCCTGCCTCTGTCTGACAGCCTCGTGTCGCCGTGTACGGAACATGGAATGGGACAGAACAATTTTTCACTTGTTAACTGTGGCATCGCTGACTCATGGCTTTGCTTCACTCTGATCAAGCATTCATAAATTGTACTTGTCATATTTTCTAATGCATGAAATTACCTTGTTTGTTTGACACAGACACACAGGCACAAACACATGCCTGCTCTGTTGTGTTCCATTTTTTGAGTGAGAAAGCAGGGCTAGAAAGTAAAGTCTGAAATGCAGCACAGGAGTTGCAGAATTAAGATGCAGCCGCAGTTCCGTGGTTCTGCTGTGCCCTTTCCTCCTTTGTAATTCTGTTTTTGTGCTTGTGAATACCCAGTTTAAGGATTGTTTTTCTTTTTTTTTTCCCTGCATGGAAAAATACTAAGATTCAAAACCACTTGGAACTTTCAATCCGATAATTTCATTAAGAGAATGTAATTTGGGATTTTTTTCTTATAGTGCAAATATGCTTACCTACAAAGCAAAGCTTTGTTGTAAATAACAACATAGTGATTTTTCATCTTTCAAGAGCGAAGTGCAACTCTGGTCACATTCACTGGTAGAATTTTGGATGGATTCATGAAAGATTCTCCTTTGTATGAATCCAAAAATGAGAACCTCCACCATGTTTTTACTTTTGCAGTTTCCACTCCTTCACAAATCTCAGAAGTGTTTTACTCTTCCCTGTGTTCTGTGTAAGATGCTACTGGATAAATGCAAAAAATTATCTTCATATTGGGCAGAACATTCATCAAGTGGTATGACTTTGCACACAGGTCTTGATAGGGCTCCTTTGTAAATAAACACTCTTAAAGAAGATGAGAAGGTAAGTGGTCATTAGCATCAGGGGAGACCTGCTTCCAGCCACCACTGATCTTTATGAATCACTTCACTATTCAAGAGTTCTGAAGTGCATTGCTATACTACAAGACATGATGCCTGCACATAGACAGTTATCACTTAAGTCCAAGACAGCCTTTGAAAAGCTAAAATAAAGCTCTTTTGCCCTGCAGGTACATCACTAATGCAGTACTAACTACCCCTTGGTAAGCAGGTTCCCGTATCACTACACTGCAATCTCCAAAGTAGATATTCACTGTGAGTATTTCCATCCTAAATAGGACCCTAAATCAAAGGTGAAAAAAATGCCTCAGATCCATAGGAATAGTTCCCAATCCTGTGTGCTGCCAGCTGTATGAAACTGAGAGACAGAGTGAGCAAAGAGCTTTTATGATCCTTTTTAAGAGCACCCTAGAAGTAGAATCTATAATTATATTGGTACATAGTGTGTCACAAAATATGTATAAACATTAATGATGACATGGTTGAGGACTAAGAATGTCTTTTATATTCATAAGGTAACCTATTAGGCATTAAATTATGCCTTCAGATAAAATGATCATTGATGGCAGTCAGGTTCTCTATGGTGGCCACATGAACAGAATTCATCTCTATGGGAGTAAGTTCAGTAGTAGCATTTTCACTAAAGTCGCACCTTCTGGAGACGACTTTGAAGAGTCATTTTTTGTCATCTTTTGAAAAACGATCAAAACCAAAGGTTTTCATATTACCACAGCACCGATAAATGAGAATTTATATTGCTGTGATGGAACTACACATGAAAAGATTCCCCTGGTCATGCTTCTTGACCTGTTTTAGAAGCAAGAAATAAAGGCACCTATTTAATGGAACTAGGTTATTTTTGCAGTTAAAGAGGTTAAAGATCTCAGAAAAAGTTTAGACTGTCTTTGCTTTAGTCCTGTGTTGTTAATGATTTCTTTTTTTAAACCAGCTCCAACACAGTTTTCAATTTCGGTCAGATACTTTGATGCTACAGGAATGACTCTAAGATTTAATTCTCTAGCGATGATTACAATGTAAGAAATAATGAGCAAAATATTGGGGTGGGGGGACAACGAATGACATGACATAATTGCTTGAGAGCAAAATCCCATGAAGATAAACCATGACAAATCTCTGTCAGAGATTTGGGCAAGATTTGCTGCCCAACCTAATGGGAGAGACGTTGCTTGGAGGATGGGAAGAATGGCCCCTTACACACACTTAGAGCAGTCCCAGAGCTGCTGTACCCTGGAGCCACTTTGCACAGCCGCCAACAGATGCTGTTTGGTGGCCCAGAGTGCCAGAAGTCGTCCCGTTCTCTGCTGCGTCCCCACCCACGGGACTGCACTAGAAAAAAGGAACATGAAATAGCTACACTGGACTGATGTTGTTTGTGCCAAATCTATTCCCACATGCTGGTTAATCTGACTTTGATATTGCTACTTTCAGAAGCTGAGCCCACATTGAGACCACTGTTGTGTTGTGTTGTGTAACTGATAATCTGCCTTCGTAAGGTGGCTTTTTCCTGCTGTACCAGCTGTGCAATTTCCCTGAAATCTTAAGGGCTTTGGGCATACACTAAGTGCAGAAACAATGCAAATATATCATATTCATGGACAAAACCCTCAAAAATTAGTTCTTAACAACACATATCCATCCTTGAGCAGCTGTTTTAAGTCAGCATCAGCCTTCCCAGGTCATCAGTTTCTCCCTCTCCATCAACTCTACCTAGTCACTAATAGTACCTTATTTTAGAGTGACACTCAAAAATCTCTAATTTGAGGTCCTGACCAAGAACTGAATTTAAGAGTTTTTTTTTCTTTGAAGTCTTTCCAGATCAATTCATGTCTCATCTCTTTACCAGGACGCTTTTTCTCCATTCATCTTCAGAGTCTTCCTGAGCCCCACCATTACACTTCCCTTTACTGTGTGTGGACGATTTGCCAATATTCTGTTGTGAGCTCAGCTCATCAGATCAGAGTTTTCTCTCACTCCCTCCGCCTTTTTCCTTACTTTTCTCCCATTTCCATCCAGTGCCCTGCAGGAAGAGCTAACTGAATAGTCAGGCAGCCCTAGGCTGTCTGTCTTCAAATGCAGATCTGCCTTTTATGGTTCTTCAGAACCCAAGAGCCTGTGAGCGAAAGAACACCATACGGAAAATTTATAACAAAAGTCAGCTATAGTCGTTTGTCCAGTAACTGGTTGTAGTGTCTTGGGGGTGCCCCTCACCTCTCATGCCTTAATAATGTAGAATTTATGTGTCCCACATGCTCATCTGGGCTTCCTCTGTAGTTAGTATAAAGACATGGGCACCCAAAGGATGAGTAATCCCATCGAAGGGAGATGTCTCAGATAAGCATGAAGAGTCAAACGTCAGTGCCTATCCCTATCAATTAACTACAAAAGGAGCCTACCTAATTAGCTTAAATTAGCCATGTAAAGGTAAGCTGTTTGAAGATAAATGGAATGATTTGCACTGTAAATGTCTAGCTCCTGTATCACATTATTACTGGCCAGTTAGCAGAAAGATCTTAGATGCTCAGATAGTTTCTGTAATAGAACGAGAGAGGCACATAGGCTAAAAAGAATATATGGAGAAAGGTTTACAAAAAGACACAAAAAGCAGACGGGCATGCAGATCTCTTTAAAAATCTCCTCTTGACTAGTTGGCCAAGATAGAAGAGAATGGGGATATTTCTCAGTTAACACTGGTAAGTGCTGAAGTATCAACTAGAGGTGGATAAATAGTAAGATAAGACCAGCACTAGGTAAAATTAATTCAGAATTTCTAAAGGTAGTAAAGCATAAAACATCTGAAATACTGTGGTGTGTAACCTCACATTTAGAATGACCTTAACACCTGAGGACAGAAACATGGAAAATATTAAGTCAGTTTTCAAAGCAGTCAGGAGAGACCTTGGAGATCTATGCCCTGTAATTCCAGCCTCTATACCAGTAAAATTAGTAGAAACTATATTTTAAAAATGTGTGAACATACAGACAAATAATGTATTGGGAGAGAGTCAGCAGGATTTCTGTAAAGGCAAGTCATGTTTCAAAACTCCGAATTCTTTGATGTCAGCAATCATGTCAGTAATGGATATCCAGCTGCTACTGATGAAAGTTTGACCACTGAAGACCCTTTTGGAAGGTCTCCCACCAATGTGTCTTAAAGAAACTAAGCTGCCACGGGATTAGAGGAAAGCTTCCCTTTCATAGATAAGTAATTCATTAAAAGGTAAGAAACAGAGTAAATGGTCAGTTGTCATGGAGGTCACCAATGGAAGTTATAAGCATAGCAGATCTATACTTATAAGTAACCTGGCAAAGGAGCAGATAGTGAGCTGCCAGCATTTGCTAATGGTATTAAATTATTAACACTAGTAAAGATAGGACCTGCTGTGAAGATCAGCAAAAGGTCTTCACAGGATGCAGTGACATAGTGTCAAAATTGAAGATAACATTAGATGTAAATAAATTCAAAGTGAAGCATTTTGTACACAGTGGTGTGTGACTCCAAACTTCACGTGTAAACTGATGCGGTCTGAGCTCAATATTATTCTAGAAGAAGAATTTGGTCCTATAACTCTACAGCTATAAAATACTCAATTCAGCGCTCAGCAGAAGTACGAAAAGCAAATTGCAAACTAGGAATTCTTAGAAAAGGACTAGACAACAAAATGGTGAACTTGAGCTGAATTTTGTGTGTAGTTTTGGAGTCCCGTAATCTATAAAATGATATAGTAGAACTCAAAAGGTTTAGGAAGGGCAGCCAGGATGATTAAAGGCATGAAACAGATTTAGTGAAAGGAATGACTAAATAGACTAGAACTCCTCAACCTAAAGAGGAGGCAGCTGAGATAGAGATCTATTAAATTGTGAGTGTTAGGGAGAAAGAGCATAGTAAATGACTGCTCACCACTTCTAATACAAAAACTAGAGGTCATCAAGCAAAGCTAACACGTGGCAATTTCAAAATATAGTGATTCTTCACATAACATATAATTAAAATATGAACCTCCTTACCACAGGATGTTGTGGATGATAAAATTGTATGTGAGTTCAAAGGCAAGGTTCAGAGAAGAGAAATTCACTGAGGAACACCAGCCTAGAAACCACCTCTGGCTCAGCAAATCCCTGAACCACAAATTGTTGGATCCTAGGAGACTACTTAGGGAAGTATCACCATATGCTTGCCCTGTTCTAATATTCTCTCCTAGCTAATGGTAAGGGATTATGTCATTATGCCTTCAGTCTCAGCAAAGGGCTGTTCCTATGTTTTATGTTCTGGACACGATGCTGTGCAGAAAAAGCACATCAGACTCAATAGTTTTGCCTTTGCTCCCTCAGAAATGTGCCAAAATTCATACAAGGTTCCAGAGAATTGCTTGTCTGTCTCTTCTGTGGCTGTGTTTGCTGTAATGGAGCTGTTACATGGGGGAATTTTATGAGCATTTCCACTGCATTATTTTATTATAAAGAAATAATTTGGCTATTGACAAACCTAGATCGAAAAAGTAAATGTACTCTAATGGACCCATAACTTCAGCAAGTGATTCAAAATTTGGCCCTGCACCATGATTCTGTAAGTAGATATTTACCTTTAGGCAGCCAGCTTTAGAAAATACTGAGCTAATGTATTTTCTCCAAGAAGTCTTAGCGCTAAAAAAGCACATCTTATCCAATGTCAGGCATGAGGGAGAATTGGCCCTGTACCTCACAGAAAGCCAAGGAGGAAAAGGGCCTGTTCATCTTAACTTTAATACCAAATTTCCATCTGCTGCAGCTCGAAATGGCAGAGATATCACACGTATACAATAGGGATTTATTATAGAGGCAGCAACTCATCCTTAACCACAGCGATGATACTGGGCCTCTGTTATATAGCTGTCTTTAGTGTGTAGACATGCTGATATGTTTGCTCAATAAAATCCAGCTTTCAAGACATACTGTTAAGTTTACATGATCACCAGAGTGAGAGGGATAAAGCTGGAAAAGAAGAAAAGCAGAAGCGAATTAATGCAATAAAGGCTAGGATTTAACAGACAGGGTTGAGTAAAATAAATGTGAAACAACAGGTGTCACTGACTCTTATCAGCATTTTTAATTAACACCTGTTTTTAGCCCAGAGTACTTTGGAAGAGTATGTTGGAGTGTGTCTGTATTTAAAGATAAAGATAGGCTGTTGAGAAGTTACTAAGTAGCGAGAGGTTGGAGGAATGAAGAGGTTTCGGGGTGGGGGAAGCCTATGTTTGCTGGGTGGGTGTTGGTTGCAGCTTAGAGAAACCTGAAGGAAAGCCACGATGATAAAATTGCAAGGTAGGGAAATACTGCTATGGCAACAAAATACGTTCTCTTGAAGGAAAGTGAGTATGAAAAAGCAAATAAGGAGTGTAGGAAATTCAAAGGAAGTACAGATTACAAGAAAAGACAGAATCTAGTTTAAAAAGAAATAAATTGTAATGATTTTGATTTATGTAATAATGTTTTATGATAGTGATAAATTTCTGTTATCCAGACTTTTATGGCACCTACTTCTGAAAATTTCAGAGCACTTGACAGGTATGAAAGAATTCTCATTCACGGCAGGAAGAGGATGTCGCCATGCTCTTCAGTGGCCCATCCTACAAGAACCCAAGCCACCGTGAATGACCAGCATCACGTGGGAAGTATGTGACATAAATGTTCATAGAATCAGGATCTTTAGGCAAGTATTTCTTCAGTGTAGGTATGAGGCAGTTCCAGAGTGTTACAGGAGCGCTGGTTTATAATTAATTTGAGCAAAGGTCAACAAATAAATGAAGTATCTGCCTTTATACCTAGACCCACTGCTTTTTCTAGAATATTTCATACATCCAGATTATTTCTTGCTGAATATTGCTTTATCATTAAACTACTTCACTCAAAAATTAACTTGGTTCACTTGAAAATCTGACTCAAAATTCTGTCATGAGAAGAAGTGTGTAAGAGTCACCCGAACTATTTCACACAAGAATACACATTGGTTTCCTAGAGCAGAATATCACCCTAGAAGATAGAAATCACGTGGCAAGATTATTAACATTTTTATGTCTGGTTTGGGAACGACCTCAAGATTCACAGCCAGTTACAGCCCTCAAGGGCTTTCTCTGGCCAGAGAGTCATACTGTCTGGCTCCTCTTATTAGCTTTCTCTTTCCTCCTATTTTTTTAATTTGGTTTGCTTGTTTGCCTTCTTGCTTCAAACCAGAGGGTACCCTTTGATGTGAAGGGCATTCAGTTCTACGCCCAACAATCTATAAAGTTATAGGTGGACTTCCTTTAGGCCAGAGATATCCTGGCAGTATCCTTCAAGTGACAGAAATTTTGGGTGCCTTGAGATACTTGTATTTTTTTTATTTGTATACTGTATTTTCTCATGGTTATTCACTGACTTTACCTGAGACCTATTTGTGTATGACCTTTGAAAGGTTCCATAAGGGATTTCTTTTTAAACAAGTCACTCGGGCCACAAATCCAGCACTTCACTTAACATGCCCATATTTAGGGCTGTGGAAAATTATAGGTCATAAACCCATACATTAATGCTTTGCTAAATCTGGGCCTGAAGGGATGTATAGATTATACCTGGACAGCCTTTAGAGCTCCTGCATCTAAAATACAATTTAGGATACACTTTAGGAGATTATCCCCTTGACTCACACACACATAGACCCAGTGGCTGTTTTTCCATTAGCCTTTGGTGTGCTCTGCAGCACTTTCTCTTCGTCGGTGTCTTAGAAGGTAACAGGGCTGTGAACCCTCCTCAGAGGTTTGTGTGGCCTGCTCAAAGGAGCTCATAATCTGAAAACACAGTGGCATAATAGCAGGAGGCTGGCAAAATAATACTGCTGGCATCTCAGAGGGTGGAGCTTTCCATTGAGCCTTCTGCCACTTCCCTACTAACTTACAGAATCATTGGTGAATCTCAGCCAATTTAACAGAGGGTAGAAGTCTCAGAAATAAGCAAATGCCTGCAAGTTTTGTGAAAATCAGCAACCAGTTGGGGTTAAATAGAATGCAGGAGGTTATCTGTGTCCCAAAGAGCTACAGTGAAAGTTCAGCAGATAGAAGTTCTGCCAATCAAGACGTGCACTGCTGAACACCGAGCATGGTCCACATGGCCTCTTGTTCAAACCTTTGTTGGGAGGGAGCCGTGGATGCCCTGCTGGGACAAGGACAGTGTTGTCTGGAGCATGTTTTGGCAGGGTACCTTGGGAACGGGAAGAGTTGCTGTGCTGAGCCTGTGTAGGAGGAGGCATAAAATAGGTTCTTTGGAGAGTTCCTGGTCTTCAGGCTGCATTCAGTTTTCAACAACCACCTTATTTAAAATAGAGTGTCCTACTGAGCTCATTAGGGTAAAATCATATCGGGTTTTGGTTGACTTTTGTTTAAAGTGAGTTTTTTTGATTGTTTATTTGGGGTTTTTTTTAAATAAATGTGAGATCTTGATGTATTTATTCCTCTCCAGGAACTATAAAGTACCACTTTTTCAGCATTCAATATAAAATGCAGGATATAAATCTTTGACTAATACTATACATTGTATATGATGGATTGCACAGCAATCTAAGTCTTCAGAATTTACTGAAATGTTGCTTTAAAGTATTTCATTGGAGGTCAATAGAATTTCAGGGCTGTCATTTTAAGGATCATTACACATGGGAATTTTTCCTGTGAAATATGTAAGTCCTTTTAGCCCTGGTTTTGTAAATGGGCTCTGAAGCTGACATACAGCTACATGCCTAAATCAGTGGTGTTCTGTTCAACAGTTGGTCGAAAACCAATCTGCCCCCATTTAAATCAACCACTTAGCAACCTAGCCACACACTTTTTAGGTTCTTTAACCTGATAAGCTCTAATTATTCTGGCTCACAATTCCAATGGAATGAGGTTCAGAGTCATTTTGCAGATGTCATTCTTTATTTGAATATTGTCTAATTTAAACGGAAAATATTTCAGATAATAACAACATATATTGAGGGGGAAAAAAAGCATGAAAACCATTTCTGTTCCAAAAATTGCTGATATGAGAATTTATGAAGAAACAGCTCCTTTTATGAATAATTACTATTATTGTGTTTAAGAAATGGGCAAGATGCCTAGAAATTGAATGAAAGAATGAGCTATTAAATTGAAATATTAAATGAAATAACTGAATTAAAAGTGATCATGTAAACCCAGCAGTAAAAATGTTGGGAGCTGTAGCTGATTGAACATATTTTCATCATCTGTTTTGTATGCTTAAATACAATTGCTTGATGTAAGTAAACACTTGATTGATATTCTGAATACTTTAAAATCTGCATATGCATCATGGAATACTGAACAATTAAAACTTAATTTCAGTGTAGTTTGATTACATGTAAATTATTTCAATATTCATTTTTTCCTGTTCTGTTTGCTCAGTGCATATTTAATATCCACTTTTTGAATGCGTATCACTCTTGATTGGACTGTGAGATGAGGAGGACTCTGAAATTTCTTCCATTAAAAAGGATTGCCTTATAAATATTATTTGTGCCACAGCTCTTCCCCTGCAGATTATTTTCTAAATGTTGTGTACTCTTATTGAAGACAAGGAAAAAAACTGCTGCAGCCCTCCTTTATCAGCCCAGCACAAGGAATATGCTTACATGGTCGATGAGCATGTCTAAGAAGGCTTGTTGGTTGTAACTAGTCCCTAAAGAAATGTTTCCATCTTTTCTGCACTATATTGCTTGCCTGCATGAGCTCCCTCTCCTTTCCCTTCCTTCTCCCTCCACATGATTTTTATTTTTTTTCCTGGTTCCTGGAGGTCTTACAAGGCACTTTAATATTGTGGCTAAATATTACAAGTATTTTCAAGTTGACTGTTTTCGGTCTGAAAAATGTGTCTCTACCTTTAAGTGACCACATTCAATTTAGGAGTTTTGGAATACAGATGAAAAAATTTTGCCTTTTATATATTTGTAGAACATTTTCTAAAAACCAAAGAGACTTCTTTTCCCTTCTTTGCAGGCTGCAATCCATACACATTTTTTTGATCAAGAGTATTTCAAATTACTTTATTTCTGAACATTCAACAGAAGGAAATCCCAGGCATTTGATTCTCTTATTATTTATGCCAGTGAACAGAGTAGCCTTTCTGAAGTTACAGATAACATTATGTATTTTTTTATTACTTAATGTATTTTAGTTTAAAATGAAATTATTTCCTGGCATCTTTTCAGTTAAGTCGTATTCTCGAAATACAGACGGGCGGCAGGTTTGTCACTTCACCATGGAAGGCAGGTCTGGATTCTTCTCTGCCTTGACCATTTTTGACCTGCATGACCGTTGTTATATTATTCACATTTCTCCTTGATTTCCTTGCCCATACTGAAAGAAATTTTTTAGTATTTTTTTAGAACACATACAGAAGTGCATATAATAACAGTATTCTCTTACTACATGAGAATTTGAAGTTAATATTGTATCTACTAAATAACTTGCAGGGAAGTGTTTTCCTATGTGTCCTACATAGTTAATTGCAGTTTCAGAGTTCTAATCTTGAAGGTCATATTTCTGTTGCCTGTCACTTTGACCAAGCAAGTGGCTGAACTTCATGGTTTGCAGGCGGATTTCCTTATCTCTCTTTTTCAAGAGACATATAAGTCTTGATTGCTGGAGTTATTGTGAACCAAGCAATGAGGGGCAAGGTGGAGGAAGGGGTGGGAAGACACTGTTCAACACCAGGGCCCTGGAGATTCCATTTTAGAAAGCAAATATTGTACCTGGTGACTGTAGCACAAGAACAAAAGGGGGAATGTTTGACTTGGGGGGTATTTTGTTTGTCTGAGGAGCTGATAAACTGTAAGTGAGTGTGCTAACGACAGTAAGAGGTCTTCCCAGGGTAAAACATGCTTATAAACCAGATATTATTCGCTTGAGGTTGGTCTGATGCTGTATAGACCTCTCTCTAATGGTTTCTGCACCTTAAAACCAACAAAACTTTCATACCAAAGGGTTTCAAAATTACCTTCTACTAAAGCTAGGTTAAAAAATGCTGGATATTCCTGACTGATTTAATACTGTTGGCCTAAGTAATACAAACTTGTCACTCTTCTTTGTAGCATCTACCTTCTTTTAAAGCAATTCAATTTATAATAAATTATGAAGTAACTGTGATTGTTATTTCCAGCACTCTTGGTTTGTGAAGAGCATTTTTAGGTAGTCTTTTTTTTCCCTTTTTTTTTCCATAGTACAGATATGAAAATAATGAGCTAACGTCACATTTTTATGAATAGGGGCCATAATGATACTGAAGTATGTACGTTGATTATAGGAAAAAAAATTGAAATCTTTGTGAAACTGCAACAAAATGACAGCTTAAGGCCATTATTCTGTTCTGCAAGTCAATCAAACGAGAAAGTTATTTTACATTTTTTGGTTGCAGGCATTTTTGCCTTGGCTAAAGCAAATGTCATTCAAATAGTCTATATAGTGATTCGTTTGGAAAAACAAAATAATGATACAGACGTTCTTTTTAGCCAGTCTCCTAGATGGCTTCTCTTTGGTTTCCAATATCCCCTCTAAGTACTAAAAATGTGTATTTAATCCATAATGGAAAAGAAAAATATGCCAGAAAAAGATATAAACATGATAGCTATTCAAGATACACTTATTTTTCTTATTTAAAGCATAGCTTCAAAAGCCTCATTGCAAAACAATATATTTTGATGGAAAATCTGTCACAGGAATCATGTTGAAAAGCTTCAGATACACAGACATGCATGAAAAAGTGGGGGTGCACTGCCTGTTCCCTGGTGATCAAGCGGTTAACTTTAATTTATCTCTTCCCCTCCCTTAAACTGGTTCTGTGAGGAGGGCTGCAAATTAGTACTTGGAAGGCACAGCAGGGAGATTAGCTTTAGGGAGGGAAGGACTCCCCACTCCAGCTCTTAGGAACCTCACCTGGAGAGTGCATTTCCTTTTCTACTTAAGCTAACATATTATGCCTTCTTGTCACGAATGTTATTCCTTGAGGAAAAGTCCTCTCTGGCTCTATCTTGCAATCTGATGAATCATTCCAAGTGTGCGGCAGAAGAGAGGAGAGCGATAAGGCTGTAACAGGAGGGAGCCAGGAAACCACTGAGGCTTTGGCCAGGAGCAGGAATCCCGGGGTAGTGCATCATATGGGACTACTGTACCCACCCAGGAGAAGGAGGATTCCCACCTTTCCTCTTGTGCACACTGGCATGAGGAGGAGCTGCGGCACTGCCCACTGTTTCCTGTGACACCACAAAGGCAGAGAGCTGTACAAATTCTGGCAGCCATGTGATGCTGTCTGACAATATTATTTGACAAGCACAACCTACAACTTTCTAATCCTGAGAAACCACAATGCTGTTTCTTCCCCACTGGGGCAAAGAAGTCATCTGCTTCCCAAACTTCAAGTGTCTATGAGTGACCCATTGTTGAAATAGTTAACAGGTGGAAAGAGGGAAAATTTACCCCTTTTTAATGGGAGAAATACAAAATCATTCTATATGGAACCAATCTTTTATGTCCCAACTGAAATAAAATTGAGGTATTTGCATTTCTAAAAATAATCACCAAATCTATTTTTGTAGCTAATCTTAAATAGTTAAAAATGTGCAATAGAGGGAAATGTGTACAGATAGAATCACTTTCTCATAATACAGTGTCACATAATGGTTATCCATGCCTAGTTTAAGAAAGGCATCAGTCCAATGCAGAATTTTCCGTCGGGATTAGCATTTGCTGATGCAATGCTGTATACATCCTCAGAAAGCTTCTGATGGATGGCTTGTGTCCTGCTGCTTCTGTGGAATTCCCAAGGATTGCACACAAGATATACACAGCCTTGCCCAGTGCTTCCATCCCGTGTGGGTGTTTGCTGTCACTCCCAGGAGATGGTGTGTGGTGTCTGGGTAGGACAAGGGGGCCAGTCTGCCACCGCAAATAGAAGGAGCTGTTGTTCAGCAAGGCCTCAACCTGGTGCCATGATGATTTTTTGCTTTTCTTTTATACCTGCTTTTTTACCCCTCTTTTATATAGCTTTATATATTCCTTGTGCCTTTAGCTTACATAGTTATAATTCTTTAAGTTCGATAACTCCCCTTAGACCTAGTATTTCGTTAAGTTTAGAGACTAAACATTCTAAAAGCCCAAAGAAACCAAGGTCCTCTCCAGAACACATTCTGTAAACAAAGATAGGCCCATCCAGGGGTAAGGTCACTTGGGTGGGGGGTCTCACCCGAGTCCCTCATTGGGGAATCTTTGATAGATATGCTAATTTTTGCAAGGCATATAATTGTACACTCATCACATCGTGGGTGGCCATTTCCTTCGGTGGGGACATCGGGGTGCATCTCGATGTGCATTTCATCACACCTAAGGATCCTTAAATAAATACCGAGGTAAAACCCTTTTTCCCTCCTAACTGTGTGCAGTTCTTTTAATTTTAAGACCAGGAAAAGGCATCAAACCCACCAAAGCAGGGGTCCTTAAAGGTGAAGTTCCACATCCACACTGCCCCCTTCCTGCTCTGCTGCATCTCTGGGTGGTGCTTAGGTGGTGCCTTCTAGAGCACATCTAGAGGTAATTTTTGCTTGTGACTTTGCTCTTTTTCCCCTTATTTTACTTCATTGATGCAATCTTTTTCTCTGTAGGGTCTCAGAAAACTCTCAGGAATCTGTGCTAATACTGGGTTAAGGTAGTTATGAGACAAAACAGTTGTCTCATAACTCTACTCTTAACCCCCTACCTCTTTTAGTCATTGAGGATTCATGACTCAACTGGATTAGCATCTTCAGAGAGCTGTATCCAGGGGTCTGCAAGGACAAAACTCAGTGCAAACTTCTACAGGGACCTCTGAAGTAATGTGAGATTTGGGATTAGTATTTTCTGTAGAGGATTTTGAGGTTCCTACCAGCATTGGTGGGGATACTGTTTATCTGTGTTGTGGTTGTTATCTTTGTAAAGGATGGATTTGTTAGGATGTGCAGTATCTTCAGCTCCCTTCAGATTCAACCAGATCTGATAGGACTCAACACTGAACCACTTGGTGAAGGTTTGAAACAATGAAGAAGGTTAGGGGTAGTCACTGTCCCACCACACAGTTCTGCAATCTGAGTATAAGCCTATCAGGTTTCTCCAAAAATCTTTGGCATCACTTTTGATGAGCATTGAAGGACTTTGTACGTTAGCAAAATTTGGTGCAGCTCTTAGATTAACCTCATCAAGCGACGGGTTTTCTTTTTGTTTCAGGTATCAGAGGTTTGAAAAAGCGTTTCTGCTTGCTGTTGACATTGGTGCTCGGGACCTGTTCATGGTAAGTTGTTTCTGGAGACAGAGGCTGTTGGAGGATGTTATTTGTCAGCTTTTGCACACATTAAAACAGTTCCAGGTCATTTGCAGTCTCGGACACATACTGAAGACAGAACTGTTCTACCTTTGCTGTCATGAAACTCATCAGTAGGAACTGAGTGTTTTTAGAGTCGATGACATTCTCCCCAGCATGACCTACAGGCTATTCTTAATTTTCCAGGAGTTATTGTATATGTTTTTAAACTTTCCCTTTCTGCATCTGACCTGGTGTGGGTGAATGTCATCTTTCACTCTAATAAGCTTACACATTTCTGATCCATTCCTTTAAGTCCAACTGCTGAGTCCTGGACACAAGAGCTGTCCATGTCCTGGGGATCCTGAATGCTCTCAGTTTGTCTCTTGGGGTTTTGTGAAAAGTGACAAATTATGAACGCTTCTGCTGGTACTTTTAGAACAACAAAGCTCAGCAGCATCAACACAAGGGTTTTAACATTTCATGCACTCTCTGCCCCCTCCCATTTAATTAGCTACAAAAGTAAAATTAACCAGCTCTTAAAAGGTCCTCTGTGTGAGCACTGCAGGAGGTTCTTGTTTTATAAGATCTTGCACCACAATGTCACAGTGAGGTCAGATGGACAAAGCCAATCGTGCTCTCCTAGTCTCTCAGCATGTTGCTGCTCCACAGCTGATTTCATTGTTTTCAAAGAAACAATAGGAAAGGGCTTGTTGAAAAAAAGGCCCTTTGAACGATTCGTTTGCTTGGCTCTTTTGCATAATGAAGACATTCTGTTGTTTAAATTAAGCTTTGACACTAGATGTTAATATCATTTATCCCATTAAGTCACTTGCCCTGCTAGTTTGATCTTGATATTTAAATTGTATGTTAAATTACACAATTAAATCCTGCTTTTAGGGGTTATGAAAATTCCCTTCTAATTATATAAAAAGTTGTGTGAACCTTTTGATGTTTTTTTCTCGGCTCTAATCATCTGGCTTGTTCCATCTAATTAGAAAGATGTGAATACTGCGATAAACTTTCCTAAGTATGCATCAAAAGAATGTGATGGAAATGTCAGACTTTTAGGAAATTCATTACATGTTCTGTGTTTACTCCCCTCAATTTTCCGTCTTTTTAGATCATCTCTTTCCTTTTCTCTCTTTATTGAATGTAACCTCTTCAATACAAATTTTATACCTAATCATGCTAAGCACTGCTGCAGCCACATATAAGATTCAGACTGTAGTATGTCTGGAGCAGATTAAAGCTTTTTGTCAAGGGCGCTCCCAGTGTACAGATAAAATAAATACTCCCTAATTTTAGCCATTCCGGCAGAATAAATGTTGCAGCATTTGCCATCAAAGGCCCTCTCTCATATGACTGAGAGCATTTCCTATACGATCTTTTTCTCTTTCCTTCCCTCTGCTGGTGGCAGGATTGAGGCAGCACCTCTGTGCCAAGGTGGGGACACCAGTGTTGGTTGATGAGATGGGTGCACAACTGCTAACAAGAGGGAGGGACTGTCAATACCTGGCTCCACAGGTGATAGATAACATGTTCTACTCTCTCCAAAAAGGCTCTCCAACTTTCTTCAAGAGGAGTTTCGATGTTCTCAGAGCAATTAACTCCATCCTTTCCTGCTCTTTGCCTTTCCTTTCCTCTCTCAACACCTACTCTTCATTTCCCATCCTACCAATGTCCTTAAACATAAAGGTGTATTTCTGAAGAGTTCCTTCTGGCTTATGTTGTTGTGAGATCAGAACGAGTTCTTTAATGTCGGTGTTCTGCTTGCATTACCTTTGAGATTCCTCATAGTTTCCCCTAAATTATGCAACAAGCAGCACACATGCCTCCTCTGGGGATATGTCCTTTTGCTAATTCGTCGTCTAAGTCAGTCATTAACGAACAAACTTCACAATAAGCTACCAGTGGTACTGCTGCAAGACCACTAAGTACAGGACTCAAGAAGTTTGAACATGTGTAGGTCATTAAGAGTATTTATTTGTGCCATGGTAATTTCTAGGGAATTTGGCTTCATTGTGCTTAATACTGTGTGAAAATTAGATAACCTGTTCCCTGAAACCCTACAGTCCTTCTAGGTATTAGTGTAACAATACTACTGTAACAAAGCAAGGGTTGTGCATCCCTCACTTCTGCTTAATACTGAATGATTCCTGTATATTGTTTATGTAGGGCAAAATGCAATTAATAATATACAATTTGGCTTTGCATATATTTAAAGCATTTTTATCCATTTTAAAAACCTCAGATAGCTCTAGGAGTCACATCACCTTATTCCCAATTAATTAAATGGGATTTCAAGAAGAAATAGTAGTCTAAATAAAGATACCTGATGACATAAGCAAAATGAGAAAGAAAAAAATCTGTTTATTAAAGGGGAACAGAGAAGGAACAAAAAGGAAAGGATAGAGAAGAATAGATATAACAGAGGCTGAGGAGGATGCAAATATTGAGTACCCATGACCTGAGGCTTCTAAGAAAATGTCCTATATGTTTGAGAATTTACCCTGAGCATCAATTTCACCAAACAGGATTCTACAGCATTTCCATTATTTGTTTTGAGATTGAAAAGAAGTTTGAGAGAATGCTATCTGAGGGCTAATTTCTTTCAAAGAAATGAAAAAGAAAAAAAGAAGGCTTAAAACTATAGCTGTAGCGTCACTAGATGATGCCATAGCAAAACACACATACACTGCTGTGTCTCTCCCGGAGATTTACCCTCACGTCACATCCAAGTCCATCAATTAATATCATCTCCTACAAAGTTCAATAAAAAAATAATTCTGAAAAGGACATAATATCACGAACAACAGCTCCATTTATTGGACAGTGACTGATCCAATCTGTGACAGAAAAGATCAAGCAGTGGAAGGGTTGTTAGCTTGAAATCCCTTTTTAGTGCGTTCCAGCTCTCAGCTGCTGAAAATTCAAAAGGCCATCCCATGTACCAAAGGTAGCAAAAAATGCAAGGAAAAGACACTTTAATAAAACTGTCAGATCTTGGGTGATACACTGATGAGGAAAGTGCATGCTTCGAAGAAATGTTGGAGTGTTGCCCAGAAATATCCTATAGACAAATGCACATCGTGTTTCAAATGACTTCTGCTCACCAACGGCCAGCTCTGTGAGTCACAAAGGTGAGGGCAAAAAGGAAGTAGTCCAAAAAGTAAGCAAACTGTTAAACGATAAAATAGAGCCCTTTCAGCAAGCTCCTGATAAGCAGCTGGAAATTGTTTTTATTGTCACCATTGTGTTTGAGAGAGATGTGATCTTTGGACTGATAAATTCTTAGGTAATTGCATGAAAAAAATCTGCCATGAATATTCAGATAATTTAACTCTTTTTTTTTCTGTCATTCTTTAAAACACCCTGTAATCTGGTGCTTCTTCTTTCTCTTTTTTAGTTTTCTAGTTTAGTTCTGCTCAGAGAGTTATAAATTCTTAGAAAAATCTACTTTCTCTGGTTTATTTGAATGAGAAACACCTAAATTTGATCTGAAATGGTCTAATTAGGAGATTTTGTATCTGTAATCTTTTCTTTCTAAAGCTGGTTTAGAGATGAGGCAAAGACTACTATTTTTAATTGTTCTTCATGACAGCAACTTGAGGAACAACAAAGAAAGCCACTTACCAACCTACTGCTAACCTTTATTTCTTACAAGGCCCCTGTTAGATAATGATGGATATGTAGCACCTTTAAATTTCTTTACTCAAACCAGAAAATGGGCATGACCAAGACCTGAAATAACAGCTGCTTTGATACACAGAGAGTGCACAAGCTCTTCACTGACAAAACTTCATCATTTTCTGAAGTTGTTTCCATCCCATCCCCAAGCTTACTATTTGAAATTGCACAGAGGTATACAATACTTCTCATAGTTTAAGCTACAAAAAGACGATCATTAAGCATTGTCAGAATATATTTTAAATAAGTCTGCCTATACATCCAAATGTCTGTAAGTTCAGACTTGTCCAAGAGCCCTTGGGGTTTCTATTGTTATCTAAATAAGCTGACAATGTCTGGTGTTTAATCTTCATAGAAATCATACCTTTCTACTCAAGCCCTTTTCTCCTGACAACTGAGTTAGACCTACAAAGAGAGGAAATAGAGGAAACAGAGTTCGCCACAAGTTCGTAACCCATTACTTTGCTCCAAGACACTTGCATATTTTTTAAGTCACACCTGTGTTTGTGATGAGAAAACTCTGCTGTCTGCTGCAGACTCTGGGATCCTGCAAGTCAGTTCCAGGCTTTCCTGCATAATCATCTCAGTTTCCCTAAGATTTTCAGTTTTGCTTTAAAGTTGTTGTTGTTGTTAAATGAGGGGCTACTGAAAGCAGCGTGTCTTTTTGCTAACACTATTACTCTCACTTTTTTCATCTAAACTTGTCTTTCAAGGGTAAAGTCACTTTTCCTGTAAGAGTTTGTGTCATATTGATGCAGGTGGCATCAACTCACCTCAAGAAGGATGGTTTCACTTGAAATCTTCCACATTAAGGAGAGTATAGTTGCTTTTATGGCATGCAGAGGTCAATATTTCCAGCAAATACTCATTTTCCCTTTAAATTCCTGCATGCAGATGGCTTGCAGAACAATAGAATGACTCAAATCTTTGAATGCCAAATGGCATCTTCAACAAAGTAGTGGGGGAAAAAGACTTTGCCAACTGTTCTTGGATTTCCCTCACTTTCTATGTCACAGTTCATGCGCAGAGCAGCATGAAGGATGAGAAGGGGATTAATTGTCTCTTGATTAATGGTCAAAAATTAAATTTTACTTCGAGGACCAAAACCAAGGGCAGTGAGACTGTGGTTTGTCAGCAGGAGTGTATTCTCCCACAAATAGTTCTATATGTAGTACAGGTGGTTTTCACCTCAAATATTAATGAGCAGTAAAAAGCCTTGAGTTTGGTAAGGGCATGCAGTGATGAGACAAAGGGGAATGGCTTCAAATTGGCAGAGGGCCGGTTTAGGTTGGATATTAGGAATAAATTCTTTCCTGTGAGGGTGGTGAGGCCCTGGAACAGAAGTTACCCAGAGAAGCTGTGGCTGCCCCATCCCTGGAAGTGTTTAAGGCCAGGTTGAATGGGGCTTGGAGCAACCTGGCATAGTGGAAGGGCAGGTTGTCCCTGCCCAGGGCAGGGAGTTGGAACAAGCTGATCTTTAAGGTTGCTTCCAGCCCAAGCCATTCTATAATTCTATATAACAATACACCCCTGCTACATCCTTCTCATTTTTGACTCTACGTAAAAGACTAGATCCAGGTTATTAGCAACTATTCATGCTGGAAAACATTTTTGGAAAGCCCCTTGTTGTTCAAGAGGGACTCAGGAATGATGTTAACTCTATGGATGTTAAAACCGTTGAGCAGCCAGTGTTGCTCATGTTACCTCCAGTATCAGCGCGTGGAGCCCCATCATCCCCTTACCCACAGAGCAGTGAGGGTAACGACCTTCAACAGTGAGTGTATGGCAACATTCAAACAAAAGTTAGTCCCTTAAAGATGGAAACCTTCAAATCATAAAATCATTCAGGTTGGAAAAGGCCTCTAAGGTCATCGAGTCCAACTGTTAACCCATTGCTAACAGGTCCACCACTAGACCATGTCGCTAAGCACCACATCTGCATTTAGCACACTCCAAATACAGGCTGTCAGCCAGGAGAGTTCCAGTACTTCAGATATGGTTTACACAGAGCCACCTCGTATCAACTCTCTTTTAATTCAACAGAAGTTGTGTTAAAAGTAGACAGATCGGTTTCTTTCATACACTGAGTCAATAGCTTTTCTTTTATCAGTGCATGATTGGTCAGTGTTTTATTCACTGCTGTATTCAACACCGCAAGTAAGGAAATGTATTTGCATTTGAGGGAATTAAAATGTAATGGTAGGTTCATCAGTTCCATCTGTGTTTGTGATCTAAATAATAAAAGAACCTCTTTCTTTCAAAATCCCTTTTGTTGCTCCTTTGAGATTCATTTTAGATTAATCTTTTTTCTTCTCCTTTATTTCCGAAGGACATCCATTACCTTGCTCTAGATAAGGGTGAATTGGCACTAGCTGAAGTGGCAAAGAGAAAGGCTAATGACATTGATGCGGAATCAATAACTACTGGAATTGGTAAGAATTAATGGTGTTTAAAAAGCCCTTTTATTTTAATCAATACTTGTCCTGTAGAACATGGTGTTATAGTTGTAGAGGGGTTATTGTTTTGATTGCATTGTTTTCTTTGAAAGTGAGACCGGATTTTTATTCATGACTACAGAACAGTATTTTTATTCATAACTAAAGAAGGAGGCTTATAAAAATCACATAGCTTTGCCTTTCAGTACCCATGTGAGGATAGCTATGGGGCAAAAAGATTTATATGGTGGCTACATAGAAAAGTTCAGGCTGTACAAACTGAACTGAGTGCAAGAGGTAAGGGACTGAATCTGAAAACCATTGTTCGTATCAACATTAAAGGCCAGGCATGGCAAGCTCACTCACCTCTGAATATTTGCTGGTGCACACTGGAGTCACATCCAGCACTGATACTTTGGCAGCACTCAGATGGAAGAATTCCTGATGTGAACACAGGTTCAGATCCTGGCTTTAAAGCACCAGCTTGGCCTGCAGTGGGATTCTTGCCATTCCATAAGGAGTGTTGATGCTGAAGTTGCAGAGTGAGACTGATAGCTAAAACACAGATGACTTTTCATGCAGGGGAACTCATAACTCATTCCCTTTCTCCTTGTCTTTCTTCTGAATTGACGTGAAGATGTGTATGCGAGCACGTGAGACCATTCTGATTTCATGCCTTAATAGCATGAACCAAGCAGAAGGTGTCTATATCTAGGGAGCTGACCTCCACTGGAGACAAAGGGAAAAAAGCCACAGAGCCTAAAAATGTCTCTATAAAACATGCACAGTTCTGTTTTGCTGGTTCTACTGCGTCATTGAATATTAGAGGAAAGCACTGAGCTTTTGTCCTTATCTCATGCCAAGAAGTAGAATAGGATTAAAACTCAGAAGTTTTTTTTGTGACTCAGAGTCTCAAAACCTTTGAGATCTTGGGTTACATGGGATTCTTTTAGAATTGTACATCTCCCTGTTTACCCAGAGCATACAAGGAAATGCCACTTCAGTACACAGAAATGCAGAGAGGCCATATATGCTTTTATGTGGCTATTTCTATAGATTGTATAAATCCATGACTTCCAAGGCTACTGCAATACAGTACCACCTCCTTCCCTTTCCAGCAGAGTAGGAAGCAAGCAGTGCCTCGCCTGAACTCTTCTCTTCAGCATCTTTCATTTTCATGCTCAAGTCACTTAAAGCTTTTTTTCCACCACAGCTGGGCCTTTGGGCAAGCCCTTTCACTGCCAGAATTAAAAAAAAAAGAACATCTGTTTGGGTCATCCCTTAATGGGCACTCTTTAAAGTGTACAGTTACATCTCCCTTGCTTTCTCTTCTCTTGCTTCTTAGGTATTTATCTGCTGCACCAAATATAACTGAGATACCCAGTGATGCCTTAGGTTTTAACTCTTATCTTTTTCAAAGTTCTGTATTCCTAGTGTGTAACTCTGAACTGTCTTGCAGCCTGTCAGCTGCTGTTCTCTCATGCTAAGATAGACATAACAAAGCCTCTCCAGGCTTGCTCTCCAAGGACACCCAGGCCATCCTAGGCCCAAAATGTGTAAACCAGCATCTTGAGAAGGGGGGCAAGCTGAGGGAAGTTACATCATTAGCTAAAGTTTAATTGGTGAATTTATGCTGATATGCAAATGGACCAAACCTATAACAGTGTGAAGAACTCGTGACTTGTCGTCCATCTTGGGTGCAGCCTTTGGCCTGCGCAGGGTGTGCCTCTGAAGGCCTTTCGAATAAATATCCACCTTTATTCCCTTACTCCTGTCTAGTCTCTGTTTCCAGGTTGGCCTTTTAAGGCATCACCAAGACTTGCATCTGATCATTATCTATTCTCTGACACTTAATCCAGAAAATTTAAGGTCTAATCTGTATCTTCATTTAATTCCTTGCAAACCACCATGATTACTAGATTTCTGAAGTTAGACTGTTTTTAAGTTTAGTGAAAGCCTTTTGTAGCGTTGTAGACACGTGCAGGGAGAGGGGTAGGGGAAAGAACTGAGGTGATCACAGATGCCTTCCTTACGTATCAAATGCCCTACACGTGTAACTACAATTCAGGTACAAATGTGCAGGCACACAGTCTTCCCCTCCTCCAGACCAGTCCTACAGTTACCTCTGCAATGCTCCATTAGCATAAATTATTAAAGTCATTTTATATGATAAAGACTTTTGCTGAATAATTAACTATCTGAATGATTTAAAATACTTTTCAATGCCCCCAGGGACAAACTGTCACTGAGATTCAGTCTCTAAACAGTAATGAATTTGCATCCAATTCATTTTACATGAAAATAAACAGGAATCTCCCATGAGTTTGTTTCGCTGCAGATTGGATCTCACCTTAAGCATGTGAAATCTCAGCTACAGGTTTTGTTTTACTTTATTCCAGCGTCCTTTCTAATGATGCTTTTATTTCATAAACTGTTGCCAAAAAAGTTGACATGAGGTATGAACTTTGTGGACCCAATGAAAACAGAAGATGGTAAGTGCTTTATATGTGAATTGCTGTATTTTTCTAATACTTTGAGAGGAGGAGAAAGAATCATAGCAGAGACAGAAGTTTTAAAATGCTGTTTCAAACAAGTCTCTGTCCCCTGACTGCTTCCCAAGCCCAGTGCTCTTCAGCTAGTCCCTGCTCTCAGGAGCTTTCAGCCACTCAGTTCACCAATGGTCACACTTTCCCCCAAACTTCTTGAACACCCACTTCAGGCATCTAGAGGAAGACAGTAACCTAAGCAAAGAGGGGCAGCATGTGTAACCAATGCTATTGAGCTTATACTGGACACATATTTCTTCACATATTATCTACAGCATATTTCTTAAATATATATATATATATTACAATATAATATTTGGTCCTCAATACTACAAAAGTGAATCATATGTCAACATCTGATGAAATTTCCTGAGCTAGCCCATCCCCAAACCTCAGCTCAGCACTGCTTGAAAATAAGATGAGTCAGTGCTTCTGGCTGATTCCCAAGCCTTGGAGAGTGCTCCATCTTGCCCCAGATATGTCTAATTTGTCAAGATATTTCTGTGTATGGGGCTCACTTCAAACATAATGTATTTCAAACTCAGACTTTCAGGAAAAGTTTCAAGCTCCTACAAATAATGTAGAATGACAATATAATTTAATCTAAAATGTATAGACATCATCACAGTTCCATATGGGTAGATTCCTCACAAATATTATACCAAAATTTGTGTCAAGATAAACTAAAAATAGGTTGATTCTTTTAAGATTTTCTGAATTTTGGCTCTTCTCAGTTCATCATCACATGATTGCAGTTTGCTGGACACTGTTTCGAAGAAGCCACCTTCAAAGCTAAGGATGTCTGTGGGTATCTGGTAAAAACACTTGCAGACCTCCAGAGCACAGTAGTTAGGTGAGAATATTGCTGAGCAAGAAGAAGTGTGAGGTGAACTATGGTTTTGGCAGAATCAGATATTTCATTCATCTGATTAAAATCTTCTTCTCATAAGATTTTATGTTTGACAGCCTGTAAAAATGCACCTTGGGGGATGACAAGATTGAAGTAATGGTACTGTACATCTCAGAAATGGCATTAGCTGTCTCCTCTTTCCCCACTCTCATTTGATCAGCAGACCACTGGCCATGGATCCTGTGGTTTCTTCTGCCAGAGATTTTTTTGTTGAATTATTTCTGTACTAGATCCACAAGTTCCTTAATGAGGTCAGGGCGTTCTCATTTAGCCTTGCCTAAAATGTATGCTGTGCACCTCATTTCACTTGATTAAAAGAGAGAATAAATAATTTATTCAATATTGGCGTATATGTAGGTTACTAATAAATTCTGTTTATGAGTGTAACCTGGCATATGTTCTCCTGGAACAGCATTGTCTGTGGTGGGAGAGTGAGTCTGTTTGGTGCTGTAAAGTGTAGGTTGCTAATGTAAAACCTGAGTTGCAAAGAACTGACATGGCAGAGCCTGTTAAGAAATGCCATAACTAATGATGATCATGGAGGTGAAGAACTCAGCCCTTCAGACATCATTGCTCAATGAATATCCAACGAAGAGCATATGTAGGCAGTGTCAGAAAGTTTCCCAAGGCCAACTTCCAACAAATTACATTAGGGCCTAGCAAGGTGATTTTAACCTTCAAATCAACATCTTTCACCCAAAAGGGATTCATGTTGTGACAAGACAGATAACTGCTGCATAGTTGAAAGGCAAATTGGGAAACCTCGTATTTCTACTTAGAATTAAATTCAGAATGTTAGTAACTCTGATGTTTAGACAACATTTCTAACAGAGGTGTCTTAACAAAAACACTGATGTACAGATAATTGCATTGTTCTAAAATGCTAGATGGGACTGACTAACATTTTGGTGGTTCACTAATGTCTCATGAAAGCGCTTGAGGTTTTTCCATTTAAAACAGAATTTTAAAATATTTCTGGAAGTATTCCATACTGTTTGCGAGATAGGGAATCTTATCAGTTCTCACAGAGACTGAAGTCTAATTTCCCACAGTGTTTGTAAAATGACATTTAAAATGTAGGGACCCTAAATGTTGCACCTTTCTGCCGAGGAACATCACCAGTTTGAACCCTAAGTGGAGAATTAATTAATTTTATCTTAGTTCTGTGGTAGTGTTTTGTATTGAATGGCTTACATGTTCTTTGTGATAATTAATAATGACACATCCTACGGTGCTTTGTCTGAGATACCAGTCTGGTCTTGCATTACAGTCTGCTACCTCCCAATCACTTATCATTTACTCAGATCTTCCCCTCTTCCTGACAGTCCTGGGGAGCCTGCTTGCATTTCAAGACCGTGTTTAGAACTGTTCCCCTGTGTTTGTAACCTTCTCTGGCCCTGCATTAGCCTAGTTGGTAACATTTCCTTCTCCTCTGATCCATAATGACTTCTTTCATCTCTCAAGGACTTCTTCCTCACCCTCACATACCCTCGCTGACACTGATGGCAAAGCCTTCTTCATTTCCTGCTCTTCCTTGGCACATGCAGCTTTCTCTTGTCATCTATCAAGTTTCAAGTTAACTGAGAATCTTGGCCTTTATTTAATGACTTTTATTTCACTATGCAACATGTTAATGGCATGCTTCAAAGGCATTGTTCCAGGCACAGGTGAATTGTCATTTGGGAAGAGTCAAGGGACACCTCTTTATGCTACAGTTTTTTTGAGCCTGCCCCCTTCAGTGCAAGTGTTAGATCTCCTATTTATTTATTTATATTTTCAGTTTAAGTCAATCAAAACCTCTGGAATCAAACCCTTTGCTTTTATTTTTCTAATAGTGTGACTTTTTTCCCCAGAGAGCCAGGAAAACATTTTTAATGAAAAATGTTTTCTAAGTATGATTGGCAGTTCACCTATGGCAAGAAATTCATTTCCACAAGCACTTTTTAAATTTTGTGCCACCCAAGATGAGTGTCTTTGAAGATCCATAGTAATTTGAAATTATTTAACTGTGCTTATATATGCACTCTCTTGAACATATCAAGCCACACACAGCACTTGACAGAGAGCCTACTAAGCACAATGAAAGGATTTCCACCATCTTCAGCGGGTTTGGATGGGTATTTTAGCAAACAATGAGCTCATGGGTAGGCCTGGCATGACCAGGACTGCTGCCATCTGCCAAGACCTGGTTTGGAAGGACACTCTACTTGGTGCAGACTGGCTTCAAGAGAAGGGACTGGCAGCCAGCACCCATGGCATGGCATCCTATTTTTAAATTTCCAGCTGGTAGTGAGGATTTTACTCTCTTGAGGGTTACAGGCACGTACTGCTCCCCTCCTTGTGTTCTTTTCAAGAAGTGGAGTCATTTGTTTAACTTGAGGTCTACAGTAATGCCAAGCTATTTTTGGCTCCACCTCATCTCACCTCTCCTCTTGCTTGTGTCATGATGTCAGTTTTGATCTATACCTTCCCACTGCTAGACAGCTTTGCCTAAAGACATAATCCTCAGCCCCTAATAATTATAAGTACATCAAAGGCTAGTTGGTTTGCTTAGCTGCAGAGGTCTACACAAAGATCTGTGTATCTTCACTTGAAAGAGATTTATAGTTTTGTGTCAAGCTTTAGAATTATCATGGCCTTCCATTTTTTTCGCTTCTTTATAGTGACATATTCTTTCTTGCCTGCTACAGAACCTGATTTAAAAAGCACAACTATATGCCCAAAATGAAGACACCTTCTCCTTAATATTTTAATTTTAATGATCCTCATATCTTGTACTGTCTGCCAGAAGTAAAATTATGCCATACTGATTATGAAAAAATCTTACCAGGAGTCATAGATTAACTACTTTTTGCCAGCTTTAGGGATTTACATTTTTTGAATTTATAGCCACATACTATGACCGGTTTATAAACAACAACAGCAACAAAAAAATTACAGTATTTCCAAATTCTGGAAATTGAAAGCAGTTGTCTGTATCTGATACAGTTTTATTCTACTAACAATTGGGATATTGCAAGGCATGTGAGGTCACTCATCTCAGATCTCTTCAGTATAATTCCATTTTATCCATATAACCCCCAGCCAAGTTGATGTACACAGACAACAGTGAATGGATGACACTAATTACCAAGTAAACAACATATTTTCAGTGGCAACAGATCAAGAAGAAAGTTTTAAAGGTGAAAGGAATTCACAGAGCTACACCTTGGGGGAGGATGTAACATGATGAAGAATAGTTCAGCATAAAAGATCTTGAAGGGATGCCCATGGCATGGCATTGAAGTGAAGAGAAGCAAGTCAGTACTTAAGCTGTTGACATTGTAGCTAGGAATTTAAGTAGGAATTTGGCTTCTCATCACTGACTTCAGTCCATGGACTGTAGTAAATTTAAATAGAAAGCACACATAGTTAAAATAACTGTTGAAACAAACTATCAAAGAAATTGATGCATGGAAAGAGTCTGTGCATGAAAACTGAATGAATACCTTTCTGGGAAATAGGTCTTAGCCAAATACAATTTATGCATTAGTCAAACGCATGTTTTTCTGGCTTGGTGTAGGATACCTGGATGAAATTTAATAGCCTCTAATTCACTGTAGGTCAAACTAGATGATTTACACTGTATCATTATAGTATAATATTCACATGTTCTGGATTCCACTCTTGCCTACAGCTCTGTGAAAAAGCCCCTGGTAAATCTCCCATTAGCTTCAAAAGGCCCACATGTGGTCTAAAAGACTGCAGTTAAAAGCCACATAATATATATGTAATATATATTCACACATCTCACAGTATGCACGTGTGTGTGTACATAAGTGGGTGTTACATTTACACATACACAGCCAAAATCTGTCCAGTCATAAAAATAGCTCCAAATCTGAACACAAGCCAGAGGAAATATTACGTATTTGTATTTTGCTTCATGACATCACAGAAGCTGCGGCTGCTTTTTTTTTTTTTTTTTNTTTTTTTTCCTGAAAGGACAAAAAGTAATCACAGCATGAGGTGCTTTCATAACCGCTGCAGCTGGCTGGGAGCTGTGGATCTGTGTGTTCACGGTGTGTCAGGGGCATGTTTGTCTCACACACCCTGGAGCCGTCCCTCAGCCTCTCGCTTTCCAATAGGGAGCTCGCCAGTTGCATTTCTGCGCACTGGAGAGCGTTGGCAAACACATATTTGCATGGCAGTTGGTATGTGTTTTGTCCTGTTTGCTCTGCGTAACGTAACGTGATGTGACAGGCTGTAATTCATCACATCAGCTGCATGACAGCAGAGGAATTGGAAAAGAGGCGCAATGGTGGGCTGATACGAGGTGGCAATTTAATGCTGGGTTGTAGTCTCTCAACGTTAAGGCTTTTAGAATGACCTGCCAAAGAATTATCTCCAAGTATTCCCTGTGCAGGTGAGTTTTGGAAGTAGTGATCAGGCAGACCAAAATCAACCTAAGGAGAAAACTGAAGATCCCTGTGCTCAGAAGGAACAACTCTTTTAAGTATGAGAACCCTTGCACATCTGGTGTCAGATCAAATAAACAAACAAGAACACCGGAGGACTATTTATTTATTTCCTCCTCTTTCACTGCACTCCCCAGGCACACCACAGGTCCTTATGTGGGAATACTGTGGAATTGCTGACGGCGAAATCAGAGGTTGAGGCTGTTTTCCTCCAAAGACTCCTACACAAGAGACTACTTGACAGTTCACCCCTGAAAAATTCCTGCAACAAGAGTGAGGGTGTTTGATAACCTGATGTTAGTTCTTGTTGAGTGCTTCCAGCCTAACAAAACCAATCTCGCTGTTAAAATCCCGTCTCAGGACTGGGACATTCTAATCAGGACACAGCTGGTGAAAGCCATAGGGAAGAGTTCAGCAAGGCCCGAGGGTGAGCTTTGCATCCGTTGCTCTTCTCAGTCATGCACTTTCTAAAGTGTCAGACTTGGCCAGAAGATGAAAAGAAGGAAGTTGTTTAAGAAAAACCATTGGTGAAAAAAGTGATCTGCAGTGCCTAGTGCAAGGCAGTAAGTACATCCAGAATTAATTACTTTTTTCTTTCCTCAACATATGCTGTGTATTTAACTTCAGCTATTTGAAGTATCTTTTCCCTAAATACCCTTCCTGTCAGTTAGTCTGCACTGAGACTCCTTTTTACTTTAAATCTCAGTGCCATGAAACTTCTGCAACTCCCCAACTCATGCATGATTAATACCTGCCCTTCAATAATATTTTTCACAGAATTCAAGGTACCAAAAGTCCTGAATCGTGCTAGATTTCAAACTGTAAATTCAGTCTTACAAACAGACTGTGAGGCAGTTGGTTATCTCTGCAATGTTGATATTATGAAATGGCAGAATATTTTAATACGATGAAAAGATATCATTAATGATAGCTTACAAGCATGTATGGTGTTCACTTTAATTAGTCACTTACTGCAGTCACACTGCCAGTGTCCCACCTTTTCATCTTTATGATAATCAAAGCTGCAACAGCTGCTTGATTTCTGCCTCCTGCCCTCCCAGCCCAGGGACACCACAACATCAGTAAAAAGTTAGGGTAGGGTTCTCACATAAATTAGATTCCATGGATTAACCGCTGAACTGATAGTTTAAAATTTTTCCCTGTAAATGAACGTGGGAGTCAATATTCTTTCCTGTAGATTCGTGTTAAAAACCTAAGCATGGTTTCTCTATTTTTTTTCAAAAATTTAACATTGTTTCACAACAACTGCTAGGTTGTATTTTTTGCTTGATGAAACCTCTGCTACATCTTACTATGGTTACTCATTTACCTCTGCTGAATTTAGTCCTTCCTCTTGCTGATGTTCTTGCTGCTGAAATCCCGCCTGGAGACCTCCAAGTGCACCAGGTGAAGAGCAGATTCTGGGACCATCCCAGAGACCTTGCAGAATAATCCCAGGTTGTGATTTTACATCACTTGGTAGATGCTAGTGAGCCATCGGGAGCCTTACATGAGCTCACCCTCTGACTAAAGGATTTGGAACCCAGTCCTAAACCACGTTTGAAGTTCGCTGCTAAATTTCACCACACCTCTGCTTAAATAATACAAACTTTTATCAACCAGATGGAAGATGATGGCTGCAATTAATTATTTATTTTACTGCATAGGATGCACTGTGGCCAAAGGAAACAGCTACAAAATGCTTACCTTAGGCCCTTGCTTTCAGCTACCAAAGGGCAAAATATTTAGCTCACCAGGGCAAATACAGAGCCTGTGTGGGCACCCTCTGCTGCAGTGTGAGCCCAGATCACCCTGTTCACTGTGCTGCCATCGCCTCAGGTGTGTAAGGGAAGAGTTAACATCACACTGATCACTGTAATAAACAGTAAAACATTCCAGAAAAATTCCTGGTTTCCTCAAAAAGTCATGAAGGAAGCACAGGCTTTAGTCAGTGCCTTATTTTCATATATTGTTATCAACTGCATTGCCCCAACCTATTCCCGTGTGTATTTGAGAGTTTTGCTGTCCACTCGTTGGGATTAGAAACAAGACAGCAGCTAAAGAACCGGGTGTAATTAAACCTTTACAACCATCACCAACCCACTGGATGACTCTGGCCTGCTCATTTTAGCCTTGGATGGTTTTGTTTTCCTTTGGGGACTGTGTGAGCTCTCTGTGATGGGCTGCCCATCCTTTCAGCACCATCCCATGCCAGAGCCCCTCGCTGTCACTTCCCACAGGCTGACCACACAGCCAGGTGAAGTCCATTTCCTAAGCTCGCTTATTTTCTGTAATTTTTGCCACGCAAGGTAAAAGCACACCCCTGGGAAATCAGCTGTAATCCTCTCGTTCGTGTTTGCCATTAGGTGTCAGTGTGACAACAACCATGGTACCCAAAGGCTACGCTGGGGTGTGCAGGGATACCACCCCCGTCCTAAACTTGCCGTTGTCCAGTCAGGGAAAATACAGTGTGAAACTGAGGGGAAGGAAAGGCTGAAGAAAGCAATAAACATTTTATTTCCGGGTGTTTTTCCATCACCTAATTGAAATTATTTACTAACAGATAAGTCTGTTTGCATTTCATTCAGCGTGTCTCGGGTTCCTGGTGCCGCAGTTGTCAAAGAAGGGTAATATTTACAAAACCAGGAGAAGAGTTTCTGCACACACTGATCTCACCCAATTTTGGGGCAGAAGAAACAGTCAATATTATCAGTAATTTGCAGTCAGCAGGAGGTAAACTGCTTTACCCAGTGCAAATGTTAAATTACCTGTGTGAGTTGAAGCCTGACAATATTGGTGCTTATAAACGGGTCCTTCACAAGTTGTTTAAAATACTGCATTAGAAATTACAACTGAAAGTTCCACTCATTCCAAAGAAAAGAATAAAAAACTTAAAAACTAGTTTTGAGGCAACTTTTCGTGTCAGAAGTACTGCATTTTTTTTGTGTGTCAGTGGTATGTGTGATGAAGGAATAGTCAAATACATTACATATATTAAGAAGTTGTAATTGTTTTTAAATAAAGTTTCAGGCACTTCCCAAAATGTAGCAAACAGGTTTTGGTTGCATGGGAGTTTAAGAAGTTTGAAAATAAAAATCAGTATTTGGGAGGAAAAAGTATTTTCAGAAGAAAATTAATTTATAAAATATTCTCCAGGAGCAGTATTCGGAACACCTCAAGTGCTTGTAGGATAGCTTTTTTTCACCTTATGTTTGTAACTGTAAATGTTTTCACCATTAATTTAAATCAAATTTTGATCAGGTCAACGTAATAGCTAAATTGGCTTGACCTTCACCAGGACCAGAGAATCTGTTGTGCCAGAAGATCATTGGGATTCAGCTTTTCCTTCACCTTTTCTGCTTTGAAAGGGAACAGGTTCTGAGCATCGCTTCAGTTTGGTGTTGTTTTTTTTTGTACTGATAGATTAAATCTCAAGTAGCACCATGCTGCTGTGATAAGCATCTGAGCAAGCTGGCTTTTCTTTTACCTCCTTACAGATTTCTAGTAACTCCATGGACAGGAGTGGTTAGTCCTGAGCATGAACTCCACAGCCTGGGGAAATCCTAGCCAGGACAAGGATCCTCAGGTACCATCTCTGCTACAGCTCCCCAAGTTGGGCAGTTGCAGGTCTCTTCATCAGAGCAAAGCCATCCAAAATTTGGTAGCCATGCCCCGCTTCAATTTGGGGATGGGAAATGAAAAATCTCATGTGCCAGTTTGATGCTGTCCTTATAACAGATAATTATAGGCTTTAGGAATAGAAAAGATGCCTGATTAAATGGCTCCAGCCATCTGCTATTGCAAGACTGTGAAGTAATCCTTGACCATTTTCATATTAAGAGTTGCCAGGATGATGTTCTCCCACTGCTTTTGCCACTCAGCTTGCCTAGAAAGCTGTCTCCTCTGCTCCAGTTTACTGGCATCCTAACTCTCTTTTGCTTTGTATTATTTTAAACAGCAGTGATTAAACCTTTGTATCGGTGCTCCTGGGGGGCTTGAAAGTCCCTGCTGTGTTACACATCTATTTTGACTTCAGAAATATAAATTGAAGAGCTCCTTATTTTCACATGTGGTTTCAGATCAGGTTCTTCTTCTTGTTTGTGGTACAAAGGGAGCAGATGAAAAGCCAGCTAGGCAAGCAGTTTTAAAAACCCCAGCACTGGCCGCTGTAGCTGCTTGTACCCCTGCTGCATTGAGGTCCCAGGGGAGGCATAAGAAGAGGCTCAAGGGCCAGGCACAAGCTGCTCACATGGCACTCTGCCTCAGTTGGTTTAGGTGAGCCCAAAGGTAATTTTGCTGGTTTTGAAGCAAAATCCTTAGTCAAATAGACCTGAAATCAGCAGAGAGCTGTAAGCCTGCTTTACGCTGAGCTCTGTTCTTACAGAGAGAGTGTTGCTTCAAGCAACTCTTTAGAGATCAGAAAGGATCCTGGTGCCAGGATCCTCCCTGCGATGGGCTGAGTTCCCAACTGCAGCCTAAACCAGTCCAAAAATGTGCCAGAAAACATGAGGAAGGGTTTCCACCTGAAGTCAGAGAAGAGGCAGAGGGAGCAGAGTCAGGCTGTAAGGAAGGACTGTAAGGGCACAGGAATAGCCAGGTAAAAGAAAACACCTCTGGGTGATGCACATCTGTGTGAGAAGGACTGGTGGTGGCATGTAAGGAAGGAGAAGGATCACTGCAGCAGTGCAGGAAAGTGGAAAAATGCCTTTGTAAGGGCAAATTTTTCCCATTGAGCATTAATTGCTTTCCATGGATACAAAGTGCACTTTAAGTGATAAAAGGAATGGCTGAAAAGCAATGCTGTATTTAAAATATCCAAGAATGCAATGTAGGTTAATTACCTTCTCTTAAAATTAATTTTTTTTCCGAAGAGGTGAGCATCTGTTTGAGACAGAAGCTAATCTCCAAACTCCTGTTGTCTACTTCAATGAGAAGGGGAGTGAGAAAGTGAGTGAAATGGGGTGGTGAGGAGACAGCAGCAGGAGCCATGGTGACTTTTTTTTCCCTGGCATCAAGGCGTCAGTTTTTTGCATTGCTTCCCGTGGACTTTCCTCTTGGTTACCTTCAGAAGCACAAGCAATGCCAGGAACTGCCCGCAGCTCCCTCCAGGGCTTTGAGCTTCCCAAGCGGTGTCCACAACCGCTGCTCCTGCTGACACAGTTTATTTAAATAGGCAGGGAGAAAGTACTGGTGTTTGCAGGAGGCAGTGTATAGTGTAAACTACCTCTGTGAGGTTTTAAGAAGAAAAAACACTCTGGTATTCCTGCCACTCTGTAATTGAGGGATATCAGTCAGGTGAAGATCTTCCCAGGGAGTAGAAGGAACAGCCTGGGAATGAAAAACCCACAGTTCTTACAAGGTTGCATTTCCCCTTCAACAGGGCACATGAAGTGTAGTGTGTCCCCTTTCCAGAGCTGTTTACCCTCTAAATCAGTCTCTTCTGGTGGGAAGGGGTGGGAAAGAAAGTATCAACCCATCAGTCAGGGTTTTTGGTGCCGACAGGGTCACATCAGCTTCTAAAGCCTTTGGGCGCCCAAACCGCAGAATGCGCTGGTGGTTATCAGCAAGTCTGTGCAGCAAAGCACTGCAGCAGGTGAGTGACAGGATGCAAATATCAGGGAGGACCTGCCCCTGTATCTGCTTCAGTGCCTTCTCAGCCACACCTTTCTGGTAAATTGTAAAATGTCGGTCAGGGCACTCTGGAGATGGGTAAAACAAGGCGTGCTCATACCCCAACTTCTTTTATGTGCTAGTGCCTTGAGGTGCATTTAGAAAATGCATCCAAGTTTTGTCTTGTATTATAGGGTTTAGCCAAGAGATACTGAGCAGAGCACTGTCTAAGTGTCAGTAAGAGAGCATAGCAACAGGATATTCTGTGATTCCAGATTCCAGGATAGCCTTCTGCATATCCTGTGTGTGCGTACATATATATGTGTGTGTGTGTGTGTGTGTGTGTGTGTGTGTGTGTGTGTGTGTGTGTGTGTGTGTGTGTGTGTGTGTGTGTGTGTGTGTGTGTGTGTGTACAAGCACAGAGTTTGCCTATACACACATCACAATAAAGTTTGAGGGTTTGTAGGTTTAAAACAACGTGTTGGTAGCAGCTGTCTGGCATGTTTTCTATGCATTGCACCGGTGTGGCTTATTTTCTGCGCAGAGACACACACAGACCCCGTGAAAACTTGGCCCTCGTTTTATGAAAACTTACCCTGAGACATTACCAGCTTAGTATCCTAAAGTCAGTGTTTTTAAAGTGACTGAAAAAAACATGTAAGAATTTTCAGGTTTGGTCCACGTTAAGCTTGTTGATATCAGAGGAAGTTTAGTCCATACAACCTTCCAGCACAAGTAACATTTCTTTGTGAAGCCCACTGACTACAAACACATTAGTCTGGCAGAGGTTAGAAAGCAATCCTGTTTTATAATTTGGGCTTCATTTATAGGTAGTATTCCCATTTTTTCATTATTTGGATTAGGCAACTAACTGGTCCCAAGTTTTTCTTCATGAAAAGAAAAAGGAAAATCCTTCTTTTAAAAGATGGGTGCTTCGCACTGTTCAAACTTCAATAGCATAGAATTTTTCACTTGGTCAGAAAGCTGATTTAATTTGCTGCTAGGTTAAATGTTAAAGGTTTCAGTTTTACAACCATGAATTCTCAAATTAAATTCAGTGCATTGCTTAAATTTCTAGCTGCAGTGCATTTAGCCTAATTGCTTTGGTAAGTTGGGTGCTTAGTAACTACTACTTCTCTGAATTTTCATCTTTAAAGGCGAACGACATAAGCCTGAGGGCCACAGGTGGGCTAGCCTGCTCTTTGGGATTCACCTGTGGGGTCTTTGGATATCTCTTCCAATCTGACTGCATCCTCAGACCATATCTGATGAGGCTGTTCTGCTGACAAGGGAGAGCGTTTAAACACCTGTAGGTTTTAGCTATTTAAGCCCAAATCAGTTTTGAAGCAACAAGAAAGGCTGAACAAAATAGTTCAGATTTCAGTCAGTTGTCAACTAAATGTGTGCACTCGGCCTTTAAGTATTTGGCCAGACACATCTTGATTGCTTGGCTTTTGTTTTGACCCTTGGAAAGTCAGCTGGATAATGCCCTGTAGCCAAAGTCTATTCTGTGATGCTGTAAGTGGGCTGGGTCGGGGATGCCGGGGTGGG
>VXBT01011624.1:1193743-1223471 GCA_013400235.1 Oriolus oriolus
AGTGTGTGTGGGGAGGGGGGGACTGGGTGAAGGGAAAATTAACCAAAACCAGAGTTATATTCATGCATTTCCAAATGTTCGTGATCTGAAGTGTTTGCAGTCATTTTCAGTTTTCTTGCAGTGTTAAATGTAAAAATCATAGGGACATAAAATGATCCCAGCGATGCCATCTTTAAAATGGGCTCTTTTTGGGAGACAAATCACAATGCAAACACAGAGGTGATGGCAGCAATCGAGGAAACTTCCACCAATGGCACCCTCAGAGGCAAGCCCTGAGTGTCTAGTTTTTCCCTCTTTGTTTACAGTATTTTTAAGGCTTTGAGTTCTCACGCAACATATATGTCATTAAATGGCTGATTCCTCTTTGCACACGTTGTTGTGATGGCCTGTGGCAACCTGAATTAATTGTTTCAGTAGTTGATGGTGGTTACTAGCCGTAATTATTATAATTTGCATTTATAAAAACTTCTTTCATCTAAGGATCTCAAAATGCTTTTGCACACATTTAATTAAGCTTCACAACATCCTGTGAGGTAAGTGTCAAGAGTGTTGTTATACCCATTTTTACACAGGTTTCACCAAGAAAACAAGGTCAGTCTCTAACGTGACTGGTATTTGGCTCACATCACTCTTGCACAGGACGAGTAGCACGGCTGCAGGAATTAGGAATGCTGATCTAGGTCACTTTGCATCTCCCACATAGCTCTTGCTGCTGCCACGCTGTGTGGACACACGCACTAAGCCAGGGCAAACACAGTCAGAGCAGCCTCAGCCCAGATTTCCAGTCTGAGGTGGCCCTTTCCCTCCCAGGAGCACTCGAGCAGCAGAAAAGTCTAGGGAAGAAAAGCAGATAAGCACCCACCTTGCAAAGATCTGTTCTTTCCACAATTTTCTACCTTAGCATTTAAGCCTCTCTTTGTAATCTGCACCCAGCAAGACATGTCTGCTTTAGCCAAAGCCAAGAAAGCAGCTGCAGGCAATATAAAGTCACCCTTTACCAGCCACTCGCCTGCTCTAGAGGAGGCTGCGCGCGCTTCACCTCCACCCCCTACCAGCCTCAGACCCAGCCCTATGGGCAATCAGCAATTCTGAGATCTACTAAATCCTAGATTACCACTTGACAGATATTTAAAAGTGAGGATCAACTGAAGCAACATAGACTTGGAACTTGGGGGGATAGCAGTTGCCAAAAGCTCATTTCTTTTTCAAACATATGACTGTGCTGTTTAAATTGAACCCAACTCTCTGTAAGGTCTGTTGATCACCATAATAGCCCTGAGGAAGATAGGTCTAAGTAAGTGCTTGCAAATTGAGTAAGGAGTCCCAGGCCATACCTTCATGAGTTCTTTACCATCCTCATCAATTTATGTTTACATAAATTGTTTACATGTGGCAATGACCAGATTAACTATTTGGAAAGAACTCTGCCTGTGGATGCACTTATTCCAGAATAAAAGCCACTTTGCTTTTCTAAATTAAGTGCACTTACAGGTAGAGAATGATTATTCTGAATAACATAAGAAAGAAAGTAATTTCATTCCTAAGTAGGCCATTGAGCAGAAATATTCTGAAATAATCCGTCTGATTTCTTGTGTTGATGCTTTTTAAGGCACTGACGAAGTCACGGAGTTAACAACCAATTTTGTTTTCAATCCATTGTTTTCTTGGAGAGGGTGTGCCAGTCCAAGGCAGAGTTAGAGACTCTTTTCAGTTCCCCTGAGTCAATGTACAGGATTTATTCTGGTCCGTGTCTCTCCTGTGAGGGAAGGAATGCCTGGCAGCCAGAGGAGAAGGTCTGTCACGAGAACATGCATCATTTCATTTTACCTGAAGCTGTCTACTCAACTTTCATCAGAAATGGGACAGTCATTGGCTTAAGCCAGCATTCTCACTGAAGCTTTCTTCTGCTTTTCTTCTCCTCCAAACTTGTTCATGCCTGCTGTGGCACGGAACAGAAAAATATGGCAGTGACCATACTTGACATACATGACAGAACACAATGCCATGGGAATCCCAGCATCAGGCCCTCAGAGGGCTTTTTATTGCTGCTACCATAAAGCTTTCAATAACTTCAAATGGGTATTTTTGGGATGCGTTTCTTTATTTGGAAGGGGGGAGGTAAAAATTCTCCTCATGTTATCTCATATTGTGGAAACTGAGACTTGATGGGTACTACACTATCCTTTTGGGACCTCAATCACTCCCAAAGATTCAAGATGAACTCTGCCTGCCCAGGCACCAGAGTCAGTGCCCCAGGGAATTTCTTCATATCTAAGGGATATGCAGGATGTGTACTCGCATGCCCTTGCTGCCTCTCAGCTCCAGCTGTACATGCAGTTTTGCTTTAGGAACCTGTACCTCCAGTATTGCAATATCTTTTTCAGTCTCTGTCATCAAGAGTTTAAATACAGTTCAGATCAGTGTTAGTGGCCCAGCTCCAAATGAGGAGAATTGCTGCAATTCGTTATCTTGACAAATTAACTGGTCTGAGGCAATTCCTTTTTGAGAGAGATACAATTACCTAACTCTTGAACTCTAGCCTTGCTCCAATGCTATGGCATAGTTATGCACCTGCTCAAAAAGTGTGGATACTACTTTCCCATCTGTAAATACAATTCCTGCACATGGAGCTGGTTTAAAAAAAAAAGACTTTCTGAGGACCAAGGTATCTGGTTGCACAGGGGAGGGACAATATGGGAAACACAGGGTCCTTGTCACCAATCCACGAGAGAAGGGGCTGGCACAGAGAGTGTTCTATCAGAGAAACACATCACCAGTTGTCCCATCCTCTGTTTTGAGTCCAGCTTCCTGGTCCAGTGGAAGAAGGTGGCTTTCCTGCTCCAAATCCACCATGTAGAAAGGAGTAGCCCATTCAGACCTGAAAGTGACATTTTCTGGGGGGGAAAAAAAAATCCAAGGTGTTTTCTCCCTGGGATTTAGGCAAGAATTTCTAGTTTCAATCCTTCAGTCTTTAAATACCAGGTGGAAAATGAATTGCCATCAGCACTCCACTCCTGATGTGGACAGGAGCTGGTGCTCCTGGGGAGGCAGAGTGACCTCCAGCCTTGCCCTCACCTCCTGGCCTGGAGGACCAGCTCCCCTCTGTGTTTTCTACCAAGCAATAAAAATACATCCACAGTTACACATTGTTCTTCCAACCCAACGTGGGCAGATGCACTTCTCATCCTCTTCCCTGTGGAAAGCAACTCCTTTTGCCCCTCAGCCATAGCTCACCTGTGGGCATCATCTTTCCTTGTAAAAGAGCTCCCAGATGCTAAGAGATATCCCATAACCATTCTTTTGAACCACTGCCTTTTGGAAACTGTTTGGGATAAAGCTGTCCGGCAGAAGGCTTGTGTTTGCCTAGAGCCTCTTTGTATGGACTTGGTGGCTGGGAGTTTCCTTGAGCTCCTCTTTGAACTCCAAGCCTTCAGCATCCAAAACATTTAACCCTCAATTTCTTTTCTGCTTTATCAGTTTGGCCAGCTTCCAGCTGGCAGCATTCATTTGCAGGCTCCCATTCTGCATCTCGTGTTTGCAGATGCATTTCTTTTTCAATTAACCCCTTGAAATGGTTTTCTTCTCCCCGGAGCCTACCTGCCTCCGGTCTGGCCGGCACTTCTCCCCGCTCTGGATGCCTGAAGGGCAGGAGCCAGGAGTGGAGGAGCTGGGTCCTTGAGCTGGAAGTGCCAAGCAGAGGGTGTGCCCCATGCACAGGCGTCACAGAGAGCAGCTGAAGGAACACGCAGGTTCGGCAGCGCCGGCTTTGCCCGTTGTGGGTTGGGGCTTGCAATGCCAGAGGCACTTTTGCCTATGTGGAGTCTCTGGAGCATCACTTATGAATAATGAGATCTTCCCTGAATGCTTTCGCTGGGATGCTCGGGAGCACGCGCCCACATTTCCACTGCTGCAGCCTTCACCCCAAACAATGGGAATGCCTCTGCTCACCAGCAGCTTTTCCACAGCTTTGTTTTAGAACAGCTGTTTCTAGAGAGTCACCTAAAATGAAAAAAAACAAAAAAAAGAAAAAAAAAAAAAAAAAACAAAAAAGAAAAATTAAGACCGTGTCTAAAGCATCACTTACCAAACAAAGACATTGCCTAGTCGCCAGGACTGTCCTCCCTCCTGTGCCTGCTGTAATTGCTGAGCAGTAGCAGCCGTAGGGTGCTCATCCTGGCACTCCAGCTGGTTCACCAGCATCCATAGGGAGAGGAGAACCACTCGCCCACTGCCAGGATTGCCCGGCAAACTTCACACGGGCTGGGAAACCCGATAACATCTAGAGGTGCAGCATCTCTATTGCTGAGACACCAGTCAAGCCTTTGAAGTGAGACGGCCTGGAATTGAAGCAAATCCTTGGTTATTCAGTCTCTTTCAGCTGGAGACTCATCACGGCTTGGTACTACCACATCTGGATCACCCTGTAAGACACACCTTCTTCTTTTTTTTTTTTTTTAATTAATTAATATTGGCACTGCTGGGGTAGTTCCTAAGGAACCTGATTACTTAGGCTCCAGGGAGATATAAAATTAACTATTCAGGCTGCATAGTGGTTAGCTTAATTTTGTGTATGATTCTAGCAGAGCAAATGAGTAGTAGAGATTGAAATCTCAGCCAAAGCTGGTAAAGACCCAGCATTTCCATTTGCAGAAAGTTTTAAAGCCAGGTTTCACAGCAAGCTGCGGAAGGCTGCTGAGTGAAGTATAACTGTCTGAGCTACAAAAATAAAAGCAGTTGTTTATAAACATTAGCTAATTCTTTGGTTTTATCACATGATTTTTATATTAATTCTTAAATTTCCTGGCACACCCACTAAAACAGTTTTGCTGCTGCTAATACCCCTAGTATCCAACTAGTGAAATAATGACATGTTATGCTGCTATTAAGGGTTGATTCTACTAGTAGTGATGCCTTATCTTCTCAGGCATCAGATTGTTAAATTACAACAGAACTGGGAGATATTCAGATTTAATTTCAGAATTAATCTTATCCAGCTCTCTAAACAGTAATAGCTGTTCTCAATTAGTTTTAGAAGTACTATAAAACCAACATTTCGATGATTTGTATTTGTCAAATGCAAACATGTCAGCCTTGGGAATTAACAAAACAATACAAAAATAATCTAAAAATGAAAATCCATGGAAAACTAGCTGAGAAGAAGCAAAGAAGTTTAGAGTTACATTTTTCCACACTCAGAAACAAAGCTCTGTGGTTTCCCTGCAGGAATTTGTTGAAACGAAACAATTTTATTAGAATATGTTTATTTAGAAAAACGTTTTCAGGAGAACAATTGTAGCCAGGAAAAAAAAGCTGACCACACTCAAATCAGCAATGGAAGTTCCCGCTGATTTTGATATCAGAAGAATTTTTTGCAATGGTTTTAGAAATAGCTTCATGTAGTTTGGGAAAACCTGAGATAGAATTATCACAACTTGATAATGTGTGAAATCATGCTCAATCTCATGCCTTCTGCAGCAGTTATTTGCCTTTAAAAAATCCCCACAACCTCATAAAATCATGAGAGCTTGCTTTCAACAGGTAAAAAGAAACACTTAAATGAAAAAAAAGTTATTTCATAATAAGAGGAGTTATGAACTTATTTGCATAGAATTAGCTATTCAAGTATAAAAATTAATTTGTTTCAATGCCCAAGAGAAAAAAAAGTGTGATTGTTAGTAAACTCTACTGTTTTACAGCACTCATTTGAATTAACTATTTGCATTTCTTCAGACCTTTGATTCATTTTTCTCAGAAAAATGCTACTATTTACCTCTTTATTTTTAGTAAAACAGTAATGTGGCTGGAGTCCGTGTGGTTCACTGGGAGTTCATTGGGATATATTTGCAATTCCTGAAGCAAAAAAATGATATTTTATCTTTAGAAGGAGTTACATTTTTTGAACTTATTGAATTTTTCAGAGATCAGCATGAAGAGTTCTGATTAAATGCTTGCTTCAGCGTTTTAAAGGCTTCTTGTGTCCCTGTTGCCTAAGGAGGTCGTACATGAGGATTGCTCTGTAAACATCAGATTGTGCAGAATTGGCTCTGCGTACCATGCCAGGCACACACAGAGGAAGTCAAATGGCTTATCTCTCACTTATCAACTAGTTTATTTTTCACGCCCAAAAAAGGCTGCTACAAGAGCAGCTGCTACTTTGTAAATAATTTAATGGCTTCTGTTAAGTAGAGCTGTCAATTTTGCAAACAATATTAAAAGGAGATTTTCGTTTTACCACGGATTTGCACGTTTTGAAATGCATTTTTATCCCTGAAAGTCCAGTGGAGGATCCTGGAGAATGGAAACAGCTTCCGATTTGCAGACACAGATTCAAAAGAGAATAGATATGGTTAAATAATGACAGATGTATAAGCAGGGAAGGCGTGATATCTCATCACCTGCATGCATTACCTAGAGAGCATCCTGCTCATTAAAGCTTAGGGAAACTTTCAGTGGACTTGTAAAGAAAGATACTTGGCTCTTTCAGACTGGCGTTAGATGTAGCAATAGCATTTACCACCAAATTTTGGAAATGCAGAATATGCATTGTGTCATTGTGTGGTTGGGTGTACACAATATTATCCCAATACTGATCACGACAAATGGGATTTTTTAAATAAGATTTTTAGGACAAAAGATTCATATTATTGCATCTGATAAATTGCTTTAATGATGAAACCACAACATTAGCACAATACCAACTCTCAATTTTTTAAAATTCAAATTCAGATTGAAATCCTCAGATCCTAACATGTTAAGCAAACAGTAGGTTAGAATTTAAAACACCAGGAGTCTATTGTGCAATAAGCCGAAGCAATATCTCAGACTGCCTGAATACAAAATCTTAGGTGAAACTTGTGATCCCTCCAGTGCTAGCATGAAGTCAGGTTTCTATTAAGCACCAAACCCTAGCCAGAGCCCTCACCTAGATGTGAGGACCACCATCCTCTCCCAGCTCTGTGGCATTGTTGCCAAAATCCTTCCCTTTCTAATTAAAAGTGGAATACGTTGCCTCTAGTTTGGGAAGGGCTGTGTTGTTTAAACAGCTTTCCTTGCACATTTGTTTTTCCTGCTTTAGCACTTCTCACGGGGAACAGAGTCCATGTCCCACAACAAAAATATTTATTTCTTTACTCTGTAGCTCATATCTGATGGTTTTGTGGCTTTGAACCACTCCTGGCATCTGATCCTATCAAATGCTCCACACTGCAGCTGTATCACCAGACCAGAACAGGTACAATGCTCATAACTTGAGGTCAGTTTCAGATATTTATTTTAGATACAAAAGTGCAGAGAAATCTATTTGCACTCCTGTGGGTAGGAACTCTGCTCTTCTCCCAGGTTTGTGCTTGCAGATGACAGACTGCTCTGTTTTCCATGAGGTTCCCATGGATCCAGTAGCATTATTTAACAAGGTGGAGCTGTGCTACATCCACAACACAAAATGTCAGAGTCACTGGCCATGCTATAATTAATTACTCATAGCATTCATATATTAGAAATGTGGCACACAAGAACTCTGTATATCCAAATTGTAGCCCACTCCACGTTAAAAAGCTGCTGGGTGCCACCTGGAGCACGTGCATGAGTTACACTGAAGTGGTTGGTGTGAGGACTGGGATTTACTCAGTTCTGATTTTCAGCAGGGACAAGAAAACACAAATCATTAGTGTGATGGAAAGAGATTAAGACAAAGTTGACCCAATTCTAGTTTGTTTCTTTTCTCAATACACACTCCTCTTTCAGCATCTCTCAGGCTTTTATGTTCTGAAATGTCCCCACTCCTTGGAGCTGGGTCAGTCTCAGGAGTGATGGCTCAGGGGAAATCATGGACATCGTATATTGGTAAAAGTTTGTAACTTTAGGGGGCTAAGTTATGTAGGCCTTAGATGTTACTGGAAAAAGAAAAAAATATAAAAGAAAACTTAATTGCAGCTTCTTGGCTCACACTGTACATCTGAGCTTTGACATTTTGCAAATTAAAAGGTTTAACATTCTGTTTCTTAACAAAATAAGGCAAAGTGGAGAGGGACACTCTTCAGGACCAAAGACTCAGTTCCAAGAGGGAGCACAGTAGTGAGAGCTGTGTTCCCAAGCAGAGGCTGTCAAAGTTTGTGCCATGAGACCTGCAGTGGATTTTGCCTAATTATTTTTTTCCCCATCAACAGGAATTTTGTTTAAGCCCTTTCCCAGAGTTCTTCATGTATACGAAAAGCGGCTTCTGAACCTTTATAAGTTCTCAGTATTGTTCCTCTCCTCTTGGCTTCTCACTCTGCAAGGCTCCAAGAACAGATCTCCTGAGAAACCTCACTTACTTGCCCTGGAGTTGAGTTTCTGAGATGTAAAGCATTGCCCATACACCTGTTTTCTCCTCTGCTTTTATTTCTCTTTGAATTTTTTTATTCAAGATGGAGCAGAAATTGCACCAGTGCTGGTTTAGCACCTTCATTTATTGTAGTGTGGTGTGCTTGCTCGAGGTGTGCTGCCTTCAGCAGAGTTGGCCATTTTCAACTATTCCCACATTGCTCCGCCTGTGGGAAGCAGCAGCACAGACAGACAACATCAGCTACCTGGGAAAGCCAAACCTTGCCTTACCTCACCCTCCCTCACGCCACAGATGCCAGTAATATTTAGGTGGCATGAAGAGTAGGAATAGTCCACAGCAATCCTACGGCATTGGATTCTTAGGACTCGGAGATTCAGAAGTGCTTACGAGGAGATTTGCCCTCCCGAGCCAGCGAGCGTTCTGAGTCTCCACACAAAATGTAAACCAACAGCGTGGCAACCCTCGCCAGGGTGTTACATCCTCCCCACTGCCCACAGTGCCACCATGGGTATCATGCAGATTAGCTTATACAGGATCCAAAAAGGCAGAGAACAAGGGGAGAAAAACAGGATTAGAAGAGGAAAAAATGCAAAAGGGTCTTACGATTTTGAGAAAAATCTTTTAAAGTCTTTATCTGTAACAGGATTTTTTTTTCCCTAATCCAAACTCTGCTAGGCTGCGGTTTGATTAAATTTTTTATTTATTTATTTTAAGTCTCACACCTAGAATATGCAATTCCTCCTCTATATTTTTAAGTGGTTCAGATATTTTTAAACAATTTCCTTTACCAAAGGGCTCAGACTGGAACTTGTGAATTGGATGACTTCAGGTCTTGATTGTGAACCGAAATATTTTAAAACAAAGCTAAGGGAAGTCTTTATTTTTAAAGGAAGGAGTTACACATACCCTTCTGGGAAACTAGTCCAATTGATAAGACTTTGATCCCTATGGCAACAGGGAAATGCTCATGTGCAGCAGCCTTTGGCAGGCAGCTGGACCTTCTGTAGTTGACAATTTAGAGAAGACATTTCCTCCTTGCTGACTACAGCCAATACACACTCAGTCTCTGTCTTTCAAAAACTCTTGGACCTGTTTCTTGGTGCTGGTCATTGGCTACTGGGCCTCCTTTTCAAGGGAAAAGCCAAGGGTGAAAGCTGTAGAAGCATATGGGTTTCCATTCAGTTTGATCCATCGCAAGAGAGGGCACCCTTGTCCTTACGGACATCCGAGGCAAACAGTTGGCAGCTTGGTTGGTACTTTCAAACTAAGTAAGTGTGATACCATATCTTGACTCATCTTAACAGAACTTCTGGGGCAGTCAGACGAAGAAGACCCATCCTGTGAAGCTTTCACTGACCAATCTCCAGATCAGGCAGGAGGGTGCAACCCTCCTGTTCCCAGCCCTGCTGACAGACCACCGGTGCAGAGCTGCTCCCGCAGGTGAGTTGTGAATAGTTTTGAAATGTATGTTTGATATCCTGAACCTTCCTGACAACTGTGGTTGTTGTCTGCATCGTGACCGCAAACACAATAAAACATTAAGAGGCTAAGGAGGAACTAAGAAAAAGCCCAAAGGACATGGCAATAGACACAAAGAAATCTCCAGAAACAGACAGTTTGCAAGCTTTTAACACACACTAGCACAACCATTTCCAAATTAAACCATGTAGGCATTGGCAGCCTTGCTTGTTGAATGTGGAGAAAAGAGAAATACAGCAATGGAAATGCAGCAAATGAACAGTTGCAGGTGGTGAACAGAACTTATAAAAACCTGACATGATCTTTGCAGATTTCTGTAAGTGCATCTCTAGCCTGTGATCAAAACCCCTGGGAAGATCTTTTGAGAGTGCTCTTGTTCTGAAGCTGATTAAAACCTTGAACTTAGCTATGAGAGAAACAACAGTTCTGATGGCTGGGTTTTTTTCCAATGCTTTCATTGCACACCGCCTTGCAAGGGATGGGATATTAGAAAGAAACAGCTCTTCTGTTTCAAAAAGATTCAAAAAGCATTTGTTTTTCTTATTTTTCTTCATGCATTCTTGGTAAAAAAGAAAAAGACAGTTATTTGTTCCCAGTGAGTATATAGGTGTGCAGTATATTGACTTACTTTTATTTTCTATGCCTACTGTATGTAGGAATGTTTTTAGTAAATCTGGTGTGAGTATGACATCGAACTTCCACATTGCATTCATCCCAACCATTTGTACATGACTGTGCTGGACACGCAGTTCATGTGGGCAAAACACACATTTCCTTCTCTTTCTGGAAATCTGTATGTTGACTAGTTTTCTGTCTCCCCTCACATGGGCACGTCGAGCCTTTTCAGTATTCAGTGTTATACTCATTTTGCCAGCTGCACATCACGAGTGAAGTATTTATTTTATACGTTGCCTACAACTTTTAGGACACGGGACACTCTCTAAAGCTTTCAGAGCTACCTAATGGGTTTGGAGGTAGGGCCTGCCTTTAAAAATACAGTGCACAATTATTCCTTCTTAACTTTTGGGATGAAGATAACAATGTATTGATATGGGCAAATAATAAAGACAGTCTCCATGCTGCAGGCTGCATTGTCTCCAGAGGGCTCTCCAAGTGCTCCAATAAAAGGAGCTCCTTTAGCAGTGCACCAGAGCAGAGACTAATCCCAACACGCCTCTGATCCCAAGCTATAAACATGCTATCCTCCCTCCCTTCAGCTCACCTTTTCCCTTTCGGAGGTTGCTATGACTCACACATCTCTGGCAGTCCCACGTCTGCCTTCCTCAGGCGTCTCAGGAGAGAGACTGAGAGTTCAACTTTCCTCCGACTCCTGGACTCCCCACCTGACCACGTTTGCCTGCACCTCCCCAGCTGGGTCACCGTAAGCTGCTGAGCCTCAGGAGTGGAACTGCTGGAGCCGCATGAACAGCTGGGATTTCCCAAGGCTTTTGGCTGGAGAGCATAAAGCAAGCTCCCACCTGTGCACCAGCTCCTCTGCCTGTGGACACCTGGAGATGCCGCTGACCTCCACCGGGAGAGGCCGGAGATTTTGATTGCCGCTTGCGATGCGATGGAAGAAAACTTCTCACGGCTCTCCTGGCTGGCCACAGCCACTTGAAGCCTGCCAGCAAGAATTTAGGTTTCGGAGGCACTCCCTGTGACAACACCAACCAGCTGGGAAGGTCACCTGCTGAGGCACAGGTGACTCCGACAACTTCTTCCCTGTGCTTAAAGAAAGCCACAGGTGGTTGCAAGCGCCCAACTGCGGCTCAGTTTGCCTCCAGTTTCGCAGAGTTGTTCTTCTGCAATATATCTGCTGCCAAGTCAGCACTGGACTTCTTCATGTGAAGAAATGTCTGTAAAGAAAGGAAGTTTTAGTGTTGGGACCCGGCGTAAATAAGGCTGTTCCCTGTTCTACAGTCATTGCAATGCTTCATCTCTCTGTTCAAGACACTCCAGCATTACCAGAGATTTTCAGTTTTGTAATTGGCTTCCTCTGGGTACCAGAGGTTCCTAAAGTTCCTGTAAGACACCACACCAGGACTTTGCAGTTGTTCATCAAGAGTATCCAATGGCTGTTCTTTCTTCTTTCAGAGTCTTTGGTTATGTGCCTTGGCTTTACATCTTTGTACCAGCTAGTCACACCAATTACTGCATTACTGCATTTCTAACACAACCACCCCTGTCAGTCCCAGACGCTGTCCCAAATCTATATTTCACTCCACTTCCTGAAAGTTCATCTCCAGCACATACTTCTTTCTTTCTTGTATTTCAGCTTTTGGGACAGCGGAGGCGTATCTCATGGGTTACACCTAGGCAGAAGTCACAAGCAAGGGCCCTGTGAAGACTAGCAGAAGACACTTACGTTTCACTTGCTTAATAAACCTTGTTTCTGATGCCCTTCAGGGTGTTTGACATCTGCATATGTGTAACTGGAGCCCAGTTTTCAGGCTGTGTGATTAAAAAATCACTTCAGCTAACTCTTCGCATCATCATCTCCTTTACTTAACCAGGAAAGCCATAGTCCAGGATGAAGACAGGGACAGCAAACAGATGGAAAAGGCTGGAAACAAAATAATCATTTATAAAACAATCTCAAGGGTTTACTCCTTTGAGAACTTATTCTTGATTTAACTCCATGATGTTTTATGGAAGCAGCAATAGTGTTGTTGCCAGCGGAGAGCTGTAGTTAACTTCCTGAGCCAGACAGACACACACAAAGTTATGGGCAGTGAAGGTTTCAGGACAGCATCCCAGAAAGCAACGTTTCATTTGCTGCCTGATTTCTTTCACTCTAACATAAAAAAGGACAGTTAAACACCACCAACAATGCACCGTCCAGTCAATCATTTTATAAGATAAAGATAATAAAGATCTCACCTCTGGCTTACGTTTGGCATTGATCATTGCCTTCTCTCCTTCCAAGTGTCAGCTATGTTTTGGCATGGCCCTTCTTGTCCTCCCATTATTGTTGTTATCTGTTTATGAAAACATTTTGATCAGCATAACCCTGCAGCAGAAGCCTGTACTGGAGGAGAATATTTTGGATGCTGTTGTTCAGAGGACCAAGGTAGCATACTGATCCTCTCAGCCACACAAAGGAGCTGATCGACTGCCTGTGAGACAGCTTATTTCTGGATGAGTCAACCAGTGGGTGCCTGTGACCATGCCAGAGTTTGGCACCAGAGTCACACAGAGCTGTGACTGTACTCAGTCCTCTGCCACTGGCCTTGGTGGTGTCCTCACTGGCAGCGTGGGTGCCCTCCCCATCACTGTGTCATTCTCTTTCCTTACCATAATGTGCTGTGGGCTTAAATGTCTTGCACTTGTTGGCAGCGTCGGGATGTGTGTGAAGCTGGGTTGGAGGGGTTCATAGCTCATTGTCCATCTCCCTAGCCCCCATCCCCCAAACCGGAACTACTCCATTTTAATTAGGCTATTACTTTAGTACAAGTGGTTAGGATGGAAGGCAAAAGAGTTTATCATCACAGTGATTTTTATTGTAAAACTTCCTTGTTGATTACGTACTTAAAAATACACACATTCCTACTTCTCTACAAGGTTTTTATTTAAGCTCATGAGCATATACAGTGCAAGTTTGAATATTTTGAATCTGTAGCATCACTGACCAAACCTTAGAAAGTTCTACAGCATCTTTCAGATCTGCATATGTTGGTTATTAAATCAGCACAGAGGGAGCGATTTAGAGTAATCCCCCAGCATCCCCTTTTGTGTGTCACATAAGAAAACAACATTAAATGGATTTCTTATTCCTACTTGACTGTTCTGTACAATTAAAGTAAGCTTTCATCACCGTTATGGCACTTCTGTTTGTTCTTCCACCTTTTTCTAAAGTCCTCTTTAACCAGGAAGTAAACCCAGTCTTAAAATAGCAGGAATATAGGCTGAGAAAAAACATCTGCCAGATCCAGGTGGAATCCTACCAGCTGCTGTGTCTGCCTGAGCAGTCTTCAATTCCAAATTAACTCTATTAATAGGTGTGATGCAGGGATGTGGCGGTGTGGTGTAGGAAACTCATGTCAGAAGTGGGATCCAGCAGCTCAGCAGTGCTACTCCTGCCTGGTTGCTGCAGCCTTCCCTCTCTTTCCTTCTCTTCCTTCTTTTCCTTCTCATTCTTTGCCACTGCTCAGCCCAGGAGCTTCATGTGCCTCAAGAATGCAACCGCAGGCAGATACAGATGGGTCTGTGCGAAGTTGCACTCTCGATTTCTACCTCTGTAAAACTGAGATAATACATTACCAAATTCAGACGGGCAAATTAATCAGCCAGTGTGCATACTGCACCTTGAAAGCACAAAATTAACTCTTCTTAGTCCCTAAGTGCTTGAGATGCATCAAGGTATGCTCCATGGCCTCTTGATTCCAGACAAAGGTCCCCTTGATTAAATTAGATTGCTAATGTATTAACGCATTAGCACACTTGAAGAAAGAAAAGTTTGAAAAAGCAATTTGGCTTCATCACATGAACGGCGTGTATACTTAATGGAAATTTTTCCAGCATTCACAAAACAAAGAAAAATCAATAAAATGTCTGCCAACTGTTCCACTGAAAACATTTTATAATCTATAGCACCGAGAATCCCGAGCCAAGATAAACCAGCGTTGCTGACAGAAAATACTGACAATTATTTTACATTGATTCAACTTGGCCCAGCCCAGACTGACCTTGTTTATTCATCTCAGTCTCTTAATTCATATTAACTTGGCATCAAAATGGGACATGTGGCATGTGGGCTGAAGACCCATTTCTGTATCTTAGACTCAGATAAATGTAGTGCATTGAGTACTTCCAGTGCCTTGAGCTCTTAGGTAGATTTATATGCATTAGATAGAACTGGTTAAGTTCCTTTTATCCCCGCTGGGCTTTTCGTGTCTGTTGACTGTAAAACTAGAAGCTCAGTAGAGGTAACATCTTCTTCTAAGCCTTCGGATATACATGAAATCCTCCCAGTACTGGTCAATTTTAAAGACACATCCAAAGAGGATGGAGGGTTTTAAGCTCTTTTAAAATATAAAAATAGAAGGTTTATGGCAATTTGGCAGCCAAAAAAGCAATTTGCGGGTCTCGGCAGAATCCGAGGCCACGTGTAAGAAAGCTGATCAAGACACTACGGAGGAGATAATGGGGTCGAAGAGCAGAAGAATCCCCCCACTTTTGCAACCAGCATAATCTGGTCTCCAATGAAGTTTCTTAGTTTCTTATACTGAACCAATAAAGCTTAGTGTGATGGGAGAGTTCCATTACTGCAGCTTAAAAATGTCTCGAGAAAGCTGATGAGGAGAAGTGCTTTTAGTTGCTTTACATATGCCCAGCTGCTTGCATAGCTGTCACCCAACTGGTAGTGGAAAGATAAAGGCACAGGGAAAATCTGAGCTTTTTCTTTAATTATTTATGTTCTCATCAGTAATAAAGGGCTTTTTATGCCTGGAACGCATTATTTGTATTACCAAATCTGAGCGAGATTTCACACTGTAGCAGTGAAGAAGTTGGGTGCTGCACAAAAGCATTCCCATTTTTATTCTCACAGCTACACCACTGTCATACCTGAAAGCCACCACTGAGTAAAACACCACTTGACTCAAACATGACTGCATCCACAGAGGAGGAAAAGCTACCCAAATGATGAGAATCCTCCCAAAAGAGTTCCCAGTTGGCCTGGCATTGGATGTTTAGTTTATTTTCTCTACTTGACTCGTTCTTGATGAAGGCAGTGCTGCCTTGGACTTCACTGAGCGCTTGGCAGGTTGTGGATGGCAGGACAAGCGGCGAGTCAGCAAGCCAAGATGGCACAACATGGCCTCCAGGTTTCCAGTTCCACTGCACTGGGAATGGATTGCCTTTCCACATGCCTGTGTAAGCAGAGATTAATGATGAGTGAAGAAACCAAGACTAGCAAAACAAAAAAAAACGCAAACCAACAAATCCATCTGCATTTTCCATAACACGTAGCTGGTGCTTTCCTCCCTGCAGCACCTCCTTCACAACTTGGATTTCAGGGATGAAAGGGCTATAGGGACAAAAATTACAGAAAATCAGTGCTGTATTTTGGGTCTGATATCCTCCTCTTCTGGCATCTGCCCAGCTTCCTTCGTGCAGGGCTGCCAGCAGTGCCTGGTGCCTGCTATGTGTGTTGCACATCCCAGCCTGTCCTGCTTAACAAAACTGTAATTGCTCCAAAAAACGCCAGCTTTATACCTCATCTTTGAGTGACAGGACAGTGGTGGAGCAACTGCACGGCCAAATGGGCGATCCTAGTGACGCTCAGTCAACAAAACCTACTGGCACCTGATAGAAAAGTGCTGCAGTTTGTAGCCAGGAAATTACACAGGCTGCTGTATACTTGAAAAGATAGAAAACAAACAAAACAGCTTTGCTCTGCTCTGCAGTGTCTCCCCAACTCTGCAGTCATTGCTCCCTCCCCTTCTACCACTTCTGTTTTGTTTTCCAAGACCCACCAGCCGCAGACGGGCAGAGGACACTGAGCCTGGAGCGGATGGCCACACCGCCTCCCTGATCAGGAAAACCTTTTCCAGCAACCAGGAAGGTAAGTGAACAAGTCTCTTTCAAATATGCTCAAGGGAATGAAGCAAGACATATTGATAATTCATGTCTTGAAAATTCATTTGGGTCCGGGAGGAAAAACGAGGCAGTGGCATTGCAGCGTGAGCTTGGTTTGTGTATTCCTAGCAGGGGGAGGCAGGAGGACTCAGGTGCTGGCTCATGGAAGGTAGAATAAGTCAACCAGTCACCTGAATCTCCTTATCTTGCAGCAGTATCCGTGATTTAACAGAAACAGGCAGGGTTTGTTACTCTCAGCCGTCGTGGCTCTGTTACTCTGTGCAGGAGCCCGCAGCAGCAGAGCCTCCCCGCTCCCATGGCTCGGGGAAGCAGCAGCGCACTCGGCTTCTACCGGGCTCTGGAGGAGGCGAAGGCGGCTGCCTTGCTTGGGCAGCGCCTGGTGTCCCCATCCCAGCAGAGCCCAGGGAGTGCAGCAGCTCGGCAGAGGAGCAGCCCAGCACGAGAAGGTCGTGGTTAAAGAGCTGTCCCGCGAAGGCAGCCGGGCAGGGACAGGTCAGAGTGTTTGCACAAGGGGCGAGACGAGGATTTTTATCTCCTGCCCTGTCCGGGTGTCCCATCGCTGTACTGACAGGTGGGTAGGAACGGAGCCAGCCTCCAGGCAGCGGGAGGCGAGGTGGTTCCTACAGCCACGGCGGAACGAGGTCGTTTCAAACGAGCCGGTGTTGGATGCACTTCCACCTTGAAGCCGGACTAACAGCTTGCCACCGTCACAATGAGACAGTCCCGCTGCCCCCTCGCCACCTTCTTCCCCCCCACGTTCACGGCACCATGCAGGGAGCCGACAGCACAGTAACCCAACCCCAAAAAAGTTGTTCGTTTTCTTTCCCGTGGGCTTTTGTCCATCCCACGAACCGACCTGCCCTGTGTGGGGATTAGAAGACAACACAGACAGCACCAAGCGAGGGGCAGAAGGACGCTGCCTGCAGCAGGACCTCTTTTTGATGTTGGCAGCTGTTAATTCGGCTCAAGCTGTAACATGAAGCCTCATCCTGAAGCAGCTCCTGCAGCAACCTGGCAGCGCACAGGCTGCAAAGCCCTCCCCAAGACAGGGGGAGAGCGCTCAGGCAGGCAGCCCATGCCGAGCCCCACCACCCCAGAGCTACCCCACTGCAGGGACAGAGGTGTCCTGCAGCCACCAGTGTCCCAGACTGCCCATCCCAGTCCTGCAACAGCTCTCCACCGAGCTGGGACTACATGGGATCCCCGACCTGCTGCTGGCCTTGCATTTCCACATTGCCTCATCCACAAAAATCATGGTTGCTTTAACTTGTTGTGGTGTTTGAGGGAATATATGTATCCTACGTGTATGGACTTGTATAAGCAATATATTAAGTATTTTAATTCATCCATTGAATAACATGATATAAAATAGCTTTGTTTTATCAAAAAAATGAAAGTTACCTAATACCTCTGTTTGTTTGGGTTTTTCAATGAGTTAAATGGAATGTAAATAACATGGTGGGTGTTTTTTTGTTTTGTTTTTTTTTTTTTTGAAGGAAATATGAGAGCCATTCCTTCAGAGCAGGTAACCCATTTCTGATTTATTATTTTATTTCTGCTTATTATTATTTACTCTATATTGAAGCTTCCTGAAACTCCACAAGCCTGTCCCTGCAAGCTGTCTGCCTGCAGGGCTCTTGCTGGAATTGGTAGAAATGCTCCTGTACGGTTCTGCTAGAGCAGGGCTTCACCTGCTGCTTCGTATTGAGCACAGCACATAAAAGTCTCATCCTGCATCCACGTTTATCTTGCACGAGCTAACCAGAGCTTGGATTGGCATTTCCAGGAGGAAGATTGCAGGGAAGAGGAGTGAGACGCTACCCTGTGGTTTCATTATAACTCTGAACTGATTAAACTGCGAGGTGCTGCCAGCAGAGGTGGTCCATCCCTTCCCACACTGCCAGCCTCCAGGCCTGTGTCCTCCTCCCTCTGCCGCACGGGCTCCCACGCTTCCAGCCTGCAGGAAACTCACTGCAGAGGCAGAGGAGGGGAAGACTCCCATGTGGGCAGGGAAACCCTATCCTGTCCCCTAGATCCTTCATCTGCCACGGGGACGTTCCCTCCTGGCCTGGTTTGGGATCCCAGCTGGTTGGGAGTCAGTGGGGGTGCGCACAGAACGCAGATGTAGGGCGAGCCTGTCTCCAGAGCTGATGAGTCAGCAGCACGCAGCACACATGTGCTTCCTCAGTTCTACTTTAAAGGAAAAACTAAAATAAAAGTATAAAATAAAATATAACAAATGATAAAATAAATCTCGTGGCAGCCATGGATGAAGGCACAAGAGCGCCTGTGTTTCAGCCTCCTCCCAATTACGATTCCTGTTTAAACTTTTATTTTTGAGGCCAAAGTATTCAGTGTTTGGCCTCAGTGCAAACAGATCATTAAAAAAAAAAAAAAAAAGAAAGGAAACACTTCAACCTCCCAGCAGAGCAGGATGGCACTTATTTATTTCTTTCATTACAAAACCAGCCTGTGCCAAGTAAAATTGTGCTCTAAGAGCTGTTCTACCAGTCCTGAAGCACTGAGGAAGAACACACAGCGGCCCCACCTCTGCAGCTTCCTGCGGGCCCCTGTGCATTTGCACTGGGTGGAGGATGGGCAGAGCCTGGGGACCAGGTGCCAGAGTTCACCATGTTAGGGTCGCACTGGTGGAAAATCCTCATGTCCCAGGATCTCCCTGTCGGCCTTTGGATGATTTCGGTGGCCTCAGGACACAGAGTAAAGTAAACCACAGCAGCAGTGATGGTCTGGAGACATTGGTGGGATCCCTGGGTTTGCAGCTGGGTCAGCCAGCAGTTAACTGTTCCTTTCCTGAGCTGTGTGGAAGATCTCCTTGCCTTTACATAAGCATTTGAATTAATAAACTGAGAAGTTAATTTGAAATCTCTGGACTATAGCAATGAAATCCACAAGCCCAAACATTCGGGCTATATAACGAAAGTGATGCACAGAAGAAAGCTTTGCCATCACATCGTTGAGGACTTACCCAGGGGAGTGGTTAAAGCATTCTTTGGTTCCAAAAAGTTACTGCAGCTGAGTGGTCACTGTTGCTAAAAGCTGGTGGGTCAAAGTGTGACCTCTGTGACCTGGGAGGAGGTGTTTTGATTTCAGCACACATTGCAGAGCTGCTTGTGCACAGGAAAATGGGGCACTTCCATCTGAGCTGCTCTGGACCCAGGGAAGAGAGGCAGCAGCCATGGGCTGCAGAGGAAGATGGCTGGCAGGGTAAGGGGAGCCTGTAGTGCACACCAAGAAAAGCCATCCATGTAACACTAACTTTATGCTTCTGAGAAAACATTTCCATCAACATTTTGTCCTGACTTTTAATGGCACGTGGAAATTCAGAAGTCTTGCAGCAACTGGGTACCATCACAGGAACCAGCACCCAGCGAATCAGAGCAGATCCTTCTAGCTGGACCAACCTGTGGCTTTAGTTCAACCCATCCCAAATCCACCCCCAACCCACCATCAGCAGCTCTTCCCCTGGGCACCACCACCAGCCTGCTGCACGATGGACAGTCCATCCCCAAGGTGCCACTTTCACCCCCCTGCTTCCCTGGGCTGGCATCCCCCTGACACCACTTCCCGCATGTTGCTTCAGCGGGAGCTCGCACAATACTGGGCTTGGTGCCACCCAAGGGGAGCACACCCAAAACCCGGCCCTTCTTGCCCAGGCAATTCTGCAGGAAGATCCCTGCAGCTGTGAGCTGGAGGATTTGCTTTGCCCTCCTTTGCTGGTTTGTTGGGGAAAGGCTGGAGCCAGAGGTGACCTATTCCCAGCGCAAATGGCCACGAAAGGCCTCGGCAGGGATGGATCTGAAACGGGCCTGTCTTCTGTAGGTGCATCATGGCACACGAACTCCTCACTCGCTGCCACTCTCAGCTATGAGGAAGCTTCTCCTCCCTGAAACTGCAGAGATCGTGCAACAAACTGTTCCCGGTGACCTGCCAGAGCAGCTGGCTGTCACACAGCCAAGCGGTGCTCAAGCTGTTGAACAAGATTTGCTTTCTGGAGGAAAGCATTAGAAGTGGATCAGGGGCAAGACTGTGCTACCACGGAGGTCACCTGTGTCGTGCAGCACTAGCACAGGTCACCTGTGTCCTGCCTGCAGCCCCTTGGTGTGAGGGTGATGGTGGGCAAGGGCTGCTGGAGTGTTCTCAGCTGGCAGTAGGACAAATGCGGACTGTGTGGCTTTGCCAGACTGGTTTTGGCCTGGCCAGAGGATCCCACCACTGAGCATGAAGGTGGGGACGAAGGCAGATGGTGGGGGAATGAGGGTAAGCTGCAGCTTTCCTCGCCCTGTGCATGGCTTGGGTGGCTGTGGCTCCTCAGGCAACTGGGCTGAAGCAAATGAGAAGTGAGCATCCCATCCACAATATTTGGAGTGGCTAGGATTTGGTGTTCATGTTCCATCCTGTCTTCCAGGAAAGGCTGGAGGTGAGATTAGGGTGGCCTGGAGGACGGTGCTGCCTGAGACCTGGCCCAGCCTTGCTGCTCTGAGCAGGGTGGTCCCAGAGGTCCCTCCTGGTCTGCATTGTTCTGGGATTTGATAGTCTTGAGCAACTGTGTAGGTTAGTTCAGAGTCTCCATTTAGCAGCACCCAGACTTGGATCAGTGAAATCAAGGCTCCAAACACCCTGGTCACCTACCTTGGCACGAACAAGACCCTTTGGAAAACATTAATCTCAACTGCTCTCTTGCTCCTGGACCAGAGACTGATCTTCTACAGGGCAATTTAAGATGCTGAAGCCAATGGCTCCTTATGGCTACCAGGTGATAGTTTCACTATATTATCAGTCAGCTGAAGACCTGTCAGCCAAGGTGGTTTGGTGTTATGCTATTCAAGGGAAACAAGGCATTCCCAGTGAAAAGGAGTAGTACCTCTGGACATGCAACAGGCATGTCCTTCCACGTAGTCATTCCTGCAGCCTGGAACCAGGCAATCTTCATCTGAATAAAACAGGTGTTTAAAATAATTTCCCGGGGCTCCTTCATTTATTCTCCTCTCTCCCACTCTTGTCCTTTCCCACCTTCATCACGCCCTTGAGAATAATCCCAGGAGAAAAAGCGTAGCCTCCTGGGAGCAATACAGCAGCACGGGGAAGAGGTTTCTCTGTATTTCCCACTCCAGGAGAGCAGAAGGATCCTCTGTTCTGCCTCAGACCTGTGGAGACAGAGCAAACCACTGCCTCCATCCTGCTATCCCTGCAGGTCCGAGATGACTTAGTGGCTTTTCAATTACAGGGTGTGCCTTCCCATACCGCTCCTCCCTTCGCCTGCCGGAGCGGGACCACATCATTACCATGACAAGCCCCACGATCTGAACTCTCCAGGGCACAAGTAGATGCTCTCCTGTCAGGATATTCATGTTTTCCTTCTCTGGAGGACTAGCAGCTCATTACCGTAGGGAGCAGCACTGCAGTGCTGGCTGCCCCTGTTCCTGGACAGCCTCTTCCTGCACAGTGAAAATCAGCTCTCATCAAATTATTACAGCATCTTTTGCTGCTGGGGTTCTGTGTCAGAAAAGATGCAGGTATCAGAGGAGGGTTCCAGTCATTACCACTCTTCAGCCTTTGATTAACATTAAATATTTCTACTAGCTTTGTGCCACACCACAGGCTTCCCACGCCACACCACCAGGCCTGCTTTAGTGCGACCAGAGAGGTTTGCAAACAGGATTCTTTAAAGAGTGTTTTTTAAAAAGCAAGTAGGTAGGTCTGCAGGGCTGGGTTCTTGTTCACCTCTCCCCAGACAGAGGTACAAATCACAAATCACAAACGCAGGTCAGACACCCACCTGATGAACTCTGGACCCTGTGCCTTGAGCAACAGGGACCTATGCAGACAGCTGGGAATTTTTGAATGGTCAAACATGGTGTGGGGTCTTTTTCCAGTCTGTGTTCACCTGCCCACCTACTCTCTTGATCTCCAGAGCAGCCACCAGCAGAAACCCCTCTGCATAAGGCCCTGACACAGCTCTAGGGACAAAAGATTCCTTTCCTTCTGCCGCTGATGCTCCTCAGGGCTGTACTGGAAAAAAAAATCCATATTTTTGAAGCCTCCAACAAGTGTCGTTAGGAGGGTGAGGAGAGCCCATAGAAAGCTTGAAGCCACCCAAACCCCAAGGCACATACACACACAGCCCCATCACGAGGGCTGCTGCCAAGAAAGGCACCTCATAACCTCCTTGAAGAGAGAGGTGCCTTACTAAGCAGAGGTCTCAGTGGTGAAGCTGTGCTTCATGTTTCTACGCTGGAATAACCTGGTGGGGTCTGGGATGCAAGCACTGTTTCAGGTGGGACATCGAGGACACCTTCATATCATCTTCAAAATACCTCTGAGGGTTTTCAAGGGGTTGCATTGTGGCAGGGCCACCTCTCACCATCTCCCTGCAAGGGAAGAGCCAAGCCATGGGTTGGAAACTCAATGTCCCTGCGGAGCTTGTTTGGAGCCGTCGCACTTTTGCTGCTCCCTCCATGCCTAGGTAGGGAGGTTGTGGAGGGAATGCTGCTTTGGAGGGAGGTCTCTATCTCTGTGGTGAAGTGCACATGCCATGAGATGGAGCTGCTGCTCTGGTAAAGGTTCCTTATGAAGCTTCAAGAGTTAGGAGAATTTTTTTTTCATCTTTCCTGAAGCCAGGGAGCCAGGGAGTCACTCACCTGAGTCCTGTCCACCCTCACCAGTGCTCCCACAGCCTGGCACAGCCCTGACAGCCACCTCCTGGGGCCAAGCCCACCCCCTCTTCCCACGCAGGCCGGCGCTTTTTGCCCTCTGAGACAGGACAAACACGCGTTTCCCTTTGTTTCCAGCTCCACACCTAGTTTTTTTCTTTGCATCATGAAGGGCTGGCTACTCATCTGTAATTCAAAAGAAAGCAATGACTCACTAGACTACATCGCTTTCCAAGGCAAAGCATTTCATGTGTTTCGCAGGCACGCTAGCCCGGGTTATGAAATAACCTCTACTGGTGGCACACATTCTCCCCATCGCTGTGTCCTCTGCAAAACCAGAGGGCTGGGGCTTCCACCCTGCACAGGCACCCAGTGCAGGACAGGGATTTGTGCTGAAATCACTCATTTGCATTGTGTCAGGAATGCAAAATGCCATCCCCACTTTAAAAGCTGGCTGGCCACGCGCTGGCATTAACCCAGCCTTGTGCTGTTCGCAGGATGTTTTAATTAAAAGGTAACAAAACCCTGAAGTTTCACTTTTGCTAATAAGCTGCCAAGCACCACGTGAGGGGTCTCAAAGGCAGGTGGAGCCTCAGGTGCCAGCTCCTCACATCCCTGGGGACACCGTGCATGGTCCCTGGAGCTGCAGACCCTGGTTTTCCCAGGAACAGCAGGGGAAGGGGAGTGTGAAGTGGCTTAAAAACAGATGAGAAGTGCCTTACCTTGAATGACAAGCCAGTCTTCCAACATTTTGGGGCTAAGTCCTCCATTCCCAGGCCAAACTGGGACAGTGTCTGCAATTGTCCCTTCTCCCTGGGTTGGGGTGGTATTTTGATACCTGTGTTTCCATCCTCCAGTGCCTCTCCCTGCAGCCTGCCTGATCCTGCCTCTCTTTTCCCCACAGGAGACTGGAGACAGCGGGTCTCTCCAAATTGTGCACTTTGGGCTGGTGTGACTGAGCTGCTGAAGCAGAGAAGAGGAAACCTCACCGAGGTGGTGAAGTTCACGGGAAGTCCTTCAGCGAAATTCCAGCCAGCCCTGGATCTGACCCCTGGCAGATGACAAAACACCAGGCTTAGAAAATACCCTGCCCTTAGACCTCCAGATTATTTCTGAGTTCACATGGACATGTCTGTGCACAGAGTGCCCTGTGTTTGCTTGTGGAGGGCAATTTGGTGACATTTTCATCAAAGATATCAAAAAAAGCGAGTAATTGCCGATCCCCATTTACTGTACAAACTCAATGCTGAAAAATTTGGTGAGGCTTCTTGGACGAATCCATAAGCTTTTCAGGAGAAAATCTGTAATTCTCTATGCATTATATGTTTTTACAATCTTCACTTGGAAGCAGATTTGAATTTCCACTTAAGGCTCTGAAAACCGTCCTATTGAGATACCAGCAGATAAGATCTTCACTCAGGATACCTCTGTGAAAGAGCAGCCTTTCACAGTCGGCAGCATTTTTCAAAGAATGCTCTCAATTTTCATATCTAGATGTATCATCTTAGTTGAATAACCATTATTTTGCCTTGAAAAAAAGATGCGGAGCCTCTTAAGCATCATTCCATTGGAGTCCAGATTTTAATCTGCCTCCTCTAACCACAAAGGGAAAATGCACTGAGAAGGTAACATAACCTGGGCCAGCCCTCTCTTCTTTTTTTCTGGCAGTGAAGAGGGGCGAGCATCATCACGGGTCCTTCCTCCCTCCACCTGATGGAGCACGGAGTGTACGGACACGGATATTCTGTACTCTATCATAGGCACAGGTGTGGGTTAAGCTTGAGCTTTTTGGGGAGCACTGGGTGGTTGAAACCCAAAGCCAGCGAGCTGCTTGAAGTTGGTTTTATGTGGTGAACAAATCTGTATGACGGACTGAAAGTGAAAGCACAATGTAAAACAAAAAAACAAAACCCACAAGCCATTAGAGGTATTTTATTAACAAAAATCCTGGTTTTACCCAAATAAAATATTTACAACCCATTTTCCCCTATGAGTCTAAATCCTGCTGCCTGATGGGTGATTTTGGTTGCACCGTTTCAGCACTTCATCCCAATCCACACCTTTCCGCGCGTGTATTCCAAGGAGACGCTTTGGTTTGAGGTTTGAAGGGAGCGAAGGGGTTGCAACCCGTAGGGTTTTGTACACTCAGCAGGGAAAAATAAATAAAGAGAGCTTTGAAACAGAGCAGCTGCTGCCTCGCCTCCCCACGCAGAGCCGAGACGGTGACGGCCGAGCTTGCGGAGGAGCGCGCCTTTCATGTCCCGCGGATTGAAATCGCGTTTCTGGAAAACACGCGGCACGGCGCTGGACCGTGGTGACGGGGGGCTTGTTCCGCCTAAGAGGCTGCGACACACTGCCTTGCCATACAGCTATTTTGCTGAACTGCAGCCATTTTTCTGTCAGTACAAGTGATGGTCTATATGAGGGATTAATCTGACACCAGACAGTGATTCTTAATCCTTCAGTATATCATAATCTATTTACTTTGCATGCTAAGAGGATTTCAGCTTAAAAATATACAGGAAGCGATACTAGAAATGTACATAAGGTCCAGAATGCTGTTTCCTAAAATTGCAGTTTTTCGTAAAAAAATACCCTCACATGGTTTTCTTGGAAAAGTCCTGTCTGTCCAGGGAAAAAAAAAAGTGTTGAATAGGGATTTAACTGGAAATAGGCAGATGTTTCCCTTTAGGCTTCAGCCCTGTGACCATTTTCACCCTTCTCCTTCCCCAGAGCATTTTGTGCTCGACAGTGCGACATGAAAGGAGAGCTCTCCAGTAAAGCAGCTTCCTCAGCTGGGAGGTTCACCTGCAGACTTTTTACTGACAAAATCAAAACAAGTTTGGAACCAACATGGGATTTTATGTGCGTTAATTGCCTCTCAAAGTGTAGGAATTAGCAGCGACTGGCTAGCACGGAGGTCAGCGCAGGGAAAACCACAAACCAGTGGTTCCTTATTCAGCTGTAATCACCTGTTTTCTCTGCACCCTGCCAGGAAGGCTGCCTGCAAAATAACTGTAATAAGTCGTGTTAGTGGGCATGCACGCCTTCTGAAACTTACAACGGGATTTTTAGTTATAATTCTTCAATAATTTAAGTTGTGCTCGGCCATAGTGGTTTGAGTTCCCAAAGCATGTTCTGCACCCAAAAGAGGAGTTGGTCACCCCAGCCAGCAGCAGCACTGTCCAGCCTCTGCCCATCTCTTCATGGCCCACTAAGGGTATTCCCATCATCAGCTGTCCCAGCTCCCTGCCCTGCCGCACGCAGGGGTTCAACAGCAAAGCAGGGACACAGCAGAGCAAGTGCTCTGATGACGGCAAAGATTGATTATTCCATTGATTCCATTGATTCCATTGATTATTCCAGGTCTGTGAAGCACCAGCGTACAAGCTAAGGGCAGCCCAAGCCAGGGAATGCTCCCCCCTCTGTCCCTCCTCCCGCTCACCCCAAATCCTGGCCCTTCAGTTCCTGGCAGGAAAGCCCCGGGTGCCTTTGGAGCAGCGCTGCCGTGCCGAGGGCAGCTGCCGGCCCGAGGGCAAGAGGCAGGAGCTGCGCGGGGCTGGAGCCGGGTGACCCAGCCTTCGGCACTGTGGCCGCAGCTCCCGGGCCCCTGGCAGCTCCGTGCTCCAGCGGCAAGCGCGATTTTAATAAAAAAAATAAATAATAATGGTAGCCACGCACCCAGCAGCCTCCTTGCTGGAGAGGTGAGGCACGAGCCAAGTAGGCAGCTCTCTCAGAACCGGGTTGCCCTAAAAAGCTTGGCAATCCTGCTGGCGCCTGCCCCTGGAGCCGGGCACCAGGCACCGTGCCACCTTACCTGCCATGACTCATGCTCGGGGTGGCAGTGCCTGCTCCAGCCTTCAGGAAGCCCACACTGGGAGAAGTTTGCAAAAGAGGGAGGGTGCTGGGGCCTCCCCAAACCCAGGCATGACCCTTCCCAGCCCACGCTTGCCCACCAACAGGCAGAAGTCAAGTCTTGCCCACCCTGCTGGCACTGACTGTAAAAAACCTGAAACAAATGAAATCAAGCATTGAGGGCACAGCCGTGATTTGAGGTGATCTGGACCAGACCTCCTCTGTGCCTCCAAAGCCACCTGCACTCAGCAGGCAGCTTCAACACCATGCTCCAGGTCTGTGTGAGTGGGACAGGAAAATGCCCAAATTGCAGTGTGGGAGTTGCTGGATAAACCACTGATCAGTGGCACCTGGTGTTGCTGGTGCCTAAATCGGGGGGGAAAGCTGGAGGACACGAACATCCCTTGGAGTCCTAAACCCCAAAGTGCAGCCCTGGAGCCCTGGCCCAGCCCCAGTGTGGGGCACTGGATGAAGAGGTTTAGGACCACGTCACCAAAACCAAAATTCAGGCTCCAGTCTTGGCTGTGTCTCTCGGCATCACTGATTTACTGAGTTATAGTGGAACACAGCTTATAAGGATGATGAAGTGTGCATCATTTTTGTTTAAAGAAGACAAAAGCTGTGTGTCTGGGGGATTGTGTGTTATACACCTGCTGGATGTTATCTCTCATGTGCTCACTAAATCTGGGAGGGCAGCTCTGGCTCATTTTGTGCCCAGCACGGGGTGGTTTTTTTTTTTCTAGCCCCAGGAGGGCTGTGATAACTTTTTCCCCTTTAAAGGAAGGGCTTGGGGGTGCACAGACTGGTGCACCCGGACCCAGCACACATGGCCCTCACTCAAACTGCCTGTACAGTCACACTTTGGTGATTGCAGAGGAGGACTATTATTTTAGAGGTATAGATATATTTTTAAAACCCAAAACTTAGATATCTTTTATCTCTATATATGCACAGAAGGAGACAGCAAGGAAAAGAACCACTTAAAGAAAAATCCCCTAACACTGACTCAGCCACTCGTCCCCTCCCGGAGCTCCCTGTTGCACCGGGGGCTGCGGGAGGCCACCCCCCGCCTCGGGGCTCTGCCGCGGCCACGACCCTGGAAGGATGCGGGTGACTCCTGGGGCTGATCCCGCTGTTTTCCCACCGCAGCCGCAGCATCACAGTGCCAGCCCCGTTCGCTCTCCACCAGGATGCTGGAGCGGGGAAGGTGGTGCGGGAGGGGGATGTGAAACCCTCCCAAAAGCAGCCGCGGGGAGCACTGACACCTCTCACCCCACCACGGTCCCCACTGCCCGGGGCTGCCTGAGGACACCGGGGATGGGACACTGTGGGCACCACTGCAGGACCACAGGGAGGAGCAGGGGAATTTGGGGATGCTCCCCGAGCTGCGCACCGGTGGCCCAAGCAGGGGAGCAGTAGCCCCGCGGGTCCACGAATTCCCGGTGCTGTGCAAGTAGGAGCAGCCTCAGCACCGACAGGCAGCTTGCAGCAGCTGAAGGGAAGGTCTGGCGGGGAAAGAGAGGGAGATTGTCACGAGAAAAATTCATCTCCCGGTCATCCCTGGCTGGATGGCAGCCGGCAGCGGCCGAGGATGGTACGGCCGGGAGCCAGGGCTGGAAGCGCAGGTGCCGGACCTGCACGGTGGGACAGAGGCCCGGCTGGATGTCCGAGCGGCCCTCGCGCCCCGCCAGCGGCACCCAGGCCCGCCCGAGTCCCGAGTTTGGGGGCTGCCCCTCCGATCCTGGGGGGAAATTGCTGTTTCGGGCGGCGCTTGCCCGTCCGGTGAGTCCCATCGGCCCCACGGGGCACCAAAAATCAGCAACCAATTAAGCGTCAGCTAATGTAAGAGTGGGTCCCCAGCCCGCACCTGCAGAAGCGGCGGTGGCTCCCCCCTCCAGAGCACTCGCAAACTCATCACATACACAACTCCATCCTGCTAGGACCCCCCAAGAAATACTTCCCAGCTCCTCACTCCCCCCCAGGGAAGTTTTATGAGGAAGAGGAGGCGGGAGGGAGGAAGGAGGACAGGACACCACTACATTTATTAGCTTAGATTTTATTGGGGTGGGCGGGAAGAAAGGAGGGGGGTTGCCTTACAGTTGAAGGGGTTACGGCATCAAAAGTCACACGTACACTGTCCCTGTTTCCGCGGCGGGGCAAAGCTGCCGGGAAGCGCCAGCCCAGGCAGGGGAAGCAGGACCGCGGGGCTGCAGCCCCGATCCGCCACAACGCACCGACCGACACAAGGGGCTCGAAACAACCAAAGCGAAAACCAAACCAAAAAACACACTCCGAAAAGCCGTGCGCTCCCCCCCTCCCCAGCCCCAAAACAGAGCTGCTTATCTATCCCTGCAACCCTCCCCCCCCAAAAAAATAAACCAAAACCTTTATTCAGCTTTTTTTTTCTTTCCTTTTATTATTTTTTTTTTCAAAAGTTTTGGGTTTTTTTGGTCTGCAGGTTGCGGATCAGCCGGGCAGCTTTTCCCTCCCCCTTTGCCTGCCTTCTGGGCACCTCCCACGGTTGCTGCCTCCCCCCTCACCCTCAGCCCCAGGACGGCACAGCCAAGCTTGTGGCAGAGCCCTCGAGGATGGACGGAGGACGTGAGACTGGGAAAGATTCATTTTTTAGGGAAGAAAACTGAAATTTAAAAAGATTTTTTTTTTTTTACGTTGTGTTCCATGTTAGACTCTAGATAAACGCCAACCCAACAGCATCAACTAAAAATAATCGTGGTCACTGGAACGGACCGAGTATTTACATCATTCCCGCCGCTCCCCGCGGCAAGAGGCTGTGCAGGAC
>VXBT01011624.1:1233324-1254900 GCA_013400235.1 Oriolus oriolus
CTCCCCCACCCCCCCGCGCTCTCCATTGCCCTGGGCGATCATGTTAAAACTCACATGGCTGGTGCTTATTCAGATAACCCGAACAATGCTCCCCACCGGTTACCATGTGAATCTTCACAAACCCCGCAAGAATGCGGTGGTTCAAATCCCCCTGACCCCCCTCCAAAGCCAAATTTATTCAAGACAGCAAACTGCTCAGAAGCTTTATGAAAGCAAGTGGTGCTAGAGGGAATTCAGCCTTGTATTTACAAATTAAAAATTAGATGCATCATCATGCAATAAAGGTTGGAAGAGCGGCAGAAAGGCAGGAATGCGTAACCGCTTTTATCGCGCCCTCCTCGCCGTCTGCCTGGGCGCACGGGCCCACGAGCGAGCCCCAGGAAAAGCAGCACGCAGGAAAACCCACGGCCACACGTGTGCGCAGGCACTGCGAGCGGCGAGCACGCACGGCCGCGTCCTGCAGGCAGCGGGGGAGCCGCTGCGGTGGCACCAGAGCCCTTCCCGGAGCACCGGCCTGGCAGGGCACTGCCGAAACTTCCCGGGAGTTTTTGTTTTTCTCATTTTTCCACTTCTTTTCCTGGTTCTCCTTATTTTTCTTCCTCATTATCTTTTTCTTTTGAATTGTGTCCTTTCCCTTCCACCGTTGCTAAGGAAATGATTTTCCAGGTGTACACAGATTAGAAGTGGAGTTAGCAGCCAAAATTACTGGTAATCCAAGCCGTTTTTTCCTGCCACAAAGCTGCTTTAATTTGGGTAGCAGCCTTTTAGGTGCTACTTCTTGGAGCAGTGTCTCGATTTTCACTGCTGCTTCCCCTTCTGCCCCTTTTGGGCAAAGCTCCTTCAGTTCAACCCATTTAAAACACGCTGCTCTGCCACTCTGCGAGTCAGAGCTTCCCCAAACCGCAGCGTTTTGCCCCACAAATAAAGCCCCTCACACGCAATGAGATCGCAGCATGACAACACCGCCCTGAAAAGGGCCACGGCAGCAAGCCAGACAGAAAGGGAGAGAGAGACATGGCAGAGGATTTCAGGGGTGTTTGCTTCCCCCCAGACGCGGTCCCCAACTTTCAGGTTAACTTTCCCCCGGCTTCAGCCGGGAGCTGTGCTGAGACTCAGGCTCCCCGGCACATCTGGGCACACGAAGCTCTGGATGAAAAGGGACTTGAAATCCATCGTCTCTACCTGAACTTTATTTAATTTTTTGCAATTCTGATGGTTTTCACTTCTTATTTTTCAAGCTTTTTTCTTTTTTTTTTTTTTTTTTGTTCATCCCCTGTTCTCCAGTTGCAGCAGCAACTTTAGTTTTTGAAAGAGCAAACAAGTCAGAATATTTCAGTATATGTTTTGCTCAGTGCCTCACTATTTTTCTCTGTTAAATCCCTTCCTGAGTGCTACAGGTTTTGTTGCTTCATCTTACAGACCCATGAAGTAAATAATATCCTACTAGGATTTCATGGAACAAAACTGCGTATTTGTTTTGGTTTTTGTTTGTTTGTTTTTTCTGCATTTGCTTATTATTAATGTTTGAAATATTCCCTTGCAATTTTACTTCCATTTCCAGGAAAGGAGTCTGCCTTTCCCACCCCCAAAATAAATAAAGAGTCAAGCAGCAATTTGGTTAAAAGGGGAACTGACTCTAAATATTTAAATAACATTTTATAGGTGACTACCTTGCAATTTTGTTTTATCCAACAAAATACCGCTGGGCAGCAGTTTTGGGAAGCATCCCTATGTTTGAAAAAGCAACTGTGTTCAAGTTTGATTCCTACCTGTTGTGTCTTTTAAGCCAGGATTACCTATAACACCTGTCACATATAGTTACCCAGGCTGACTGCAGCTCTGGGAAGCTACACTATGGGCTATGATTAATTTGAAGATTTCAGAATAATACTGTTATAAAAGCTACACTCTGGACAAAAATAGGATTAAGCTCTGAGGCTGTATATGAGCTAAAAGTGTTGAAAGCTAAAGCCCCCGTGCCACCACTCGCGACGGGCAGTTTAAAATGACAGAGTTTGCTAAATTCGCATTGAAGTAGAAATGTTTTCAATTATTCATCTTCATTGACTTCATATTGTCTTTTTTTTTTTCCCCCCACTGCTTAAACTGATAATTACTTTGAGCAAACAGACGTCCAGCTCCCATAGAAATGCTTTAATAGAAATGGTCGAAAGTTCTCGTAGTAAAACCTTCAACCTTGCCACTATAATAAATAAGCCCAGCACTTTGATGAAAATTAACACTAGTTTTGTAAAGAGCACATTGGGGGATTGCAGTCAGGTCTTATCTTTAGTTCCAGTCAACTAGCAATCCTGAAAGAGTTTGCATCATCATCAGAGCAGGCCATTTGATAGGATTCTGCTGCTGAACCTAATCAATCTATGGAATACTGTGGCTGCGCGGTGTAACAAAGCTAAAATAGATTTACAAATGGGGTTTTAGAGGATAAGCTCCTCCACAGGATTACATATTGATTTTAAATATAAAAAGCTTATCATATAAACCATAACTACAAAAATAGTGAACCTATGCATAAATCCTTTTAGAAGAGCACCCACTTCAAACTATAAGCCAAGAATAAATCAAGATGTACAAAATCCGAAAGAAGATCCATTTCTTGGGCAGAAAATGAACACACCACCCCAAGGTGTGCAAAAATGAACTTATCTTTTCTAAGGAGGCATTAAAACTCGACTGAAAAAAATAAAAGAAAGGAGTGAGAGGAAAGGTAGCTGAAAGTGAGGCATCCCGGCACTCGGCTGCAGCCGCAGTAAGAACCAGGCTCTGAAAGGCAGCACCTTGTGAACAGGAGCAGCCGGCTCCAAACAGCCAGGCAGGGCACCTGGGGAGGCGCAGAGGTGAAAACGGACCCCGTTTACCTGCATTTTCTCTGGCCTGTTAGTGAGGGGCTTCCGGCCTTTCTCGGTCGGAACAGTCCAAGAGGAACACTTTCTAGCTGGAAGCAGGCAGTGCGTTAACTCCCTCTTTCTTATCTCTACGGCTCCGTGGGGGAGGGGGGGAGCATGCCTTTTTTTTACCACCCTGGGTCATTCATGTGCTCCTCGTGAAGTGCCGTAACCCTCCAAAAGGCCATTCAGCTGCCGGTGCCTCCATAGGAGCGGTCGGGAAGGAGCCACTGTCTCCACATCACTGAACATCCTAACGGGCAGCACCTCCGGCCGCCAGCGCTGCCCGCACGCTGCCCAAGCAGGCACGGCAGAACCGCCTTTATCTGCCATCAGCAGGCTCCCACCTTCTGCAAAGCCCTTTTCTCTCCTTTTTTTCCCCTGTCATCAACCAGCTAAGTAAATTGGTTGACAGATTTTTAAACAGCATAGTCACGCGTGGAAGAGTTAGAGCAATTTACCAAAACAGCAATTACCACCTTTCAAAGACTTTTCTTCCTTAAGTTCCAGTTTGGGTTGGTGTGTTCTGCCTTTCTTTTAGACAAACAAATCGCTCCTGTCCTGTTACATATATATATATGTGTGTGTGTGTGTGTGTGTCTATATATATATATGTATATATGTATTTTTTTTCCTGTCCATATACTTCAGTTCTGGAACTGGTGCTGGTAAAAGTGAGACCTGTCTTTTCAACTCTTTCAGGGAGCCCAAGCACTCATTAGCAATCGGCTAAATGGCCTCGGAGCCGACAGTGCTGGGCTGTCCGGGCAGCCCCTGCTTCTTCAGAGAAATCACATTGGAAATGGTGGGGTTTTAGCAGTGCTTCCCAAAAAAGTGCATCTTTGCATCTGCTGAACACAGAAAACACTGATGCACCCATCGAGAGGCGAGATGTCACAAATGCGCATTTTGAGTTTTCACAAGCATTTTCTTGGAAGAGTTTCTCCTTTAATCTGTTTTTTTGGGTAAAAGCAGATAACTGTTAAAAGTTCTAGAAGACCAATAATCTTACTGAAAGCGAAAATGCTAAATGAGGACTTTGTTGCATAAATAAAAAGTTCCCCCAAAATAACCAAAATTCTCCAGCACTTAGGTTTGCTTCCTAAATCTCTGTCTACCGTATCACCAGCAGCAATTAAAAAAGGAAAGTAAAAAATGAGAGAGAGGAAAAAAAGATGATTTTCTGGAGTTTGGGCATCCCTCTCTGAACTTACAAAAAGGAATTAAAAAACCATTTTTGTTCCAGACAATGTGTAAATGGCACAAGCTGCTAGACATTCAAAGGCTGCTGCTAGGACATTCCAAGGCAGAATACATATATGAGGCAATTAAACATTGAAAGTTTGGACTTAATTTCAGTATCTCTCAGCTCCTCTCTAGCTTTAGATTATTTTATGTTTTAAGTATTTCATCAGTACGATGCCAAATTAATCTGGCTTGTCTCTGCAGACAGCAATGTATATATTTATGACTCAGGATTATCCAAGAATATAGTAAAGATAGTCTTATGCAAAAAATATAACCACAGATGGAGAGATATGAAAAAGCCACCTGAAACCTGCTGCTTTTTTCCAACAAACTTATGCTCCCAGTGAAGTCTCCAAACTAATTAGAATTGATTTATTATGGATCAGGTACCTTATCAGGTGAAGAAAGAAATTACCATGGACAGTCAAAGGGTTGAGAGGTCAATACAGAATAGCAAAATCAATTTGCATTGATTAGACAAAAGGTCCATTTTACAGAGCCCAAAGGATTAACTTTAAAGCAAACATCTTTGAACTATAAGGCAGCATTTGTGACTGAGAGGTATAAGCAGTGCAGCATTAGAAAACACTTAAGGTATTTAAATAAGAAAATAATGCAAGCAATGGTTTAAGCTATCTGGATGTTTATTTTTTATTATGAATCATCCCAAGGATTATTGTACAATTCACTGGAAAGCCCTATGGAAAGGATGCGATTGTTTCATTTATCCCGTGTCAATCTTCGCCTGAGTGTTACCTCCATTCAGGTAAGGTGACTAAACTGGGGAGAGTCACCGAGACGGGAGAAACCGTGCAAAGGATCGCACTAATCCTGCTGGTGCTTGTGAGGAAATATTTACTTGACAAACGTAGTGTTTTACCACGAAAACCAAGGAGACTTTTTTTCCCCAGTGAGATACTGCTGTAGAACAGGTCTGAAACATTAAAAGGAAGAGGCCCTCTTCTGTGGGCCACCCCTTCCTTTTTCTGCGGCACCAAAAGCAGCGAGATGCCGCAGGAAAACCAAGAGAGCACTGCTGCAACCAAAAATTGCAAACCCCAGACACATTCCCTACCTCCTCACCACTTTGTTTCCAAAGTTTATTGCAACAAGACCACGCTCCTTTGTCCCGTATCTTGGATATTTTGTAAAATTTTTTTTTAACCCCGAAGAAAACTTAAGAACGGGATTGCAGCCTCAGCACGTTTGCCGTGTGCCGTCACATGAAGTGATGTAAATATCAGCATTGCCAATGGGCTTCAGAGAAGCCTCCACGTTTGGTACTTTCAGGTCCCAAACCCTGAAAGTCTGGCAGTGAGCACTTTCCCCCCTCAGTCCCCAGCACTGCTCTTACCTTCAATAGCCAGCATTGCTCTCAGCTCCCGGTTCAGCAGCTCGTAGCGCCTTTCTAGGTCATGTTCTTTTTCCCTGGGCAAGTTGCAAATGTTCATCAATATGTTAATTACTAAATCATTAAACACTTAAAAGCACCTTTAACTTACATTGATTTTAGGACTCGCAACTGACTTTTCTCTTTAACTTTAAGCTACTCCAAACAAATGATACACAAACTTAAAACCTGGCTCAGGTGGCCTATTCAGTAACGGGGCCTTTTCATTTCATGTAAGGTCGGCTTTAGTTCTGTCAATTTAACTCCACTGTGCTACAGAATGCAATTATTTCATATTCATCTCTGGAGCGGCTGTTGTAGAATGTCCAAAGGATAAAATATTCCCCTGGATCTAATGAGCAAATCCCAGCATCAACCTAGTCACCAAGATAATGTGACACTGGAAGTATTATTCTATATACATTCTGCCCTAATCAACAATAAAAATTAGACGAGGGATTAGAAAGCTTAATATTTTGCAGGTAAAATCCTCTGTCAAGTTCAGACCCAGCAGGAGATAGGTGAGCAAAGGCTCTTCCCAGGGAAGTATGCAGGCATCTACACTAGGTGGCATTACGGAAAGAAATATCATCAAACTGAAAGAAGCTGGAAGAGAAGCACTCAGGGCAGAATGTCTCTAAAAACGAGCAGCAACTTCTCCCTTCCTCACCACTGCCAGTGAGAAAAGGTTCATTTGTCCTTACTTTGCAGTATCACTGGTATCGCTGCACTGTGACTGATTTACTGACATCCCTTCAGCAGCCTGGTGCTGCTGAACTGGAGACGGGACTGAGGATTTTCTACAAAGCAGGTAGAGACTCAGATTTGGCTCTCTCTCTGAATAGACTTCACCTGTTTCATTTGAGGCACAATCCAAATCTACCTGTGCATTTCTAAAACATAATTTTATTCTACTGTTGGGCCTCTGAAAATGTAACAGTGCTTAATATTTCTTTAATTTCTTTTATCACAGCTCTGGCTAATCTTGTGTCATTGCACGTTTCTCATTTTCAAGTCTGAAATATGAGAAAAACAAGTTACTCGATGTGTAACACATCCACACTACTCACTTCTGAGGGGTTATTTTTGAAGCCTACTGGGAAGAGAGCAAAAAAAGTTTCGCATCTATCTGAAGGGTAAATCATCCTTTTGTAAATACATATGTTCATCTGTACTTACAGAAGAGAAAGCTGGTTCATTCGTCTTATTAAGGCATTCTTCTTATTAACCAGCATGAACCATTCCTGCATCATAGCTTCTTCTTCTTCTGTGTTTCTTCCTGCAATCAAAAGAACTTCATTACTTATGTGGCATTTTACAAATCAAGGTACATGTTCTCACTTCAGGTTTTGGAGTATCAGAGTTGCCAGTATCACTGAGCATGACAAGGCATATTCTCAAACGGTAAAAATATCATATGACTGCAAGTCCTGCCTGCCTTATAAATCTTTGAAAGCAGCCATTCTCCAGGATACATTTTAGTGTTCTTTACCATGCTGATACCCTGACCTAAATAAATACCTTTTAAAAGCATCATGTATTTTAAGTTCTCCCAAATGAACTATATAATTGCAGTGCTGCAAGTGAAAAAACCCTTACTGCTAAAAGATGTGTGGTCATCACCAAGCAGAAAAGCAATCCCCATGGGCAAGATCCACTCCACCCATGCAAACCCAGCACAGTCAGGATGATGTGGCAGGGATCAAAGTAGCTGCAGAGGAGATGCTAAGCCTGAACTCTTGGCCAAGGTGTGGGCATCTGCTCAGCTTCTGTGTTCATGGCCACTCTTCCAGATGTGCTGGAAAGAGCTGCTGCTCTCCTCAACCTACAACCAAAGAGGGCATCTGCACCAATACAAATAATCTTGGGATCCAGGTACCCAAGGGTCCCCATGTGTGTATGCATGGACTTTCCCTGGCCCCCATCCACCCCAGGCAGGATCAGGACTCTCCATAGCCTACCTGCAGGCAGTGCTAAGCTCTTCCAGACTCTCTAAGACTCTGCTTCACCACCCCTGCACCATAAGTGAAAGGCAGATGAGTGTCCAGAAGGCTCCTGACTGTGCTTTCCACATAGCAGGGCTGCTGAGCCAAATTCCACTCTCTCTGAGCTCAGGGACTAGGAGAAAGTGCTTTGTGGAGGCTGTGCTTCTGTGGAAACCTGCCACTCTCATCCCTCAAGATGAGCTGAAGAGCAAAGGCTATACGGTCCCCACTGAATTATGAAACTCACACATTCCATAGGGTTAAAACTGATCTGGGAATAAACTTGGAACAGAGGCAAAGGAGCATGAGCTGGGTCTTCTGAGTTTGTTTCCCAGCTTTGGTAGCGCTTCATTGGGAGAGTGTGGGTAGATGTCTGAGTTCAAGCACCTTGTGTGCAACATGGGAATAATCACCTGTACTGACCCTGCAAGGGTGCTAAAAGTCAATTCTTCGGTGTTTGTAAAGGGGTTTGAAATCTCTGATGCAAAGTGCTGCACGCTTGGGGATGCCACCCTATTAACTTCAACCATAGGATCCCTAGTGGCAGAGAAGCCACTTCTAGCACCTGGAGCTGGAAAGACACCAGAAAAATATTGTTTTGCCCTAAACCAAAGCATTCAGTTTCTGGATGGGAGTGTTTCAGATGCTTGCAACCTACGAGCTCCCTACGTGCTTGTTCACAGTGCCACAGTAGTGTGCAAGCCCAGACCTACGTGGAGAATCACACCCTCACCAGGCTATGAGCCTCCTGCCTGCAAGGGAAGGTTTCCAGCCTTCTCCAAACTCTTTGATTCCCTCTGCCATGGCCTTTGGGCTTGAGGCATCCACACAAGGGCAGGAAAAGAAGATAAACAGGGAAGTGGGTCGGCTTGGGGTGAAGCGGAGCTGGTGGACCCACACAGTAAGAAAAAGTTACGTTTGGCATGTTCTTCTTCCTGATAGGAGACATCCACCCATATCCACTTATCCCCCTGGGAAGTGCCTGGTCATGAAACTTCCTGGAAGGGTGTTTTTAGGGTCACAATTCGCTAGCAGCGAGACAGGAAGGGCAGAGCATCCCAAAGCGTGGATGGACCCACAGTGCTTTTCCAAGCAAAAGCAGAAGAGTCCAGCTCCTGGGGCAATGGAGCAATGAAAGAAGAAACCCAACATGCAGAAATGCTCTCCCCCAAGACCTCCACTTCAGGTTTTGTGCATAAAACATCATGCCACGGCATTTATAACAATATTCAGCAGTTCAGCAGACTTTGCTGGTAAGTTACAGATCAAAGGCCTCACTGCTGTACTGGTACCTCTAACAGGGTCTGCTTTTAGAAGCAGATGATAATCAGCGCTAGCAACCTTTTGTTGAAATGCACCAGGTAGTTGAAACTTATTTAGGGGAGAGGTCAAGAAGAAGGGGATAGATTGCTTTCTTTTTATCCTTGCAAAATGACCGGTCTATTCTGTAATGCATGAGTTTTTTACTAGCAATGTGGCGAAGTTCTCACAACCAGACATCTGTGGCTACAGTAAAATTTCAATCCATTTGTTAGTTTTGGGGTGGACTGGGATGTCTGGCTGAAAGATTATAAATACAAGCCCTTGCTGCATTTAATTTTGCAAGCCTTGAAAAAAGAAATGGGAGAGATAAATGTCTCCAAAAGTGTTTGGTGGATCTGACTTCACTGACTTTCATACCATGCAATTTCAGGTTAAGAACATAAACTTAAGATATAATCTTCTTTCTATTAATGCATTCCTCCTAAACAGAGTTAGTTGCAACATATAATGAGAAAAGATCTGGGTAAAGCTTGGAGCTGTCGTGTCAGATCTGCACAGGTGCCTATTCTAATATATCCATGCCGACACCAAAGCACATGCAATATCCATAGGATAGGCTGGTTTAAAAGTGAATTAACAAAGTCTTGATTGTTTTTACAGAATTTTAAATCTGTTTTTGTATTCGCTTTGGACCCATGTGATGCCCTGACACCAGTCATGTGATATCGGCTGCGATAGGCACAAATCCCTGGGCAGCAACAAAAGAAGAAAGAGCAAAAAAGAAAAAGCTGAGAAAAAGCTTGCAATTTGGAAAAAGGCCAATTTTACCCCGGCGAAGGCCTTTTTGATCAGTGAAATGACACATGTGTGCAATATTAATAGTAGTCGATGCTGATATTTTATTTGTCGACCGTCAGCTTTTAAATTCTTGTGCATGGAGCTGAAACAAATTCTTCCCAGGCAAGCAAAATAAAGATGAACTCCCATATATAAGAAATTTAAATAACTCTTCGGCAAATACACTAGCATTAGAGCATTACTTCATTTTTTTTACTTGGTGAAAGGATGCACATGAAACACTTTCAACAAAGAAAAACTGAGTGTTCTTACTGCAGCCATACTGCAAGCTAAACTCACATTTACAATCTCTAAATAAAAAATTTAGAAAAAGCCTTTCTTCAACACGGTTTCACTCTGTAAAACCCAAGCTGCTGCTGGGGTGGTTGTTGTTTCCACTTTCCAAGTGTAAAACAAGTATTTAATTGACTTGCTACAAATGCTTGAAAATTTAAATTGGGAAAATATCTGTGTTGTTCTTGGGGAAAAAACCCCCAACAAACTGTACAGATTATTTAAATGAAGCAAAAAACCCACGCTTGAGAACAAATCGATCCCACACATGCAAACCCCTTATCTAAGCCAGTACAAGATGCTGAAAATCTATAAATAGCTCACAGATCTTAAACTTAAAATTTTTTCCATAATACATGCATTACACTATTGTTTTTGATAAACAACAACAACAAAACCCTTTTAAAGCTAGTAAGTTGGACCATTACAAATTAATCCTGACTTTAATAACTGGTTAAAGACCCCTTCAGCTTTATAAGTAACAAAAAATATTAAAGCCTGTGATCACAGCGAGCTTTTCTCATTTCTCCTCTAACCATTTGTTATTTAATCCAATACTAGTAATCCAATTTGTCCATCAGACTTTTAAAGGGCAGAATGCAACTTCTCCAGCTTAGACACTTTTCAAAGTACAATATATTTTTCAAATGAATGCTGGATGTTTCATTTTTTCCCCAACTGTTCCTAGCTCTAATGTATGAGGAAAAAAAGAACAAGATGAACATTGTTCGTACTGATTAAGTAAGAGCTCATTAAAGAGCTGTCAGTGCTGTACTTTGAATATGCATGAAGCATATAATCAGATCTAGTACCGTCACTAGAGGAGAATACGGTAAGTACAAAGGATTGATTTAATTACTTAGAGTGGGCTGTGGTGGTAAAGCAGTCTTGTTAGCGCAGAAAGAAAAGGAGGTTGTATTCTGGCACGGTTAGGGGAAAAAGGCAGTTTTAGCTTCTGCCACAATACCTAATCTCAGGATAAAGCACTTTACATTGTAGCTTAAAATGAAGACTGCCAGTTTTCTAAAAAGACCAGAATTCATCTTATCTTGTTTAACCTCATCTGGTTAACTATCTAGCAGAACATATTTATTCTCTTTAACACGTAATTATGCTTATACCTTTTTATCCTATAGTTCAATAATGACTTCTGAAAACAGTCTTCAAATAAGAGCGGGTAGTGCTGCAAACATCATATGCATGCAAACTGCTCGGTAAGAGATTTGAAAAATGCAGCACCAGAAACTCAGATGAAACAGTGAGTACACGCGCCTTTATGTGAAAAGTCAATACAGTTTTTAATGTCGGACTTTAACCTGAGGAGGCTTCTGGCAGGGTTTCTCTCATTTATTTTCTTTTTCCCCTCTTCCCTTCTGCCTTCCCCCTCCCCAACTCCTTTCTCTTCCTTTTTTTTTTTTTTTGTTTTTTGGGTTTTTTTTTTTGGTGTTTTTTTTGTTTTTTAATTAATTCATTCTTGTTTTATTCTTCCTCTAGGAATCCAAGGGAATTCTCTCACATCAACTCCCAGTGCCATTTTCTAATTTCATTGTCTGGCTTGAGTGGTGAAGGATGCGTGCTCTATTCTTCTCTTCACTTGACATCTACCAGAACCCTCCTCAATGATTAGGAATGAGCCCAACACCAAGCCTCAAATAGCACAAGACATTAAATTCTGCCCTCAGATACGAGAAACTCCTACTGGCTTCTGAGTCGCGATTTCAAGCTGTAATAGCTCCTGCCCAGGATTCAACAGAGGCTGCAGCATAAAGTTTGGTCATTTTGTCCCTCACTGGAACAAATTTTAGTGATAGCCAAAGTACTGATAGCGAGAATTTTAATGATAGCCAAGAAAAAGAAAAAAACAAACCACAACCCCAAATCCCTTTCCTTTCTCCTGTGGCTCATCACACATATTCCCGATTGTTATTTGAAATCAACTGGAGTCAATTTTCTTCTACAACACTCAAGAAGCACGGTAACAAACACATTACCATTTTCTGAGAACAATATTAGCAAGTAGCTTATTTTAATGTTGTACAGCTTCCTGGCAGTCTTTTACAAACACATCTTCCTTCATATTCTTCTGGATTTACAAATGGATTTTTGTTTACACTGTAAGCTAATTATTTCTTAAATTATTTAAATAAGAAGCATCTTGACAAATGTCTCTTCTGAATCAATTTGAAAGAACTTTTTTTTTTCCTTTCCTGCTGAAAGTACTTTCAAACTTAGCCAGCTACCAGTGTATGTGTGTACCATTAGACCCATTATTTTTAAGCCGTTTGGGCAGCTAGACATTAGATAAACCCAATATGGATTAACGTAGTAAACCCGTACATTGCTAAGAAAACAGAGAAGAAAGTGCTACAAAACACTGAGAATACCACTTAAAAGGAAGAAAAAGCAACAACATGCAGGGACAAGATTAGTTTACAGTGTAAATGGATGAATACAGTAACTCCTCTACACTTTATACCATTGTAAATCTGTCAAGATAAGACAATAGATGAATATTTTTTTTAAAATCCTTAAATGTAAATGTATTTAGCTGTTGTGCAAAAATGAATTACAACCTGTGGAAGATAAATAATAAAGGGTTTACATCAGCATCCCAAACCAGCCCATTCAGTCTGGCAAGAAATAACAGGTTTACAGAAATCACTCTGTATGCCGTCTTAAGCAGTAATTGTTTTTAAATTTTATTTGCACTGTGTGTAGTGTGTGTGCCATGGTGTCATGGTTAAACACAGAAACCCTCCCATGCCTCCCCATTTACCTCAACAGAACTACATGAAAAACAACCTGCTTAAGACAGAGCCCATTCTTCATCCATTTGCTGATGTTTACACACAGTTTTAAAACAGAATAGAAGAAGCTTTCTTCACTCAACACACTTGGGTGAAGAGGCCAGCAGGAGAATGCCAGTGCATGGGAACTGGAGCGGGGCAAATAACAACAAAAACTGGCCGACTTCGCTCTGCTCCTCTTTCTGGGCTATTTTGTAGTTGACAGAAGCTTGGTGACTACTGAGAGCCGTTCAAATGCTAGTGAATTCCACAAATCTAACAGGAAGGTCTTTTGAAAACATACCCCACTGTCTTTATTTGTCGGCTTAAAAAAAAAATGTTGCATTTACCCAATCATAGGAACGAGTTTTTACAAGTTTCTGTATTAGGAGCAAGTGGACAGATTGGCTTGTTTACCTGAAGGAGAACATGAATGGCAAATAAAGAATAGTTCTAGGATATGTCTCATCTTGTCTCATAAGAACCTGGGGAAATTCACTGAAATTGAAGGTGGTGTGTTTAAAACCGATAAAAAGAATGATCTTTCCTCAAAGCCTCATCATTTACCGGTAGAACTCGTCGCCAAGAGGCAATGTTGAAACTAAGAGCTCAGCAAGAATTAAAACCAGGTTGAATGCTGAATATGGAAAGGCAAAGCTCCAGCAATAAATATTCAAATAAACAAACAAAAAACCACGGGAGGTAGGAACTGGATCCTCCTGCTTTAGGACACAAGCTAACCTTTAATTTTTAGAGGTTAAATTAAATGTTCCCTGGGGCCAGGTTAGCCTGTAGCTGGCCCCTGCACAGATTCTTGCCCTGGCCTGGGTTCAACCCATACCTGTCCCACTAGAGTAGAGTGTTCTGGTCCAGACTGTGGGGCTGATTGGCTGTGGCCATTACAGTGTTACTGAAAGGAAACACGGGAAGGGACGAGAAACAATGCCGGGTGTTTTAGCTGACCCACCTCACATTGCTAACAAAGGCTGGTGGAAGGTCTCAAACGCTTCCAAGTCAGCAGCAGACTTCCCACTGATTTTAATAGTCTTCTCATCTCGCTCACTGTGAACAGCTTATGCACAGATGAGCTCTTGTTTTTAATGTGAGTTATTGAATTTAACAAATACTTAAGCAGAACAGCCTATATTCACAACAGATATTTTTTGTAAAGGAGAGTTACACAAGACCTACTGCAAAATGCCTTTGACACAACTGAAAGCTACAGTGAAAATTTTTAAATGACCTGTGGTCCACAATTCTTCTCTGAGTGAAACTCAGCCATCCCAAAAGAGATGTGCTTTTTTGAAAAATCACCCTCCTCTGCTTTCAGAGGGCTACCTTTGGTGGAAAACCTCAGAATTTTGGATAAAATATTTTTTCCAAGTAATCAGTATCAAAACAGAACCCACGAAAGACACCTTACAGCATGAATGCATGGGCTGCTCTACCTTGAGCTTCTGGCCTCCCATTTGAGATTACCACGCCCAGCTTTCTTCCAGAATACTCCCTCCTTTCAGAGCAGGAGGACCTCCTCAGTTATTAAAAACCACTGAGAATGAAAAAGAAGAGCCAGTAACAGATAAGCAGGTGGAACTGTTGTTTAGATGATACTTCAGAAGTGGTAGCTAGCAGATGAAACCCTAGCACAAGTTTTTGAGTCCGAGCTGGATGGGAAAATGCCTAAGAACATTAGAAAGGCAAATTCATGGCCACTAACTTGCTGTCTGAGAGCAGTTGAGAAGGAGACATTGATGTCCACACAATGGAGTCTCATAAAGGTAGGAATCGACTGCCAAGAATCTGCCAGGCAGAGTTACATTGCAGCGCATTGTCTGACTCTATTGCAGCCCCCAAAAGTACTGTAACCCTAATGAAACAGAGCTGCCACCAAGGAAATGCCTTTATCACAAGCACACATCAAATTAATTTTAATATCAAGCAGGAAACTAGTAATTTCTTTGGTTTCTGAAACATAAAAAAATCAGAGAGGCTATTTAAAATTTTGAGAGCTGTGTAAACAGAAGGTCAGGGTTCTGACCGCATCTTGGTGCTTATGGGGATTTATTTACCTGCAGTGGGACTGACTCACAAGAAGACAAACATTTGTGGCCTGCAATCTGGGCAGCCTAAAATTATCACAGGACTGAAACTTCCACGAAACACAAATTGTGGAAGACAAAACCTGAAAGACCACTGATTTTCTCTACGTGACGAGTCAACACAGTCCCCAGTAGAAAATAACAGAAAGTCAACCAAAACAGAATGCCTGGGCTGGAAAAAGATTATGAATCTATTTTAAATATGAGACCATCAATCCAGACCAAGAAACTTTGCTCCCCAAAATCCAGGCAACAAGAGGTGAGATTCAACTGAAACACCTGGAGATTCCTGTAAGAAAGTGACGCCTTGAGGACAAGTGCCTGCAGGGAATCCTAGCACTGAGTAAAACCAATGCTTGTTCTTCATCACCCTCTGGTACTCCTTGTACCCAAATTTTCTCACATAGCAGGATTTCAGAAGAAAATTCAGCACAAGAAAACATGCACTACTAACCGATACACTCAAACTTCTGAAACTATGGAAAAAATGGTAGATCATGCTTGGAAATCCACCAAGAAAGGGATGATGGTCTGGCAGATGAATTATTTCACTTGCAGATTTATAAGTAGAGTTGGATGCTTTGTTATGAGTGATAGCAATTTCTCTGTGGCTCGTAACTACTCCTTAGAACAGTTAACTACCTACCTGTTTACGCGGCAAGCGATGGCTGGGTGAGATACTGAAGCGAGAGGCCATTTACCTAAAAGTCACTGGAGTGTGCTCTACTAGGTAGCATATTACTCCATTTTTAACAAATGTTGCCGTACTTCCTTCGGAACACATTCTCCTGGAGCTGGAAAAGGGTGGTGGACATCATAAAGTTACTTCTTTGATAGACAGGGCTGAATTTAATGCAAGCCACTGCCTGAAGTGAGGCGACGGCTGGCAATGCATGTGACCTCGTATCCCTGTTAATGAAAATGTGTACTCTTACTGGGAGTTGGCAGGTTTGTACTTCTGGGATCCAAAGCTTCCCAGGGCTAACTGGGTGAGTTCAGCTGGGCTGAGGTGTCCCAATGCCCCACTGCTTCCAGTCTTGACAGAAAAGGTGTTTTTGGTGGTAAATGGGAGAAAACCAAGAAGAAATAACAGTGGTCTCTGCAGACTGCAGTGGCACTCCATGCCATGAGCCTTGGGGTGACCACAGGGCCTTTCTCCTCGCCTTCCCTTCGCAGCAGGCACTGATTGTAGAGAAAGCTAACTCCAGGCAGAAAGCCAAAGACTATGCCTACCACATGAAAGAGCACTTATACTGCAACACCACAAAGAAAGATGGAAATCAGTTAAAAGAAGCAAGTGTCTGTTTGGTCTTGTAAGACTTTTGGAAGGCTTGCAAGTCTATTCATAGCGCCTAGGGCTCTCCCAGAGTAGTCTCCTGCTATGCAGGCAGTGCTCTACTTGGACTCTCTTCTTCAAGCTGCCTTCAACCTGTTGACAGGTTCTTTGAAGGCAATGATGAGGCTACAAAAGCCAGGGAAGTGCATGGAGAGGAGGTTGACTTATCGCTCAGTCCCTCCAGCCAATGGGATTCTGTGTTACTTTGAGAAAAAAATAAATATGGTCACTGCTGCTGCTGCTGAGCCGCTCTAATGATTTAATGAATTTGGCCTGGGAAGGCTGAACACGCACGCCGCCCACGTTTGGTCTTGGAAAGGCCACCTCCTGTGAACTTTTGCCTACCAATGCACAGACCCAAGACTGAAGAGATGTGGTGAATTAGAGACAAAAGCTGAGGCTTATTCTGTGGAAGCTTCTCAGCTGTAGAAACACTGGGTAATTGGAAAAGTATGGCCAGACGGTCTTTCTTTACGAAAAGCAGGTCTGCTTTGCAGGAACTGTTAGTGGGAAGAGATGGATGGATATTGGAAAGAGTTTGCCAGTAAGAGACTGTGGAGGCAACATGACAGAAGGGAAACTGGAGAGAGGTTGACAAGCCTCAAGAACTCAAGATGTTCTCAATTGCTCATAAAATGCATGATTCTGGCAACTACAAAATGAATACTTGGGCAGAAATTTGTGTATGTGTTTGTGATTTGGGTCCTGAAGACTCCTGTCCGAAAATCAGCTCACTGGCATGCCAGTTTATTTGCATTAACAAACTCTCACGAATGACTTCGCACTGCGTGTCTTAGCAGGCATCTCTACAGAGCTCTGCGGGCCCCAGGTCACCCAAGTCACACTTGGATGCAACAGAGAAGCACAATTACCATATTGTGAACGAGACCTCGATCATAGTGTCATTGCACTTCTTTCACCCAGGGTTTTGGTAGTTGTCAAAACTCCCATTACCACAACCCTGGCAGCAAGTTAGCATTTCTACACAATGGAGAGAGACACATCTCAACAAATGCTTTAGAATATCGCTTTGCTTTCAAAACAAGCAGTAAGTACCAAGGCATAGTTTTGTGAACTGTTATCATGTTAGAGTAAAAATCTTTTGCTCATGTCAAAAATCTTTCCTTCCACCCAACACAAACTGCTATCAGTAATGTCCTTCCAGCCTCCTAATTGTAAGGTATTTCCAATAGAGAAAGTTCACAAACCAGCAGGGACCCAAACCAGTATCACATATGTATCATTCACGTATCTAGAATTTCTTCAAAATGCTTTCACTCACTTCTTATGCTAAAGGTAAAAAGATAAGCATCAAAAATGTTGGTTTTAGTGATACTTTAAAATTTTCTATCTTGCCAGGAAGGCTGTTGTTATACTGTGCTTCCTCTTTCTCTGCTTTGGGATGTGCATCTTTGTCTTTCACAACATGGTTGGTCAACTCATTACCATCTCGTGGTTTGGCAAGTTCTCAGTTCACCTGAGATGAATCGTGCTGAGCCAAGCACGAAAACAGTGCAGGAAAGCAAGGCTGACAAACTGCTATAAAACTTACAATGTTACTGATTCATTCTTCCTCATTTAGGCAAGATACGAAATACATGAAAAGACCATGATTATTTTTTTTTCCTTATGTACATGCACAGATATTTTTCATACTGCCTGCCTGCAAGCTTGAAGAGGTAACAAAACCAATTTTTAAATTCATCTCTCAGGCAAATTGAACATTCATCATTTGCCTCCCCAAGCCCTGACACTGGTGAATACAAATCTGCATTTACTTTTGGGAATTCCAAAGAGAATTGTGAATTCAATTGTTTTTGAAAGACGAAATTTGGCTTAGGGAATGGGATGCCTCCTCCTAGCTCACCCCTCCCTACTGTAGCGCAGATTTCTCTTGCAGACTGGGCGACTCCAGTAAGGAGCATTCAAGATGGTATAATACAGGCTGGTAAATACAGCTCGATAATCAGGGTTGTGAAGGTGCAGAGTATATAAGGGATTTATTTTTGATAGTGAATCTATACACATATACATCATCAAGCCCCCATTGAGAAGCAGACCACTCCAAGTGATTAATACAGCTAAAGGGGGCAAATAAGAGATCAATGACAAAAATCACCTGGTAAAAAAAAAAGTAAAAGGTGTTGCATTAAAAGGGCTTTTACTTTGGATGCGAAACAATACCGAGAAACCTGTATTTTAGCACTTGTGCTCAACAAGCACTCCAAAGTATGTCGGGATGAGAACAGAAACCCATCCTTTCTAATAATCTTGTGACAAAAGCTAAAAGACATCATCCTATTAACTAGTGATCTCAACTGCTAATGCGGAGTACTTCCTGGTGTCTTTTATGTAGAATGCCGCTATTAAAAAACCACTAAACATTCACTGTGAACAACACAGAATCATTCATCTTTTATCAGCATCTCTTGTTAGAGGAGTATGAGAGGGGCTGAAGGTGTCATTGATATTATAGAGCGGAAATTAATCAGAAATTTTTCTCATATTTTCCTCATCACACTCATTTACTTTTGTACAAATTTCCCCCTGCTAAAAAGTTCATACCCAGCCCCCTGTTGTACGCTTTTAAGTTGAGAATATTCAACGAGTGCGTCAACTGAAAGGCACCAGGTCCCAACACAAAAAGCATTCGAAATTCTCATTTAGTTGTCTTTATTTTGCTAGCGCCATGTGGTCCTTGAAGATGTAGAAAACACGGGAAGCCGAGTAAAGATCAGAGCAAGCTCATTAGCATTCTGACAAAATTGGAGTGGTGGAGATGTATAGTTTGCCTAGTTTGTCGTTTTGAAAGCTACCGGTGGTAAGCTTTCTATTTCATTGTGCTTTTGTCTTTTTTTGGGGTTTTCAACGCAGCGGGGTGGTTGTTAGCCTAGGTTTTCACAGTGCATTGTGGGAACCTTGCCTCACATTCAGCCTATATAGTATCATTTGAGTTCAAGTAAAAAAAAAAAAAAAGAAATTTTTTTCCCTATTTATTTCATAATCACCTATGCTAATGCATAATTGTCATCTGGCTGTCAAAGCCCATCCTGCCCGACACCTGGTTTGTAAAGTTTAAAAACCCCCAAAGCCCCCCAAAATTGCCAAATAAAATAAAGTCTGAGCTGTATTTAAAAACAAAACCTTTTAAACATGTTCCTAGTTTTCTTCAAAAGACAAGATAAGAAGAAATTAATTTAAATTCCACTGTTTACAATAAACTAGAAATGAATTTGAGACAGATCCAGTTGATTAAAATTCAAAAGAGACTCTGTATAAGAGCCTCAATTCTATTTCAGAGCCTCTTGAAGGAAAAATGGGTTTATGCTCCAGAATTATGTAAATAATGAATTACCTCTTAGAAGACCTATAGAAGTTATTACTCTGGTCATTTTTTATTTTTTTATTTTTTTTTTAAACATAAGGCTGACTTTGAAGGGCTAAAAGGGCTACATTAATGCTGCTATTCGACATGAACGTTTCCAAGTTGCAATGAAATGGATAAAGGTCTTTTTGGATGAATTTATCTGCTAAATCCTTGTGGTTGCCCTCCTATCTCGGATGATGACCCAAAAGAATGTCAACAGCTCATTTCCCAGAGAGCTGGGAAGAGTCACTACACAAGCCATAATCTGCACGTTCTCAAAGAACCGTTTCAAACATTACATTTCACAAGCTGTTTAAAGAGATTTTTTTTTCTCTCTCTCATCTCCACTATCCTACCAATACTTTGGACATCAGTGCCTTGGAAATGAGTGCTTTAACAAAGTTGAAACGTGACTTTTTACGTATTGTGTTGGTGGGTCGGGCAGACGCGTGCTCGTACACGCACCGTGCAACATGTGAGTGCCCACGGGTTCCCACATGCTTCCCATCCACATCACCAAATTCCAGCCATGCTATGGCAGGGACAAGGACAAGCTAAGACTAAAAATATATCAAGTCACCCCTAATTTACCCATTGGATTTTTTTTCTTTTAATATAACGTGTGCCAGGCTGCCAAATCACAGATATCCTTTTAGTAGGAAAGGATAAAACCCAGCTTAGAAGGAGATACAATGGATCTAGGTTTGGAATACAGTAAATTTCACAATGGAGTGCAGACTCAAGTTTTCTTTACTTAGCAAGAGGGAAAGGATAAATATTAAGGGAAAGAGCTGCTTTATAGAAAACTTCCAAAATCCTTTCTTTTTGTCATGCATTTGGACAGCATCATTATCTCTGCCGTCAAAACAGCCTGAGAGCTGCAGGCAGCCTCTGCTGAGCAAGCAAAGCAAATGGTCAGGCCAAAGAGGTCTTTAAAAAAACAAACAAACAAAAAAAAAGTACAAGAAGGTAACTGCCTGAAAACAGAAAGCTCTGAGATTCCCATGTGGATTGACAGATCTAAATTTTTCCATCATATTTATAATCTAATTTCACTCTATGCCTCTCATTTCACTCATGTGAAATACAAGAAATTTCATCACAGGAGATGTTGCTACATTTGAGCTACATGAGGAACTATAATCCCTCCCCAAATAAAAACAACACCCTAACCCTGAGAATTAAATAGCAGTTTTACTCTTAACCTAACAAAAGACAGAATTCTGTCAGCTCCAAGATGCTACCTTTATTTCCAATCTCCATTTAAACACTCAGTTCCTTTTCACTTGGGTTCCAACTCCCAGCAGAGGCAAATAACCTGGAGACTGTTATCTGCACGACAGTAAGGGCGACCGAATTATTTTCTATACTTTGCCATGTGCTTATAGCTGCAAAATTATTTATCTCCTTCACTGCATTCTACTACGAAAGTTTCCTCCAGAAGAATCGCCGGGACCAGCCATATCAAATTAGAGGGCAGTCAGGAGTGTCTAAGTCCAGCTTTAAAACAAATATCATAACAATTACTTAGCCATATGGAAAATAGGGTATGTCTTTCCTGAAAGCTTTTATATATTTTCTATCTCAAAATTCAACTTCATTAGAAACTATTTCTGACTAGCAAGCTGCAAGATTGCTAAATATCTAACTGTTAACCCACCATGAAGAAAGAGACTCTTTTGAATGGCAGAACTTTTCCAAGATGCAAATGAACAATAATCTAATTTTGAGAGTAAATTAACTGAAGGATTCATTTTAATATGTTTCAAAGTCTCCAAAATGAAGTGGCAGTTGCAGGCTCTGCAATACACACACATATGTGCACTCATGCTCATGTACATAGACTGACACGGCACCCCCACTGCACCCAGCTTCCATGCTCAGGAGAACTCACATTGTATTTATGTTTAGGTTCTTATGACTTAAAGGCCAGATGTTTCACAAATGACCAACAATTGGAGGTTAGAATAAATTAATGACTGATTTCTGAGCTTTGATGGAATTAAGCATACTTCTTTTCTCAATGTGCCATGTGAATGTTTGCCCGTTAAACTTTTTTTTTTTT
>VXBT01011624.1:1254920-1257420 GCA_013400235.1 Oriolus oriolus
TTTTTTGACAAGTGAGGCCACCCGGCAGAAAACAACTGATGCAAAACCCAGGAGTAATCCCTCTGTTTAGTTCAACACTGTGGTTAGCCTTAACACTGCCTCTATTATCCAATGGATTTAGAGAAACTTTCATTTATTTGTTGGCCTCAGTCTTCCAACTTTGTTGCCTTCTTTAAAGGACCCAAGATCCATTCCTATGTAAATACATTTGCATAGGGCCACAATGAAACTTTCTGGGGCTGGGATTAAACTTGCAGAACTAGATAGCTGTGCTGCGCATATTTGTGATCTTCATGTAAGTACTTTCCCAAATACATATGAGTGAATGAAGCTGACGTCCACTCTGGCTACAGGAATGCCTGGAGTTTAAAAGAAATGCCCCATCGAAAACTACGGACCAAAGCCCTGAAGGCTGAAGCAAGCAGCAGAAACGGCACCCAAATGTGAAAGTACAATATATGGAAAATGAACAAAAGTCCTTTTCAATTAGGAGCTGCTAAAATCAGCACATTACTTGCTGCAAAATGTCCTCTTCTCTCCCAGCTTGTTCTGGTAGGACAACAGGATCCCTGGTGTAAAAGTGATGATTCATAGCCACTTGCATTTCCCCTTTTTTTCTTGCTGCCTCTATTTATACAAAGTACCTAGGGTATAGTGTATTATTATAAACTGTACTCAATGCAGCCTTCTTCCAGCCAAGGCAAATATAAAGCTTTGCATCCGGCAAGTCTATTAGGAAACAGCACCCGGATTAATCCCTGCAATTACCGCCCTCAAAAAATGCTAGTGGACACTCGATGCAATTTCGCCATTCCCACACACAAAATGCCAATACCTTAAAGGTTTATGTTCTGTAAGGGAGGCTCGATGGACCTAAAGCACAACTAAGGAGTGGTTGTGTAATTTCACTGGCTCTGATGACTGTGGGCCAGGAATTGCAACTGAATATATTCTTTTGGTATGCATTTACGGAGATAACACCTGCTTCCAGGGCTCACAGAACACAGATACGTAATTCCTTGTTTTGCCCTGCATTTTATTCTAATCTAGCCTAAAAAAGCTTTCTACACCTAACTTTAAAAAAAAAAAAATCATTATTATAGCATCATTCAAGTGCACGACTACAATGCTCAAAAAAAAAAAAGAAACCGAACATATCAAACTTAATCACATGCAAAAACACACTAGCCACTAGAAAATGACTGCCACAACCAGCAGGATGTTAATGAAGACACTGTCACAAATCATAACCCAGTTCTGATTTACACTGTATTTTCCTCATTCTCGACTGTATGGTGAACCTCTGCTGCCCCATGTAAATACCATATACAAACCCAATTTCTCTCGTTGGACTAAGCACATCAATACAAAAGCAAATGAACTACCAAAGTGCCCTAATTAACAATTTTGCAAGTGAATGCAGACATCAGTGCCACACTGCAGCCATTAAAGTCTATCCCTTGCCATATCTGTTTCTGTTAACATTTCAATAGACCAATTAAATGACCTTTCCCCCCTCAAACTCAATTAAGCTATTTGAACATCAATTGATAACTTACCATGTATTTATGCAAAATGTGCAAGCAAGAGATTCATTTTTTCAATCCTAATGATGTTTTGAAGAAGAGAAAACTATCTTAACTATCCTGTCCTGGTATTCCATGGAGAGGGGGCCAGGGATGGGATTGCCTCCCAGGGGAGCTTGGTGGGCACGGTGGCATTGTGGCAGGCAGTTTGGAGAAAGCAGGTGTGAGGCAGATATTCTTCTTCCCTGCCATTTGGTCCCTACCAGGCAGCTGTCTTGGGAGGCCAAAAGAAAGCAGAGACAGCCATCTCTTTCAGCCTGTTGGAGTATCACGTCCTGGGTCACAGCCAGCACGCTGGTAGGTGGCACAGGGTCACATCAGCCAACTTGTGGATATCCAGAACTGTTTCTTTTTTCCCTCTGTTTTCCCCTCTTTTTGTTTTTGTCTCGAGTTCTTACCTCTCGCTGTGCAGTGGAAAGGGGTGCCCAACACACACACACACCTTTCCAGCATGCCAGGGTAGGTGTGACATGGGGCTGGAGCCTGCCCGCCCCATGTTAAAAGAGGTGATTTGCCGACATTTGCATTTTCCCTAGGGGCTCCATACACCACGGATCTGTTTGTCACAAATTCAGGGGACTTGAGCGGAAGGAGGTCACTGTCTCCTGTTTTAAGAGCTGGCCATTGCTTCTCTGCACAGGTAAACAGTTCCCCCCAGGGTTGGTAGATAGGGACTGAAAGCCAGTGGATTTATTTAAAATAAAGCCACCTCAGCCTAGGAAAGAAGTGTTTTGATTCCGCTGCTGCTGCTGCAACTAATTTGAGGTGAGAAACACAAATTTTTTGGCTTCAAGAATTAAAAGGACAATGACAGATCTTCTAGGAAAAATAAGAAATGAGAATTTGCATAGCACGTCCAGAAAAAGGGTTTGTAAGTACCTATTACCTCTCAGTAGACTTCTTTTAGATCAAAA
>VXBT01011624.1:1262420-1264920 GCA_013400235.1 Oriolus oriolus
ACTGCAGATTAGAAAATTAAACTATTTCCTGATTACATATTAATGGAGCACAACAATAGCAGTTGCCATAAGCTTGGAAGGCAACCAAGGGATAAATCTGTGTACTTAATTACCATAAACAATGGCTGCATAGAAATGAAGTTTTATGCACATTCCCTTCTGTAATATGTCTGATATCAGTACACACTTGACAATTCTTGTTCAATTATCTCTATTATTTAATGCGCTGTGAACGGCTCTGTGTAAATAAAATTAACCACCCCAATTACTTTGAATTCATCTAGGGACAACGTAATAAAAAATGTGAAGAATTCTGTATGCCTATTAATCTAAAACATTACAGAAGCTTTCACCAGATTTTCTTGTCTATATTTATTTTGTCTACATTTATTTTAGTGCGTTGCTAATTCAATTACATTTACCATCAGTGGTCAATCAGCAGCAGCAGAGGGTTTTTTTTTATTTCATTAATCCTTGTACAGTACCACAAACATACTCATCCATTAGTAAGGTGCAGCATCTCACACGGAAAACACAAATATGCTTCTACTTGAATTTGGGAGCCTGAAGTTAATCAGAAAAACAATTAAAAACACTTCATACCCTGTGGTCAGATAACAAAATATCTGATAGCTACAATTTTTTTTCGAATACTTGTTTTTGCAATTAGCGAAGAAACAGTGACTGAAAAAGAGATAAAATTAGATTAGAGATTTGTAAACCAGGATTCTTTGACTTTTATTTTAATTGCGCTATGTGATAATTCTGCATTTTAATTGGCACTTGAATATCAAGATGATGGACACCTTAAAATACAATGACGGAAGAATTTGCAATGGAGAAAGGCACTGTCAGAAGCAGAGACAAAACTATTTCACCCCTAACAGGTTAGGCACAACATGGGTGAATACAATCCCAAGGAAAGCAAGATAATCCTACCTCTGCCATCGTTTAGTTTCAAGCCATTGTAACAGAGGAAGAAGAAAAATCAATGTTAGATCATGATTTTTATACTCAACCATCCAACTCATTCTTCTTAGTTGAACCTCTGGGCTGCCTTTTCTCTAAAAACTTGCACCAACCAAGTTTTTTGTGGTGTTGTGCTTCATACGGCAGATGTTGCAAAATCCCTCCTATAAACTCTCACCTATATCCCGACAGCAACAGCAAATGTGCCATGAGGTTATTCCAGGGAGCTCAGGGCACTGAAGCTCTGATTCCCCCCACAGCTTTGCAATGGCGCAGTAACCACACTTCGCTGGAACAAAGTGAGGTTACATTTTCATTAGAAGTGCAAAGACCAAGGACTGAGGTTACGCCACCACTGACATAAATTACTGGATATTAATGAAAGTGTGACTGTTCAGATTCAAATGGAAATCGGCAACCCAGGAATTTTAATAACTTTTATTTTTTCACACATCTTAGGAAAGTGTTTCTAGTCAAACCATGAGCAGCTGGCACCGGAAATGCAAAGCTTCAGCCACTTCCAAACTCTGTGCTTAGCTGATGAACTTTGAAAGTACCAGCTCCCTCCTGGCCAGGCGCCAGAAACTTTTCTTCCCCAGCCAAAAAAGCTCCCTAGCAGAGCAGGAAAATGGCAATGCATGTGCAGACAAGGACCTAGGCTGCCTTCTTACAGCCCCATTTCCATTAGATGCCCTTCCCTTATGGAGGGCAGCAGCTCCTAGGGCAGTGGTAGAATGGATACTCTGCAACCCAGAGGGAATGGACTACAGAGCAGTTGTGTCAAGGACTCCTCTCCTCCTTGTTCATGCCAGAAAGGGAATGGGGCACTGAGAACCTCCAGGATCCACTTCTCCCAACTACCCACAGCCGCTACGCCCCTAGTAAAGCCAGGGTGGCATTTCCAAACTTTTATTTGCAATATTAAGTGCTAGAAACTTTCTCTAAAACGTAAGTGAAATATCTAACAAAGTCAAACAGTGCCATGAGCTGGGATCTAACCAAGAACATATATTATTTATACTTACAGTTGCTTCTCTTTTGGTGAAACCATATGATTTCTCCCACAATTATCAAAGCCTGCAGTTCCCAAGGGTTAGTCACAATATCTTTCTGGTCTTATCACTAGCCCATAGTAAGGAAATTCCCACCAAGACAGGTGGAACATTAAAATAAATATTTTGATACATGGCAAGAGGAGACAAAAGTCTTCTCCTATGAAACGAATGCATGATGATACAGAATAGATGTTCAAGCTGCAGCCTGAAAAAATCCCTCCTGGCTAAGCTACAAAAGGGACTCTTGAACTCATCAGGATGAAGAGCTGCCAGGTGGCAAAGAGTCTCCCCACTGGAAAAAAAACACCCCCAGTGCTGTGCTGGAGAAGGATGAGAAGGAAGAGAGAGTGCTTTCTTCCTAGTAAGCCCTAATAAAGAACCAAGCCAAGCATAGTAGAGAAGGAAAAGATGGTCTAGTCCCCAGCAGACCCAACAGGGTTGAGCAGACCATGCCCTACCTTCGTCCTGAATTTAAT
>VXBT01011624.1:1269920-1290392 GCA_013400235.1 Oriolus oriolus
AATTACCATATATATTATATTAATGCAAACATCATTCAGCTAGTAATTCACGGCTGATCTGGATAATGGAAAGGTTGAACACCCATTAACCCAAGCCAACAAAATGGGTTGGCTGAGAAATTCTAGCAGGTCTCATGTGACTCTTCCCTCTAACTGCAGCTCTGCGGTATCTGCTATTGTAATAATTAAAATCCTCCCGGTAGATCAATACTGGAATCTCTTTATGGGAAGTGCCCTGATGGAAATGTCTCAAGGAAGCTGGGGCTGTGGAACTCTGAAAAATTCATTTTTTTTATCTGACAATTATCACCACACTGCAGACTAATTCAACAGTGCACCCCTCTCACTCTGCTTTGAATGCACTGGAGATTGACATCTAAAAAACCCTAACATCTCATTTTAACAAATAAAGGCACTATTTCCACATACAGTTTGGAATTATCAGCAATCATGAAACCAGACAAAAAATTAATATACATTAAGCACTTCATCTTCTGATGGCTTCCTCTGAGTCTCAGCTATCGCAGCCTTCTCCTCATTTCCTCTCTTTGTATCTTCCTGTATTGATCTCTGCCTTTTCATCTCTTGAAAAAAGGGAAAAGACATGTAAAATTATTATAAAGCTTGATATTTATGTATTGAAATGTGGACTTACATTATCGGGTTTTCATATATTTATTGTTACATATTATTAAATCATAAGATGGGAAAACAGGTTTTATATTTTCTCCTACCTGGTCTGCTCTCCACGTATTGACTGAAAGACTGGAGCTGAGTTTTCCTGACGGTCGAGTCCTTGCTGAACACAACGGGATTTCTAAACCGTTCTGCTGCTTTTTGTGATCGCTCAGCACGATGTTCCTCTGTTCCATTCTGCTGGGAAAAAAACAGAGACACAACAGTTTCTTTTGTTTACAAGCGGGAAGACATTAATTTGAAAGGTATGTTTTTGTGAGAGGACAGGACACAGCTTTTACAAAGCGGATTTCACAACTCGGGCTGTGGTTTATATTGGATGGAAGTATCAGCTGCGGGGAAAAAAGTAGAAGAGTGATTAACTTTTCCTTTTTTTTTTTTTTTTTTTTTTTTTTTTTTTTTTTTGTTTAATATGTGGTGGCAATGACTGGCTTTTTGCTCTGTGGGCACCCTCCTGCAGAACTCTCTCTACTTCTTTACCAACCAGACCTCTTCATTGTGACCGGCATTTGCCAGCAACGCTGATTTTAAACAAAAAATCTCTCCTTTGCACCTTTGCTGTGCCAAGCCCCACGTGTGCTGCTGCCAAGTCGCGGCATCTCTGCCCCTGCATCATTTTAAAGCGTGTTGCCTTTAGCCCCTCTCCCTGCCCGGTACAGAAATCTGTCGTTTTCTGTAGTCCCATAGACTTGTATGACAAGAAGAACTAGTTTCTAATTTTATGCCCATTGAGATAAACCACTAATGCTGGATGAAGTCTAAAAGGTAGGATTATAATGCTACCCCACTGAACTGCATTTCATCAGCTATAACTTTCCAAAGCCAGATTTGTAAGTAAGCCCTTTACAGCTAAGGAAACTACAATTATCTTTTCCAGGGCTTCCTATGTTAATACTGGTAACAAATTCAAATGATTCTATCAACACGAAATATCCCAGAAGACTGAACCACTGTGGTGTGTGGAAGCTGCAGATACCGAGGTGCTGTGTACCAAACAAATATTTCATTTTATACCTAATCTTTTATTATTTTTATTAAGTGTTTTGAAAGTAAATAGGGAAAGGCTAAGATGCATGACTAATAGCTAAGCCTGCTGAATGCTGAAACTGGTTATCAAAAGCTACCAAGACTTTGCCCTTCCTCTGCATTGAGACAATCGGTAATGAGGGAGTTCTCCAACGGCCTATTCTCTCGCCTCAAGGAGGCCGGGGATACACAATCCCCAAGGGAAGGTAACAGTTTATCCTTTTCCACAAACACAGAATGCCTCATTTAGAAACCTGTAAACTGCATTTTATTAAAAAACAAATCCACCTCAATGCCAAGAGCTCCATGAGAACAGATGGACACCATATATTCCTTATAACGCCGCCTTTCAACTCTTCCTTAGAAAAGACGCACGCGGAGATAAACTGTTAAGTTGCACCTTTTTGTGAGAGTACCTTAGAAAGAATCAACTCCTTCACAAATGCTTTTTATAAAGAGAAATACCATTTTTGTCAGGTTAGGTGATACCAAATAACCCTAAGAGGCAGCCTGTGTGTCATTTCACAGAATTAAGGTTAAACAAGTATTACTTATACCTCTGGATGACTTTTCAGCTGCACTAATCAGGTGGTTATAAGATTCTGGTTAAATAAAAGGTGGTTTCCTGTTATTAGTTTAATAACCATCTGACAGCCTAAACCAGAGTCTTTACCAAAATAAACAAACATGGCTAATTTTTTAGGCCTGGCAACATGCTAAAATATCAGTGTGATTAGCTAGTAAATCCCATTTTAAGAAACCTTTTTATGACTGGGGACTTCTGCCACTTTACAAATGTATTCCTCTAAGCCCACTAATTCAGTTAGCCTTTTCAATCCATTGTATTATTCTTGGGCCAGCTTCATTTTGCATTAAATCCACTGCAGAAAGCTAAATTGAACGCAAAAATCAGACTTGATCCAGGCTTCCTTTTGTTCAAAGATAGAGACCGAAAGTCCTCTGCTGCTGCCACACACTTTCATCACCAATTTATAGGAACCGACAGTGTAAGGGAAAAGCAATGAAAGTCATTGTTTTGGGACTTCAAAGCATCTCTGTATCTGGGGAAGGAAATCCTTTCAGTCAGCAGTGCTCTCCCCACAGACTGCAGGTGGGTGAAAAGTTATACCCAACTGGAAGTGCCCCAGAGCCATAGGGATATTAATGACATACAGGGACTATTTTTAAAAAATAGAATAGCAAGAACACAAGGGGTCTAATTAAGAAAATGAAATGGAAAATTGATTGGTGGGCACTTTATGCTGAAGTGGTGAATGCTAAGAGTAGGCAAAGCGCCCATATACACCACATACTCATGCCTGTTTTTCGCTGGAGCACTCATTGAGTACCCAAAGTATGTAAGCCTTTAAAGTGTACCACAGCTTAATTTTAATGTAGGAAAAACAGAGGAGCAGGATTGGGAGGGAAGCAAATCTCTGAGAGTCAACCCCACTCCCATTCAAGTCAGGTAGTCTGGCTGCTGATTGCACCAGCAGCAGGATGGAGCCCGTGCTGCACTTCTGGTATCAGTAACAACCTGAGCAGGCAGAATTGAGAGAGCTTCTTATATCTGTTAGTGTTCTGCCAATGACAAGTATCAAGATTTAAAAAAAAAAAAAAAAGGAAAATGTGTTGATCAATCAACGGGAAAAAACCCCAGTGCATTGCAAACTACGTAACTGCATTGCCACGAAGATTTTTGTGTTTCTGACTCTGAAGGATTTGGTAAGAAATTTTTTTCCTTCTCACAAAATACAAAGCCTCGACCATAAAACACAGGCACCAAAACAAAAGCATTAAGCAAAACTTACCTTAATGTCTTGCTCTGAGCTATCTGTTACAGTTTTCTGAGCAGCACTGGAGAGTGAATTTGCCACCTGTGGCTGAGCTTCTAGGAGCTTCTTCAGCTTCAAATCCACCAACTTACTGTTTTGTTCTGCTAAATATGCAAATACCACATACAACAGAGTGAGATGCATTTCAATGCAGACTCGCTACAACAATGTAGCAATTTAAAAGGTAGATTTAATTCACTTTTCTATCATTTTGAACTTAAAAAAAAATAGAAGGAATTGTTTTTGTGATTAGGATTGGTGCAGGTTTGATTTTTTTCATACATAGATTTTTTTCTTGGAAGACATACATGACACTCAGCGGAACAAGTAAACATGCTTGCAGACAGCAGATGAAAAACAGAGAAAGTAGATAACATTTAAAGTTACTCTCAATGAGTACATACCTATGCTTTGGTATAAAAACACACTTAAAAAGCCATTTATTTAAAGATGACAATTTATCATATAATTTACATACTGATAACCCCTCAAGTTTATGAACTACTAATTCATCATAAGGCTTCTCAGCACAGCTTCTCATAAAATTTCGGTATCAAAAAAGGACAACTTTCTAGTAATAATTTACTGTGATTTATAGAATATGTTTAAACTGGGAGTCATAAAATGCTTCAGAACTGCATCAAAGGGACAGACTCAAAGTCTGCTGAAGCCCCCAAATTTTTAAAATTAATTTTAGCAACTTGGATCAGAGCCCAAATAGATAGCAGTCGAGAACTTTACCTCCCACTAATGCTCATTCTGTGTGTGAATGTTGACTATGAATTTGTAACACACCTACACACACACACACACATATGTAAGTAGGAGGAAGGTGTTAATAACAAGCTGCAGCACAGGACGACTGTGGAGCTGTCCCGGGGGTGGGAAGCAGAGGAACACTGGCACAGAAGCCCCCAGACACACACTCCACACGCAGCCCCACGTGAGGAATCGCCCCTGCACTGGTGCCAGTGGAGCACCACCTGCACATGGGATGCACTTCTACCTGGGCCTTGGGTCACAGGCAGAGGAAAGAGCAGTCCCTGTGTTTTCCCACATGCACAACCTGGGGTTTTCACTGCAGGCTGGTGACTTCTAGCTGGTGTGGAAAGTGGAGTCATGACTGTTTAGCCACACAGCTCCTTCCAAGGTTTGGAGCGCTCCATTGCATATTAGCCCAAACGTTTTTGGCATGTGGGCAGTCAAATGCTGCCTGTCTCCAGCAGCAACGGGCTGGGCTGGATTATGAAGAAGGATGGTTTCCCCTTCCTCGGGCACACCCAGTCAGGGTGTCCTTAATTGAGGCTCACATGTAAGTACATGCACGTTCTCGTGGGCTCATACATAAACACCATGTAATAACTATGATATAAGAGGTTCACAACATGTAGAAGTACTGACAAATACAGACAGAAGCGATACTTAAAACCAAGAAACAGTAAAAATAAAGTTTTCTCTTCTTGAGAGAGATGGGAGGGACTATGATTCAGCAGGGGACTAATTAAGGAAGTCCATAATGATCCCAAATGTGAAATGTCCCTTGTAGTTGTACTTTTAGGTGTTCCCAGGAGATTCAGCCTTTGTTAGAACTTGGTATGAATTGGCAGATTTACACCAAAATTCATGTACTCTGATTTCTACCACAGCACCAGACTGCTTTCTGTACTACTGTCCATGGTCTTTCTTACTTGTCTGTACCTTTGGCTACTACTGAACTGCAAAATGATGTCCCAGGTTTTTTTCAGAATGTCTCCCCATGGTAGACATGGAGCACTGGGCAGCAGGTTTGTATCCCTGAAAAGGTACCTCTCAAAAAAAAAGGCCCACAGAAAGTAAGTCACTGGGGCAAAGTGGCAGGAATATTCACATATTCATTTTCTATTCCTCCCAAAATTAACCAGTTTTTATTGGAAGATTATTTGACAGGATTCTGCTTTAAGTAAGCTAAATTCAAGTGCTAGAAACACTAAAGATATTTTCTTATGTGTCTGCAAATGCTCAAATAGAAAAATATAAAGGACATGACTCAAATCTTTTGCATGCAAGCAAGACTAGAAGGTGATTAAACCACATCACTGTTCGTTTAATTTACAAAGAAAAACCACTAAATTAAGTTCTGATTTAACATATTATGGACTACACACTTGGGTCCAGCTGGCATGGGTAGAATCAAGCCAGAGGATGCTGAAGATGTTCTCTCTTGCACTGCCTGTTTCAAGACACAGTCCTGCGCTGGCCAAGCTACTCCAGGCCCGAGCTAACTTGCAGTGAGCAGAAAGGCCCTGGCAGAGAAGCCCACCACAAACGGAGACCCCAGGCACTCCTCGGGGCTGACTGGAACAGGCAGGCTTGTACAGAGAACAAACTCCTTCAGCAGTCCTCTGAAGGCAGAGGAGCCTCTTATGGGTGGGCAGTTCCTTTTGCGTAGCTTTGAAGATCCAGCTCCTTTTGAAATAAGCATCTCCCTTGTAAGATTCCAACGAATTTAGCACCACATTTGTCACTTAAACTCCGGTTTGGCTTGAAGCTTTTTGAAAGGTGGGAACACCATGCCTGTGACTTCTTGTGTTTATAAAACCCCTGTTATTTGAATTGTATTTACTGTTAAGTAAATAGGACTACTTCTGCTCATAGTTATACCTCCAGGCCCCCACTGGGGCAACAAGGTGAAACACAAGAACTGGTCCTCAGGAAGGAACCAGAGAGACACCAAGGCTATATGAACACAGAAAGACACATTTGCTCCTCTCCCCTGAGCAGATGGGCCAGGATGGCAGTGCAGAGTGGCAGCTGTACCCACCCACTCCATTGCTCATCCCTCTGCCTACCCGGCACAATACAGGCAGGGTGCTTTCAGGTGGCTCTGCTTTACCAGTGTGGCCTGGGGTCCCCTTCCCCATCAAACGAGTAAAAGACATTTAAATCTGACATAGTTGGAAATAACGATTTCATTGATTTTAAATTTCTACTAAACATGAAGGCAGGATATTAAACATTAGGGTTTAAAAGACCTGAAAAGGCACACGGGAATAAAGCTGACAGAGAGAGAAGCAGCACATCAGTATTTATATGATGATGGAGTGTTAGTCATGCAAAATACACAAAATAGCCATTATTTAAATTACCCGTTGAATCAAGGTCATTTTCTAGGTTAGTAAGTTCATCTCCACCTCCAGTAACAGAGCATTCAGGAGCCTCCTCATTAGTATCTATCTCAATATTATCATCATCCTCATCCTCATCTGTAGGAACACATAGCATTAAGGTTAGTATTTTCATATGTACATGCAACACATCACTCAAAAAAAATGAATGCTTTAGAGAGCAAGCTGAGTTATGATAAAAATGCAAATAATTAAATAAGTCTGGAAGGAGACTCCACCTTGTCCACTTACAGATTTATCTTTAAACTGAGGCAATTCATTAAACATATGGAGGTCGCTGCTGAAAACTCCTGCTCCAATAAAGGCAGAGTCTGGCCTCAGCAGTGGCTGCTCTCTGCGCTGAACCTCTGGGTAACTCAAGTCAAAACAGTTTCCCCCAGGCTCCCAGTTCCCCATACTGCAGAATGGGTGTCAAAGCTGCCATGTGGCAGGTTCAGATGGGTCTGGGCAGCAGGAGGACCTTGAGCTGCTGTCTCCTGAGAAAGGCTCCAGCTACTGAGTTCCCAGCCTGCTGAGACTTGCTACTCCTCACCTCGTACAGTACATCCCAGAGCAGGGATCACTGTACCTTGCCTAGGTGTTAAAGTCTCCTTCCGGGACAAGGAGGAAAGCTACCACCTGGAACATCATGCTCAGTAAGCAGCTATGTCAGGTACAGTGAGAGCACCCACGTGAACTGCTGCTTTCCCAAAACCACAGGATGGGTCAGGTTGGAAGACACCACTGTGGGTCATCTGGTCCAACCTCCCTGCTCAAGCAGGGTCATCGCAGAGGACATGGCACAGGATGGTGTCCAAATGGTTCTTGACTATCCCCAGTGAGGGAGACTCCACAGCGTCTCTGGGCAATCTGTCCCAGTGCTCGAGCTCTGCACAGTAAGGAACCTCTTCCTCATGTTCAGGTGGAACTTCCTGTGCCTCAGGTCCTGCCCGGTGCCTCCTGTCCCGTTGTCCGGCACCGCCGAGCAGGGCCTGGTCCATGCTCTGAGCCCTCCCTGCAGACACTGACAGACATTGATGAGGTTCCCTCTCAGTGTCTCCTCTCCAGGCTGAACAGGCCCAGCTCCCTCAGCCTTTCCTCAGAAGGGAGCTGCTCCAGTCCCTTCATCATTTGTCACCCTCTGCTGGACCCTCTCCAGGAGCTCCATGTCTCTCTTGTCCTGAGGATCCCAGAACTGGACACAGCACTCCAGATGTGCCTCACCAGGGCTGGGTAGAGGGGCAGGATCACCTCCCTGACCAGCTGGCCATGCAGTTCCTAATGCAGCCCAGGATTCCACTGGGAATGTGCCACAAGGGCACTGCTGGCCCATGGACAGCTCGTTGTCCACCAGCACCCCCAGGTCCTTCTCCCCAGAGCTGCTTCCCAGCAGGTCACCCCAGGCTGTGCTGGTGCCTGGGGCTGTTCCTCCCCAGGTGCAGGACCCTGGACTTGCCCTTGCTGAACTTCAGGAGCTTCTTCCCTGCCCATCTCTCCAGCCTGTTGAGGTCCCTCTGAAGGGCTCACAGCACTCTGGGGTATCGCCCACTGCTTTTGGGTCACCAGTGAACTTTCTGACGAGGCATGTGCCCCTTCATCCAAGTCACTGATGAATCAGTTAAAAGTGCTTTACTGCACTACTTTTCATCAGCATTGTTTGTAAGCTACATACATTTTAAATAAAATAATAATTGTAATCATATTTTTTATGGGATCTTTCTACCAAGTTTCTCAGAGCAGCTTATGAACATCACTCATAAATGAGCCCCATAATGTTTCATGAAGTAGGCGATTATTATAATTACAATTATGATGATGATGTAGGTAAATTATGGCACAGAAAGAGTAAGTTACCTGAGGAAGATCAAATAGCAAGTTCTGAATTGTGAAGCAGATCCCAGAAAACATCCTGACTCACATTTTCAATACAAATATATAATGAAATTAAAGTCTATAAAAGCTAGATTAGTACTTTCAAAGTAAGTAGATGCATTGTATTTACTCACTTTTAAATCTCATATCAAATACTATCTACACTTGTTCAGACTTACACTAGCATTTTTACCTATGTATGCAACATGTGTGTAAAAATGATAAAAGAGTAGGCTAAAGTGTGTCTGAAGAAACAAGACAGAGTAACTAAAGGAACTTTAAAACATCTAAGATAGGAAAAAAATACAAATTATAAATACAGGACATGGGTACATTCAAACATCATATAAACAAAAAGGATCCTAAATACAGTACCAAGATGCCATAATTCTGAATACCAGAAGTTTGGACCAGGATTGGTGCTGATCACTCATCACCTGTCTTGGAAACACACTCAACCTCATTCCCAGACCTGAAACTCGCACTTTAGGCCCACACTGCTGTCACGAAGGTCACACAACTGTATCTTTATCCCCTTATCTCCATAGCACCTACAATTCCCATTTTAGGAGCCTGTTAATTTTTTTATGTTTACTACTTTTTTCTAACCAGCTGCTCCCTCAATTCCCCTGTAACTAATCAACATCTTCCACCGACCTCTGCTGATAAAGGGTAAGGCTCTTGCTGCAACAGACAGGAGCAAAGAAGTTCCCACTTCAGTGTCTTATCCAATATTGGTTGTGTGTGTGATGGAGCAGCAGCCTGTGAAGTAGGACCCCTGTGCTTCAGCTGAGCACCATGACTTCCCTGGGCTCCCCTTCATGAGTTCTCCTTAGTCTCTGGAAGACTCACCTTTCTTCCAAGCTGCCCCAGACTGAGCTAGAGTGATGGAGAACAACATCTCTTTCCAGCCAACCCAAGATCTGCAACCAGACCTGGGACCTGACAGATTGTGCTTCAGGTGTGGAAGTGGGTGGGCAGAAACACTCCCGACTCCCTGAGACACCCTTTCTGTTCCCACTTAAACGCACACAGGTGATCCTGGGATCTGGACTCCTGCTGTTTCAGGAAGTGCAGAGGTAAGTGAACAAAGTAGAAGGGCACAGCATGATCATGAAGTGGAAAAAAAGATAAAAAGTAAAGGGGTAAAAAGCAGACTGAAGAGAAAACAGAATCGTAAAGCAGCAACAGCAGCAATTCCAATGGTTTTGGATTTCCTTCAAAGCTGCTCTACTGTTTCTGATGAGGAGCTGGACTTTGCACACCATTGTTTATAATTTATATATTCCCTCATGATGATGTCGGAGAAATTCAGTGGCACTCAGGCCATGGTACTCTCAAATACATCCTGGAGCTCACAGGGGCACACTGAAAGCATGACTGTAGGGCTACTGTGGACATTTGGAATAGGTAGAAGGGAAGAAAGGGGGACACTGTCATGGCAGAGGGGAACCAAATCCACCTGGAGCCTAGAAGTGGGTGATGACTTCTGGAATCACCCAAAGGAGTCAGCTCACAAGGTCGGCTCACAGCTACTAGTCACCCCACCGGATGCTGGATGTGTCAAAACAATCTAAACAAGATGACAGGGTTTAAAACTCCTGCATACTAAGGGAATGCTTATATTAGATTATTTGATTTTCTTTAATTTAATATAGCAAGATGAGATCAGAGGCACTGCCTTTGACACCACCATTTTAGGAAACAAAAGAGATGGGAATGTGGAAGACACCAGTTTCTAGTATCAGATAATGACCTGACCTAGTATTTAATTTAAAGTTGGCAGACTTTGACTGAATATGATTATCAGGACATTTACACTTTATTTAAAAAAAAAAAAATCAATTAAAAGCAGTAATTTGAAGTCATTTCAGAATTTTTTTACTATCTTTAAAAATCTAGATTCCTTGATTTAAATTACTCTAGGGTTTTTTCCAGTTCAATGTTCTTCCAGTGTATTAAAAGGGAAATGTGTTTAGGGAGCATGTTACAACAAGATTTTGCAATTATAAATGATAAAAGGAACAACATGACGAAGAGATAACAGATATCTTTTATGAAAAGAACAAATTGCTAGTGTGAAAAACTTAAAGTACTTGGTCTAGAACCAGGGCAGACATTTAGAAAAGGACTGAAGAACTGCTTCCTTGAAAAGTATGTAAATTTGAATCCTAGAAAGACAGCAAAGTTTTACTGTGTCATGAAGGAATGAACAAAATAAAAGATAAAGGATTGAGTCAACAACTGAACAGCACTGACCATCACCTACACAGCATGGACTGCAGTCTGGACTGGAGAGGAAGAAATAAGTATCTTTTGGAACCACGTGGAAATGCCAGCATGTTGGTGCAAAAGGACCCAGAGGCATTTCATAGCTTTTATGTCTTACTATTCAGATTAAGGTCAGGCCTAGTTTGTGGTTAAACTGATATTCTCTTGACTTGGTTTAAGCTTGTCCACATGAAGTCCACATGAATAATTTTCATAGTGAAGCAAAAGCATTGATGGCGGCTGGATCACGTTACTGGGAGAAGCTGCACAAACAGTACTCGCTCTTCAGGGAAGACGTCTCCAGCCTTCAGCATTGCCTCTGGGAAGCCCTTCAGGCTTGTGGATGGTGAGACATTTAGTTTATTTACTTTCAGGTGCAGAGTTCGCTTTAAGGCTACAGGATGTGACAGGAGCCTCTGCACAGCAATAAAGGCAGCGAAGGCGGGGAATGGAAGAAATGCAGAGTTGAAATACTGGTTCCGTGTACAAGAAATCTGATGACAGGACAAGAAATTACAGCAGTAACTGCCGACAGATAGAAATACTGCCTGCTAAAAATATTGAGGACCTAACACTTGTTTCATGAGTTGGAGACCAAGCATGATGAGTAAGGCTGTGCCACCGTGTACATTCCCTAAAAATCATTGCCTCAGAAGTGAAATCTTGAGCATACCCTGTCCTCACCACCCCCGGGTCCGAGCCACTTCCTCACACCGACGCCAGCTCAAATAAAGGATGGAGATGTGCCAGAGAGTAAAGAAAACACACCACCCAAATCCCAGAAGAGTAGACGGGTGTTCTACTGCACAGGGACAATTCCTAGATAATATGTCAATTCCTTTGTCCTGTTGCTGCTAGGAAAAGGGGGGATATTTGGATCTCTATCTTGATACTGTCCCTGGATCCATCTCAAGGCATCTGCTTATCGGCCTGAAGCTAGTAGGACATCTAATAAATTTGAAGCTGCCATCCCAAACCCTCTGGCAGTTGGCAGGAAGAAGTATTTTCTGTCTCACATGCCAAATAACTTATGAAAAAGACTGAATTTCATAGCTAGGGATGCTGCTTATCCAGGAAAGTTTCAACTTGCCGTAGGCATTTGGGTTTTTCAGACCTTGATTAAATAAAGTCTTTTAACAGAGAATATTGCACCACTGCCAAAGCATGAAATTCTTAATGAGCATATAGAAACAATGAAAGATCGTGTTTTTACCTACAGTTGCAAGGAAAAGATAGTCTTTAAAAACTCCAAAGTCCCAGAGCTGAAAAGTCACTTTTTTCTGATATAATTGAATTGAGAGTAAAATTATTTGGTACATTCCCTTTTTGTAAATCAAAAAGCAATTGCAATCAATGCAGAAGAAGAGATTAATGATGTATAATGGGCAAGAGAGCTTGGAAGACATAAGATAATAAGCTTGTCTTGGGTATTGTGTAGGGAATACAGGACTCTACACAATAAAAATGTGAATGCAGTTAGGGGAAACATTCAGAGTCCTGTAGTAATAAGGAGACCGTCTATTAAATCCTAATTTTTGGTGGAAATTGAAAAATGAAAAAGACTAAACCCAGAAGTAATTCCAATTCATTTGGTTTGTTAAGTGTTGGTGCTATTTCACAGAACTACCACATTTTAGAAGAATTTCTTGAGTGGAGATTTGGTGTGGCACCTGAAAATACCAGTGGTGTGCTAGAATTATGTGGAAGATGTGCCATACGGAAAGCTTTTTGAGAAGGAGGAAGCAGAAGAAAACGCTACAAAATGCACACTGACATGAAAAGAGCAAAGAGGGATAAAACAAGATGGGGAATGAAAACTTTAAGTCCAAGAGAAGTTCAAATAGATTGGCCAAACTACTGCATGAATGAAGAGAAATCAAAGTGGGAAGTACAAATCAATGCAAAAGTAGAAAGCTGTGGAATTGTTACATTGGATAAAACCCAACAGGTAGAGCGGTGATAACTTTATAAATGAGCTGTCATCAGTTGTGATACTGTCTGCTCTTTTAATAACATGAAACTCTCTGGCTGCATATGGAATCTCCCTGTAATAAGTACAGATTTCTTTCAATGCATATGCACAGCTACCTCTGAGACTGTTTACAAACTGAACAAAGGGCAGGACGACCAACGGCAAAATACAGAGACAAATATGGACAGGAAGACCACATCCCAGCAAGCAGCACACTGGGATATTTAGCAATTCTACAAGTGAGTCACTGCAACAAAACAGGGTCACTGCTATCCAGCTGAGCACCCAGGATACAACCAGACAAAGACCTTACCTTGAGGGAGGGTATGGCAGGAGCAGTTACGTACAGACACAAGGAAACAGTGAGGAGGAAGTAATGAAAGAATGTAGGATGGGGAGTCATAAACTGTGAAGAGAGACGAGGAACACCATGGCCTATGTAATGTGTCATTTGGCTCAGCCTGTCTTACTGCCATCAAGGATGTAATTTCTCTATTTATCACAGAAGAGAGCTATGTTGCCAAGTTTGGTTTACTGGGCAAAGAGAGTAAAACTGAAGATCAGACCCAAAGGGAGAAGTACAACTCACTGCTTTCTCTTTGGTGTTAAATGGAACAGAAGTGTAGGGGCTCAGGGTGCAGTAAGACTATATTTAAATATTTATGCATATAAAATACACGTAGTAGAGAAGAAATACATATTTTTGTTGAATCTATATGCATTGTGAGTATCAAGCTGTATTTTCCTTACACTTTCGCTTATGATTAAGAGTTAGTTTGAGAAACACTATTTCCCTTAGAATACGTAGAAGACATTAAAAGAGCAAGAAGCTTGCCCTGAAAGGTGTGCTCAGCACCCATTTGAGTTTGAGTGACACTACATTACTCCAGTTCATAGCACTGGCAGATATATGAATTTTAATGGTATTTCAAAGTCAGTTTAATAACATTATAGCAATATTACAACTCAAAACCTGTAAAAGCAAGTGGTCTGTCAAAAGACTGCCGTTTAAAATCAAAAGGTTGTTTGCCCTCACCTCTCACAGGCCATCTTTAAAAGTCTTTTCTTTTGAACACATTTAATACAAAATAACATTTCTTAAATATTTCAAATGTTGTTTTCCCCCAAAATTATGTCAACGTTCCTATAAAAAAATATATATTCAAGAGAACCAACAACCATGAAATTCTAAAAAGCTGTGGATAATGAGAAATCTGTAAATAATGGGGCAATGTGAGCTACTTGTTCACAGAACATGTTTTTCTTTCAATCACATGTACGCTTTTCTTTTAATTGTTGGAAATTTGGTGACAAATCGCTGATTTAGGAAACACATCCACAGCCAGGTCTTTTGATACGTTCACCTGATGAACAACAACGTTTTGAAGTGTGAATAAAAGTGATACCCAAAAAGGTCTCTGGTTTCTAGGTTGCCATAGGAATAAGATACAAGGTTCTTCAGCTCACCTCCAGATGCCTTTGACCTTTCTTTCAACTTTTCTGCAGCCATTTCAGTGTAGCTGGGAAGTTCTGACATCTTCACTCCAGATCGAGCTTCTGCTATTAGCTGACGAGCTCTCTCTCTCAGCTGCCGACGCCGCTCTTCATCTTGCTGCTAAGATATATTGAACAGTTGCCAACTCAGTAATTGACAGAAATGCAATTTCATTCTCAATCTGATCATCATGATAGGAACTGGTTTACAGCATGGTGCTTGGCCCACATTATAAATAGGACGCTCGATATCAGTTGGGTGTCACACCACAATTTTTAAAGACATCCATGCATCAGATTATTTTTTTTTAAGCATTCCCCAAATTATTACTGCATTAGAAACCTGATGATTTGCAATGTAAGGCTTTTATAAATTATGCTCTATACAGACACCTCGATGAAAATTTGCGGATACTTTAGTCTCACAGTAATCACACTCAATGTGTGAGGTGAATGAAGTTTTGAAGTGGCTATAAAATGGTTTACTAAATTGAATTACTCATTTGAGTAGTATTCTGTCGCAGAACTGAACTGAGAAGCCAGATGTTGCTCATGGTTACTCCAAGCACCAAGCTGACTTCAAAGTGTAAAGTGGCATCAAATCTGAGGCATGTTCTTTGACTTCAATGGATATTTTTCTTAAAAAAAAGCCAACTTATGAAAATCACTGAAAGAACAATAGATGCTCTCACAGCAGAAAAGACTTTGCATCCCTTTAAAACATCGTACTAGTGGGGCTTTGGTCAATAATTAAAGGAATCATACTGGAATCAGGCCAGATAGTGCTGTCCCACTAAAGCTCCTAACTTAGAAGCATGATAATATTTCAGTTACATAGATAAAGCTCTGCAGCATGAAATTTTGTAAAAGACTAGCCCACCACGATAAAAAAATATTCATAAAAAGATATGTTTAAGCATATCCATAAGACTCCACAGTTTCCACAAGAGAAACCGTTTCAGTTTTCACCTTAAACATGGGATTTTTGCAAAGTTAGGACTGTTTTTCCCCTCCCCCCAATATCACAAATGCTCATAAGTGCAACAAAGTCAGTGCTTGGCTTAAATCTAACCTGCCAGTAAGTTTGTATTATTGACATAATGACCTGGATAAATCCCAGGTACAGGCTGTTGACCTGAACTAAGTGGAATACAACAAACTGCCTAATTTTGGAGAGCCATTCTGGCAGCCTTCCCACCAACCCAGAAACTTGAGCATCCCACACCTGCAGAGGCTGGTGAGAGCTGTTGCTAAGTGCTATTTAGTTTAAGCAATCATTAATAAAACAAGCGCAAAATACTAATTAGGTACATTTTATCCATTTCCATGTAAATTGTTTGTTTGTAGCTATTTACTCAGCATTGTTCTCGGCACAATAGAAAAAATGCAAATGACTGAATCAGAATGCAGCCCTAATGGGACTTTCTGTTTATAACCATTAGCCCAGAGGTGTGCTGTAATTCAATCCTCAAGCAGAAAGATTTAGCCTCATTAACAGCTTGCATGGGCAGGTTACAACTCATAAAACCCTACAGTAAACAAAGTATATGGACACAGCACAATATCTCGCCTCTGAGTGACAGAGTCCCCGATTCTCTATCAGATTGCCTTCATTTACTTTTCTCCTAATGTCCTCCCCTGGAAAGACAATTCTGCCTGGGCCCTGTGAGGCAGAGGGATGGCACATGGGCTTTGTTTGCTTTCTCACCCTTTAACTTCCCAGAAGGCACAGAGCAACAGTTCCATCAAAAATTTATTTGGTAAAGTACACATTAGAAAGACAACTGGAAAGCTTCCCCCCCCCCGCTCCTCCTATGCACTATAATAGATCAATTTAATTTAATTTCTAGCCAGCCAACTGACACAGCAAACGGTTGTATTTCGACCCACAGTATTTGGTAACATTAATTACATTGAATTTTACTTGAAATAAAACTGCTCAAATCGCTAATATTCCTAATTCCTTGGATATAGGAACTTGTGGGCTTAACTTAAATGACTTTTAAGAACGAATGTACAAAATTAAGATTCCCATGTGGTTTAACGTCAAGCAATTTAATCTACTTCAGCACATGTAATTTAAAATAGGGCCAGTTACATGTTTGTGACAAAAATGCCCTAAACTGAGCTGGCTGATTTCTCTCGTCTCCTTTCCTCCCCTCCTCCTGAAAGAGAACTTGTCTCCTGAATTATTAGCATAGTCATTAACATCCCGGGGATCTCCAAGCAAACACAGATTATGGTGGCTTGTGTTTGTGCTGATTAAGCCAATCATCACCAGCGGATAAGGGAAAAACCAGCCTAGTTCTTGCTTAAATTCAATTCAGGTATTTGAACCCTCGGTTACTGAGCTTGGCAGAAGAAACACTGGTGGAAGGAGCAATGAAACTGAGAGCAGAAAAAGAAGATAGATTAAGTTTTGAGGTACAGAAAAATTGTTAATCAGCATATCAAGCTAAAATTTGGAAAGGAAAGCACTCAGGAGAGGTACAGAGGCATGAACAAAAATATTTAAAAAAAAAAACCTCAGGAGACATGAAAAGAAGCACTGCACCAAGAAAGGACCAGGCAAACAGTGATTTTTTTTTTTTCTCCTGTACAGTTGAAAAGAAAACTCAGTAAAATCTTTCACCCTCTGACACGAATCTGACATGCCAAAGAGACATTACAGTTTTCTTTGTTATTTTCCCCCAACTATTTTGTAATGGTTTAAAGATCTGCCATGCAGATGCACAGTGAGGAAAACTTCACTATTTAAGGACAAACTCTTCAAGAATAAGTAATGTAATTCCTTGTTTCCCTCCTATAAAAATGTATTGGTATGCAATTTTTATATTTCACAGTTCACTGACATCTCGGCAAGCTTTCTTCCACTGCTTCAATGGTGCTACTTTTAATTTTATCCTCCTTAGTCCTAGTAATTAAAGTGATCAGCAGTGGCATCCCAACGGCTTTGACACAGCTACAGCCCCCTAGCTGACTCCGGCTTTTAAGGGAAAGGGGAAGAAAAAAAAGGACGGGAGTTTCATTTCACTGGAACAAGAAAATCAAGCTTCTCCAATCCTCAACTTTATCCAATTGTTCTTTCAGCAGCCTTTGGATCTTAAGAAACAAATAAAAATGGCTGCCATTAGGGGGTCCTGTTTGTACTCGCCGCAGACGGCAATGACTGACATTACTTTGGCCAAAAATTATGCCGTGGATTTGGGAAGGTGAATTCGAATGTGAAACACTGGCGGGGCAATTTCCGAGATCATTACCCAGCCAGATGAGAGCTGCCCAACTCAGGAAAATATTGAGAGTGGTGGAGTCTTTCAGGGGAAAAAAAAAGCCCCAAACATCCCCTTAAAAACCATCTTCTTAAATGACTAAAAATTTTGCAATCTTCTCACATTAAAAAGAAAAAGAAAATAAACCACAAAACCTTTGCCAGGGATTTTCAGTCCTCCTTTGGCAGAATTTTGGGAGGATCCAAACTGAGTTTATACCAGAATTGTGATAACATATCATCCATCCTCTCACTATAAAAAAAAATGTAATCTGATGAACTGCATTTCTTTGACGTTTAGAAAGTAAATTCTTTACCGTGTCCATAGACGGGGGGACAAGAGTAAAATTTAAAAAATGAGGTAAATTCCTTATAATCCACAGCAACAAAATCAAACCAGAATTGTACCTATGAGAGGGAGCGATTCCTGAAGCTGTAGGTTTCAAAATGGTTCGTGGTCAGCCGTGAGTGCACAGTACATCTAAGAGAAAGAACTTGACTGCCACCTCTTTCATCATTAGACAGGAAGAACGGCTCTGTTATTAGCCATTCAGAAAGAAAAAGACTTCTGTGCTTGTCCAGAGGCAAGGATTACCAAAATGTACCTATTCAGGATTACCAAAATGTACCTATTCAGTTAGGAGAGAAGACAGAATTAAAAAAAATAAGAAAAAAAATAAAATTACACGAGCTTTAAAGGTTTGAGCTGGCTGGGTTGTACTGTGACCTTGATCGGCTCTTGTTTGAGTAAATAGGATTTGGGATGAAACATTAAAACTGTTTAGCAGATCTTTTCAAACCATTTCAAACTTTTCTTATGTTCGTATATAATATAACCAGACATGCTTGTAAATGGCCACACCTGCTCATTCCTCTGGGGATGGCCTGATCTCTGCCTTTGCTAACAAAGAAAGGACGGGAGAAAAAAAAAAATCAGCCTTTCTTGTTGCAAAACAGAGTGGAAAGTCAAAATCTTTCTCAAGTTTGTCCCATCTGGTCAGATTAAATCTTTGATCACCCTGGGGACCACATTTATGTTTGGTCTCTACCACTGTTTCAGAACAGCTCAAAATACACAGGTAGTGAGCAAAATATGGACTGCTAAGCAAGAAACACTCAGCATAAACAAAAGTGGCTTTGCATTTCTGTGTCTATTCAGATCCTAGGAGGTGGTAAGCAAAACCAGACATAAACATCTTGGGTATTTTCTGCCTTCTGCCTGGTGTCTACATCAGCTACCTCACTATCCACACACTGCATGTAGCTTGAAAATATTTTTTCATGAATGCATATCACAAAAAGTATCAAATTGCTTGTCTTAAGTAGCTATTGGCTTAGGAGCTATGGCACCAATATACTGATGAGACAAGACAGAATGAACACAGAAGCAGCTCAAAGTCTAAAATTGGAAGAATCACAAACAATATCTTAACAAAGCTGTTCCCCTTAAGAAAAAAAAAGCTCCCAAAATTCACAACAGAATGAGGTTGCATGGCTGTAAAATGGAAAACACCTCCTTAAACCAAGGAAGTATTTTTAAAGAAGCAGCCAGCAATTTCTTTTATTTTTATTTTTTAATTTTTAAAATAATTTTATGTTGTTCTGGGAAACATACAATTCACTTGGTACAGTATTTCTGTGTGAAGAATGGTGGCTGTAGAAAAACAATCCACTGATAATTTAATTCCTTGTGTCATTGTGAAACTGAAAAACTCTTAGTTTACTGAATGGAAAAAAAAAATATTTGAAAAAAAGAATGGCTGACTAAGTAAGTATCACCTTGTGCTACATCCAAGGCCTCTTGCTGGTTGTCTGGCTGCTCTTTTGTAGGCAAAAAGGAGCTGAACGCTCTCTGGCTCCTTAGATCTGGTCCAACAAATGCACTGCCAGTCATGCACACGGATCCAGCTTAAAACCCAGTGTGAGCCTAAAAGAAGCTAGTCAAACTGGCACCTACTCATGCAGAAGTAGATAGATTTGTCATGACAGGCTGATTATTCAATGTAAAGAAACAGTTTAGCTTTTCTAATCTGGTACAAATACATCTTTCTCAGAGAAAAAAGTAAAAGGTCTAACAGTTCAAGTATTTATAAGTAAAGAAACCAACACAAAAATTGTAACGTCAAAGTGAACCACAGGTATTTGTGCTGGAGCATTCTGCTAAACAGCCCCCAAGTTCTACTCAGATAAATAAGATTTAACCCATTTAACCATTTGGGAGCTGCACATCTCTGTGACAGGGGTGATCTCATCTGTTTCCCACTGCACTTGGCTCTACGGCGAGTTTTAGGGACAGGCTGAAATATCCAATTCCAAAACCACGTTGTGTTCTCCTTCTGTCCTCGTTCGCTTGTGCTGACGCAGAGAGGAAAGTGCTCTCCCAGAGAGCCCTGCGAGGGCAGCCCTGCCGACCCACAGGGCTCCCCGGGAAACACCGCCGAGGAAGCTGAGCTAAACCAAAAGCACAGACAAAGGCCTCCACTAACTTCTCCCCTGGAATTTTCCCTGCTTAGGCAAGTTTGTGCTCTCCCCCATCCAGGAAGTATAATTAAGGTCAACAATCACCTAAGGTGCTGGGATCCATGAGCTTGTTCTGCCTGTCATCGTGACTGTCAATGCTATTGGCATGACCCACAAACAGGGGCTCAAGTGTGCAGGCTCACGTATATCCTAAAATAGTGCCATCATTCAGACAGGGCAGAACGTCCGATCCAGGATGGGCAGGCTAAAGATGGTGTTTTCTGCGCCTTTCCACAGCTGAGTTACAGACAGAAGTTAAGAAAGCTGCTTACTCATTGTAGGAGTCAACATTCGTCGAGCTCCACTTAAGGGATTTTCTCTTGTGTAAACTTGACTTTATAATTTAAAAAAAAAAAGAAGAAAAAAAAAAAGAAA
>VXBT01011624.1:1290459-1440479 GCA_013400235.1 Oriolus oriolus
AAAAAAAAAAAGGGGTGTTATGAAACAAAGGCTTTTGGCAAGTGTATGGGATGCGTAAGCCGGAGAGCAGCATCTCTCAGACTGCCATCCTGGGAAGCTTCCTCCTCAGGCGGGCAGCCCCGCGCCAAGGGAGGGGACGTGCCCTCCTGAGGAATGCTCCCGGGTCACTCCCAGCCGAACAAAGCCAGCGGGCTGCAGGGGGCCTTCGAAAGTTGGTTTTCCTCCCCGCCTTCTCTCAATTTTTGGGGGAGGGTAACGAGATCCCTGTCTGCTTCTATGTGATGAGAATGAAAAGAACAAGTGCAAACCCTACATCTCCCTGGACCCTATTTTGCTGGTTTTTTTTTTTTTTTTAAAAGTCCTGCAAACTGCTGGCAGGTTTTTTTAATGGAAAATACCAATCGCCTAAGATCTATACCTAGCCTTTTGCCAATAATGAGAAAACTTCACCTTCTGTCCCCAGCAATTCTTAGGAAATCTTTTGCTGTTATTCCTACAAATCCAATTACAGATTGTTGAGTAGCTAGTGGAGTAAGCTTATTGAGGAGTGTCACATCACTAAGTCGTGCGTATGTGTTTCAGTTTGTAATGTGGTCTGAGCCGCTGTAGAGGTGTCAACTTAAAATGCAAGTAAGTAGCAGAACAGGGCTAATCCCAGCCACTACTCCCCTGCAGCCAAATTGTAGCGCAATGAATGACAGTGGAAATGCAAAGATGCCACTGTGCTTATCACACACAGCCAGATGGTGGACCTGGATCAATGCACACATGCCACGATCAATGCATTTGATAAAGAATTAAGAAGAAAACTGTACATGTTATCAAAGAACTTGTACATGGCATAATTATGATTCTGCATGTGCTTACTGATGATATTGGAGACTCAGAGGCAGGTGATAATGAAACTGATAGGAAGAAATAGCTTAAAGGCTACAGCATATGGCCTCAGCACTAAGAAATCTTGTCAAATAGTTCAGAAAGCTTTTTTAACTGTTATTACAGGCTGCTCATAGTGCAAGCTGGTGGCAACGTTTTAATTTTTTTTAAACCTGAAATGTCAAAAAGTTACAAAAGCTGTACTTTTCAGAACGGTTCAGAAAATAATTAAGATGCTATTGTGCTTTAAACGTGGCAAAAAAACTACAGGTAGAGAGAGTATTCACAATTTGGGGGTGGGGGGAGTAGCTGGGCATTTTAAAATATATATAAAATTCTGTGTTTCCTGAATAAATGCATTTAGACTTTGAGGGAGCTTGTGGTGGTTTAAGGAATGTATCTTGGTAGCAATTTGCATCCAGCATGCCAATTTTTACAGATGCAGTTTCGATACTGTCGAAATTTCGGTATTATCGAAACGTATCGAAATGTACTCAACATCAAACTTAGAGTATTTCCCTGTTCGCGTTTGTGCTCTGTCAGCTGTGTTACAGACACCTTGGATGTGAAAGAAGGCAGTTAAAAATTTGTGGCAAATAAAGTCTAAAGTAATAAAAAAAAATTTATAATGTATAAAAGGTACCTAAAATACAAATTCTCATGCTCCAGTTGATAGATGAGCTGTCTAATCAACGCCTGGACGTAACTTAAGTGCTCTCATTAGTGTGAAGACCTTCAGGCTAAATAAGACTAAATCCCTTAAAAATTGCTTCTGCAATAGAAAAATCCCCCTTACCATTTTCCTCTGCCTAAATCATATCAATTAAAAAGAGAGAAGGGGAGGGAGGGAGGGAGAGAGGCATTTTCACATGACTTTGTTTTAACTGACACTCAAAAATCTATCTTCTGAATCCAAGTTAAAATGTTTCAGCAGAAAAAAAGTTCATTAGCAATCAAAGAAACAAAAAAATCACCCCGAGTTTAGTTTCTCTTTCACTTTAAACCTGAATCTTTACTCAGCGCTAAGGTGCGTAATGCCCATTGAATCCTTCACCGTAACTTCTTTTTTCAACCCCAAACATTTAATCAACATCGCAGTGTTACATTAAATGATAAAATTTATCAAAACGATCCTCTAGAAGAGTGAAGCGATTATTTTATTTTCAGCAGGCTGTGGAGGGACACTCTCCACCTCCCCCCCGCTCCCCGCCAACCCCCGAATTTCAATTTGTCCTGACAAACCATTGGGTATTAAATTCTAAAGGCACGCAGAGTGCATAAAGAACTGATGGCTTGATTAGCTCTTGTGGTGCAATTGAAGGAGCTGTCTCTCTCCCCGCTTCTCCATTTTGAGAAACACTTTGATCTTCGTTCAAGTCAATTCATGAACATCAACTGACAAGACTGCATGAAACACCCCAATGGTTAGGCCCAAACTCGCAGCAAACTATTTGGTTTCATTAAGGCTTTAGGAGAAGTGACCAGTGACAGTCCTTTCATTCAGAAGCCAACAGGCAAGTGACTATTTAAACTTTAATGTGCACAATGTACTGCTGAAGGCCACTACACCTATAGTCAGTCACTCAAGTATGAATGCCTTTACCTACTATTTTGTGACATGTGAACTGCTAAGTGCAGCTGCAGTCTCATTAATGCATTCGCCCAGATTTGTTTGCAGGACTAAATAGACGATTCACAGAATTTCTGGGGAGAAAAACAACTGTATCTTCAAAGGAAGGTAGAACAGCAGGTGCTATGTAAAAGCCAGTGATTAAAAACAGATTGTGTTTTTAAATGCAGTAATTTACTCGAGATTTGCACAAATGTAGCAGAAATATTATCTGTTCCGGTTGAAAATATGAAAGAATTTGAATCACATCACCCGCAAAACGCAGGGTGTTCGGGCTGGTGTCACGCTTTGCTACAGTACACTACTTACACATCACTCTTCCCCTTTTTTAGTTGCCCTCTCCAAAGAGTCCCACTTCAAAGAGTTCATTTTTGCACCAGTTCCTGTCAATGCAGGTCAGAAACACTAAAGTGGAAAGTGGCTGCAGTGCCGTGGCACAAAGAGTCTCCGCGGCTGAAATCAAACAAAGCCCAATTAAACTAATCATAACGTCCCAGTGAACACAAGGAAGCTCACCTGGTATTTCTGGACTTCTTGTGTGAATTCCCAACTCTACTCGGTACTTGGTACTATAATTACCCTGACCAAAATACTGTGAAATTACTGCTCTGATCTACTAATGGCTGCAAAAAATCCCGTCGCTGTGGTTCCATGCCAAGGGGCCGTAGCAAGGTGGCGCAATGCTTTCTGACAGAGACGACAACTTCGAAAAACTCAAAAGGGAAAATTAACGGGATGTGGTTTATGTTGCCAAGGACTGTTCATTAATTACCAATTTAATCACTGCTGGAGGCATGACATTACAAAAATCTGGCTGAAAGTTCTAATAGATTATGAAGACCACCTAAGAAGAGTGACCAAGAAATGTACAAAACAATTAATACTGTTTCACTGCTATCAAAGACACTCAGATTATTTTACATCAAGTGAAGCAAAAGAATTAGTAGCTTCACAGTGCCACCACTAGGAACTGTAAATACAATGGCACACAATTAGTAATGCACATGTGACTTTTCGTTCAAGGCATATATCCTTGGGAAAGCCAGAACACGATAAGGAGAACAAAAGAAACATTTTTAAATGAAATGAATAAAGATTTTAACTCTACCCTTGTGCATGCTGAGCAATAACAGAATAGGCAATGCAAAATACAGCTCTAAGTAATGGCGATATCATCCTGGGATTCACAACAGCGTGTACTGAACATCCACACGGAAAACGTCCACAGCTATTAGCAGCGATAGAAAAAGAGCATTCCAGGGGCTGAGAAACCCGGGTCTCACTCTGCACACAAAGGGATAGCTCTGAAACAGAGACCTTTTTTTTTTTTGGCTACTATTTATAAATGGACAGAAGATGCTAAAATTTTGGAACTAATTTTGATCAGATGATCTTAGAATTCCATTAATAAACTGCCAGCCTATTTTCTGTCAGCATGTGAGTTAATGGTATGGCTGCAGACTGTGCAGCACCTTGAATTTACAGCCACATAATAAATAAATTTATATATTTAGGCCAGATCCTTAAGTGGTGTAAACAGATACATCGTATGGAAATAACATCTATAAAAATCAGCTGAGAAACTCAAGCATTTGTATCTAAAACTGAAACTGCTAGCATTTGTTGTGCATTATCAAAGGTTATGCTTTATTCAGGAAATCCTTCCTGCTATAAAACTGACAGTGCATACTAATTCTTCTTCAAAATTAGTTTACTTGCACTAATTGATTTATTTTCCCAGCTACGTCAGGGACTTGTCTACAGCAATATTTTTGTACAGTGAAATATCACAACTTCATAGTAAGAAAGTGCTTAAACAGATCAAATATGAAGTCAAAAGATGTAGAACCTTTTTGGAAAGTTACAGATTATTTTTATTTTTCATGTATTCAGGAATGTTAAATAAAACAAGTTCCTTGTTCTTGCCATCAAGGAATTGAGATCAGACTATCTTGACCTTAGCGTGTCGCTATAAAGAAGTAAATATCAGGTCAATTGTGGGTTTGAAGTGTTCAGAGAGCAGGTCTAACCTCCAGTTAAAGAAAACTATATTGTTAAAACAACTAGAAAACTTGGAATGCTCATGAAATGTAAATACTCCACAGCATAGTCTTATCAGCTTACACCATATTTAACCACTTTATAGTGGCATACAGACAAGACATATAAATGAACAACAGGGAATAAGTTACCAAAGCTCAGGGATTACCAAAATAATGTTCAATCTTTTTACCAATTAGATGGTAACTGCTTCTTTGTAATCTCGGGAAGATCTAGTGATCATATCTAAATCTGGTTGCAATTATCAGCATGACAGACTAGTCTTTTTTCAATCAATATTTTCCAATTAATATTAAAAGACCAAGGTTGCCACCTGCAAAGTCCTACACCTCAATAAATTCATGCTAGATGTTTAATTAACAAAGATCAGGCTTTTAATCTATTTTTTTAAGAAGAAAAACAAGACAGGAATAACTTGAGAGTGCTTCCTTAAATGAATTAACATCACCACCTCAATCACAGACATTTATATTCCAACTGAGGAGACTACAAAAACATCCTGCAGTGAACTGGGTGCCTTTCCTAATGTAACAGAAGTAGGGATTCTGGTTTGACAGAGAAAAAAAAAATACTGAATGAAGATATTTTGTACTCATTTTCAAGATCCTGAAAATATAATTGGAGGGAAGAACACTCGCATTGCTACCTTGAGTTTAAGGCATCTTTCAAACAAATTAAAATATTACATTTTTGCTGTCAACTCTAAATTTGCTTTTGGTACCACTTCTGTTCATGTTGGCTACAATTTACTTACTGGAGAAAAGTTTGGACAGTTTGGAGCTTATTAGTTCAGAGGGGCAGCAGATTATTGCAGGACATGATCAATAAATGGGATCATTTATTAAAACTTTTTTTTTGAGCATTTAAAATAATGCTTAGTTTTTATTTTATTGCAGTCAGCATATCCTATATCTGTGCAAATGTATGCAACCAAAATTAAAGATCATAAAGACTCATCTCCTTCCAGATTCTGTCACTTTCTGAAGCCTTTCTAAAAAGAACTTCCATTTCCACTAGTCTAGTGCATGCAAAAAAGCAAAGTTATCATTTTGCACTCAAATGTTTATGAAAATGAAAAGTAATGGGCACAACAGATTGACACCTGAAGTAGAAAGAGCTTATTAAAAATGAATTCGATACAGCTGCAACAAGTCCTTTGAGCAAGGGAGTAATAAAAAGCAGTATTCTGAGCAGAGAAACAATCTCATGGCACACCCCATTCCTCTGCCCTCTGCACACAGTGTTTGTGTGTTTGGAGGAGACAGCTTTTTGGTGAAGTACTTTGTATCTGCAAAATCGACTAAAAGATTTGAACACAGTCACCACTGCTCTTCTTCTTTTTTTCAATATATACATATTGAGGTGGCTATTGCTGTCATTCAGCTTGAATAAGTGTAAAATAATGGCAGCAGAGATAATTAAACCCAAATCTTTCTCTGTACAGAAAGCAAGGTAGCAACAGTTGCACTTAAGCACAGCAGCAGCATCAGGATTATTCTCTGAACCCCCTCCACGTCAGTTTATATTAATCTAGATTTAAATACTTATTGCCCAAATGGAGTCCCTCACAATTTTTAGTGTAGTTATACTCGAATGCTGCTGTGAAGAAAGAATTACTATTTTCCTATTTCACAAAAGGCAGAGTGATTCCCTCCAGGTATCATGCTATTAAACTGCTGCATACCAGAATCTATGCCAGATCCTAAACACACAAAATTTTCGGCCAAATCCATACATGGGTGGCCCTGTCCCGCACCTAAATTCAGCAAGGAGGAATCCTTAGCTCATGCAAAATGCAAACAACTTCAGAAACGATCTGTGGCCCCTGGTAGGGAGAAAAACACAACCTTTTCCAGATGAGCACTATTTTTCATGAATTCCATTAGACACGGCTTTCCCTACTAAAGCTGTCTACCTTACAAAAACAAGTTAAAAGAATTTGACACAGGATTTAGGAGATGCCAGAAATAAAACTAGTGGGCATAATCTTAATTTTCATCCTGCTCTGTATCCTCTAAAACAGAGCCCTGTGGTGGTACCACCATTTACTTTCACTATCTCCTGGTCTTCAGCCCAGACCTGAGCTCTACCCAGTGGTGTTCAATACTTTGGTTTATTTTCACTGTTCATTATGCCGGCCCATCAATACGCAGCATTATTCTTTACACCACAACATTCAAATCTTGCTCTGAAGACAGAATTGTTAATTTCTCCATTTCTTTCTACACTGCCCACCACTATGGTATTTAAGAGCCTCGGAAGCATTAATCACATTCCCTTCTCACAACACGCCATGGAAGAGTTATTACCCTGCTCTTCTGAGGAGAACTGAGACGGAGAGATCCAGCTAAAAGGATCTGTTGCTGGGAGCTTGCTCTGGGAAGCCTATTACCTGGGGGTTTTTTTTCAGTGTACTAAGCTTTATACAGCCATTTATATGTCTCAAGCACAACTCCAATTGATTTCCTTGACAGACCTGGATGCTCAATATATCTGCAAATCAAACTTTTGCCTCAAAGCAATCCAGAAAGGAAGGATACACAAATAGTGACCACCTGGAAGACGTTTGGCTCAAAAGACTTAGTGGCATTGATCAGGAACTCTGGTAAAGGCAGAAGTACATTTAATTCTTTCAAGCACCTTAACCATGACCTCATCTTTTCACTCCTCGCAGTCCCTGCTTCGTTTGTCGTATACCTCCCAATTTCTGCAATCAAAAGCACAGAGGTCCTCTGGACAAACAGCCTTCTACATCACCTCTATCCTCTGAGGAAAATGAGACACAATTGCTTTGGGGAAAATAGTATGTGATCACATAATTAAAGACTACATCATAATGCATATACACAAAGGAGGTTAATTAAAGTTGCCTGTGCATTTCTTAACTCCTAATTCCATTCTCTGTAATCATGCTGACTCCATAACCATAGCCATTTGAGTTTAGAGAGTAAATGACAGCCGCAGTAAATTTCCATTCTTTATGTGGACCAGTCACTAAAAGAAAATAAGAAGATTTTGCCAACGGCCTTTGCAGTTATTTGCTGACAGCGGAGTTATACTGAAATTCAGGAATTAAGGATTTCACCCCATGTTCTGCAGATGAGAGTTCCCCTCCTGGAAAGGCTTTTTAGGCCCATGACTTCTGAATATTTCCCACTCATTGTGGTCCCCTCTAGCCTGTCACTTTGCCAGATAGGTTGCACAGCCCAGCTCCACTCTCCTCACCTTTCCAACATCACATTCCAGCCAAGCTGCCGCTGCTAACAACCATCACTACAGGTGGATATTTTACAGCATCTGGTGGGAGCAGATATGTCTCTTCTAGCCCTGTGATATTCACCATGAGAAAAGGCAAGTTAAATAAAAATGAGTAAGCTAATAAAAAGGCTCTCCTGGTTAAAAGCTAAGTGATTACAGCTGCTATATCAGATTGCAAATGACAGAAGCATCTTGTAAAAGAGTCACCACATGCACACATACATCAAGAAAGCAAGCAGAAAGGCTGGGCTGTTTATAAATCTACCATAGAGAAAGGGATCCACGAGGGGATCAGTAACTCTGTTCACAGAGCTCTTAAGCTAATTCTTCCAGTCTCCAAAGGACTGCATCAATTTTAATGACACAGCTATGATCCTCCCAAACCATGAGCATGATTTCAAGGAGGTTCTGATCAACGCAGTCTCCTCTTAGACTTCAAATACCTGCATGCATACCTCCACATGCTGTCTGGCATGCATACAGCTTGAGACTGAAGGCTTCTGAGAAGCACCAAGTAAGCAGACACAACACTGAAAAAACTTCTACCATGCTGCAAGGGGGGAAGAAATGGGAGAAACGAGGCTATGCTCTCTGATTAGAGAAGAAACAGGAATACTGTTTTTTTCAAAATAGAGTTTTACCAAAATAAATCAGGCAGCCACACACCAAGTAAACCTGTATTTATGGCCATGGTATACATTTGGAAATTTCCTCCCTGTTGTTGACCCCGAGCAGTGACACAATCTGTCCTCACCGTGCACATTGTCCAATCCCACACACTGAACGCTGCTCTCACCTGGTCACTGAGAAAGCAGCAATTCCTGGTTCTCATATGACACAGGGAAAGTGGTAACAGCAAGGCCTAGGAGATTTGACTTTTCTAAAGTAACTAATGACTCCCTAGGCTTCACTTAGCTGGGGTGACTGACAGTCAGGATGCTTAAAGCTCTTTCTGAGAAGGTATCAAAAAAGGTGCAGTTGCAAACTTCAAGAGTTACTTTCAAAAGTATTGCCCCTGAACTATCTCTTCAAAGTTTTCTTATTTAAAATTAGATCTTCCTGTTTTAAACCATTTTCTTTTGAATCTCAATCCATCCCGAAAATGAGCCTCGTCCAATTTCCACTACTAAATGCTGATTCTCATTATCACAACTCTCATTTGGATAACACACTACTACACATTACTGCACACTGACACATACAACAGTTCTTTGAGTCAAAGTTCTTATTATTAACCTTAATGACCAAAAAACCATGAATAGAAATAAGTCTGTACTATATGCTAACAATCAAATGAGCAATGACCTGTAGAAAACTTGCAGAACTACATCAAATGGAAATGCCTCATCTCCACTAATATCAAAAATGTTAAAGGAAAACAGAAATCAATGTGTTTTATCTCACACCTGTACATGCTGATGCACACATGCATCCTCTTTCAGAATATGCACACGTATGGATATGTATATAATATATATATACATGTTATACACAGCTTTATATAATGCATATTATTATTTACCAACTTTATACAGTAATATAAGAGTCTCCAAATCACATCTCCACAACACACTTCAGAGCTGAGGAGCTCTTGTCATTTTTATGTGACAATCAACTCAAGTAAGGAGTGCCCATTACAGTTTGCTCAGAGTGCCCAGATTTCACACGGACCAGGACCATTTGTTCCAGGACAGTTGTCCTTGAGCTTCTGATGGAGGCAGCAAGAAACTTGGGCTCTGCCAAGCTGCCCTAAAAGACTGCCCTTCCCTTTCCTGCAGGCTTCTAATTAACTTTTCAGCTTCTGTAACAAATGAAATAAGGTCCCGTGGGTAATCTGGCTGCCTGAACTACACAGTCCTGAAAACTCTTTCACCATCTCCTACCTTTCACCCTGAAAACTCTTCACCATCTCCTACCCTTCAGCTGGTTTTCGTGGCCTGGACACCATCTTCATTATTGTCTAACTTCACATTGCCACCTACCCAGGGCATCTCTTCAAAAAATGCCAGTGGGGCAGCTCCTTTTACTCCTGCCTGGATTTCATTAGCAGGAGTTTGAGTCTAAAAGAGAAAGTTTTGCTTCCCAATCCTATGACCTGCATCAGAATGGGCCCCAGTCCTCAGGAGAACAGTGGTAAAAGATGCTCTTGCTGGGCATTGTCCATACAGACAATTTTTACTGACACTTAGGAACTTTTCTGAACTTCCAGACTCTCTGACAAGATTGTGGTATAAACACAAAGTTGGCTGTTTTGAATTGATTTTTCAAGGGAATCTAACTTCCTTCCCAAATTTTATCGATTTTTAATATGGGTAAAAAAATGCTTTATCCAACCAAATACAGAGAAATGGCTGAACAGGGGTTTTTTTAAGTTTAAAAAGAAAAATTACCCTGAGGCAGAAGAGCTGACGGGGAAGATTTCAGCTCAAACAATGAAATACTAGCAAAGTTGTAAAACCTTTGAAAATAGGAGCTTGTAATAAAAAATGCTAGGCAACTTTAATTACAGTTGTTTCTGCCTGAGTAGTTGCCTATAGTAACTCTCCTCTAATGTCATTTTCTTTATGTAAAGGTAATTTTTTTAAAAAGTCCAAAGTGAAATTTATACTAAAATATACATATCTAGGAAAAACTCAAAAAACAAAATAAGAAAAAAATTTGTTTATATATCATTATACAAATAAGACTTGTCTGCGTATACGAATATATTTCAAAGTAAAATGAAGCGTCAGTCTACAGAGAGGAATCTCTACAAAAAAGAAAAACCTGCATGGATCCAAGAGAGTCAAGAGAATGAAATGAGACGTGTAAATCACTTTCTTCATTTTTTGATTGTTTGATCCCATTTTTGTAAAGAGCAGAATCTGCCCATCAGGACTGAGCTCTGAAAGGTGGGAATCTGTAGAGATTCCAGCCTTTCTCTGTATCATTATTTTTCATCTACAGTTACATTCCCAGTTGCCAGTACAGTCTCTATTGCGCAATAGTTAGAATCACAAAACCGGCATTGCAAAAGTTTGCATAAAAATTAATTAGCTTTCATCTCCAGAGAGCAAGGATCCTTCCAGGTCACCATGGAAGACACTGGAGATACAACCACAGCTGCTTCAACACTGAAGCTCATTCCCCAACTCCACTTCCCCCCTCACCAGCACAATCAGCTTTGGTGATAAAAAGGAATCGTTCCATCAACTCTTCTACAAGACTGATGCAAGCACCTCCATCCACTGCACCAACACTTCTAAAGCAGCAAGGAGCTCACATCAGAGGCTCAAGGAAATGATTTACATTAACTGAAAGAGAAGGACTCAGCAACAGCACAAATTACTTCACTATCATTTAACAAGGAACTTCTCAGTTTCATCCCACCAGAAACCATAGTGCCAATCAAAGAAGGTGCTCCCAGACTTCCGCTTCCAGGGAAGCGGGAGACACCTTTCTGTTGGCCACAACATCAGGAGAAACGGGCTTTAAAAGTGAACGAAGGACACACGACACATCAAACGCTGAGAAGAAATGTTCTGCAAGGACATGCACCCTCCCCAAACAGCACATACAATGCATTTTAACTCTGTAAACTGCAAGACTGGCCAATGTTTCTTACATCGTTCAGCTGCTTATTGCGGGCTGGGATGAGGGTACTGGTTAGCTGTTTATTCCCTGCCTTTAATGCTGCATCTCTTCTTGCTTGCTCAAGCAGAACTCTCGCTCGTTCTTTAAGTTCTTCCTGTCTTGACAACATACGTTGCTTAAAAAATAAAGAAATATAATTAACAGCAAGGCAGCCTCAGGGTACTGAACGTTTATACAGTAGTTAATAGCCAGCGGCCTTCCTATACAATAAAGGTCAGGAGCCACATGAATTATGTCTTCAAGAGGTGACAGAGCATTCTATAGAAATGAAAAGATGATCAAAATGTAAAAAAAAGTCATAGGCCTTTATAATGTAAATAGGAGTTCTCTTCCTTCCCCTTAAAACTTAATTTCTGTCAACAGTTAATGCCTTTAAACTGCAACTGTGGAAAAATCCAACTGGCTTCATAGAAGCCATGGCAAACACTCTGTGTGTTTACTTATTTACTTTAATATGTATGCAAATATGGCTACAACAAAAATGCTTTGTTGGCTACTTATATGGGTACCACTTACTTATAACTTAAATTGAACACAAAGAGGCTGAGTACAAGGCAAAAAACCCTGCAAAAACATCTGCCTCTACTGAATTTATGAATATCCACAAGAAAGTCCCTTCTTCATACACAGAGTCGAGTATATTTGCAGAGCAGAAACAGCAAAAGGGGGTTCTGCACAGGCAACACGAGAACATGAGCAGCTCCCAGACAGACGCACTCCCAAGGGCTGGCTCCTTAGCCAAGGTCAACTCTGAAGACTGGGAAAATGCATCTCTATGCCTTTACACGAGCCAGAGCTGGGGCAGGCGCTGCCTGCTGTGCTACTGCAACAACCACGTGGAACTGGAGGTGGTTCACTCTAACCAGGAACTGAGTGTAGGTTCAGAGGGAGCCTCACATCTGAGATTTCATTACCATGTGCAAATGCACAGATAATTAACAACAAAAAACTGCCTCTAAAGCCAACTCTTGCTTCTTCTTGGCCTGTTACACCCTTGCCCATGAAAATCTTCATAGAGAACAAATCCTGTCTCCTCCTGCTCTTCAATTCTATATGGGCCAAGCTGTTTCTTTCTCATCCAATACACAAAGATGATGATGATTGATGATGATGATGATGATGATGATGGTGACGATGATGATGATGAAGAAGAAGAGAAATGTCATAAGACTTCACTGATTAAAGGAAAGAAATTAGCTGGCTCTGGAACCAATATTTGGCCATTATCACCCATCTATAGACTGCTTCTCTTGCAAAAAAATGAACCTTTATGGCGCTTACTCAGAAAAAACCCCATAAAAATATTTGAAGCAATTCACACTACCAGAAGACTGAATATATTCTCTTCTTACCAGAGCTAATGGCACAAAGCCCAAACTCATGAAAACTTCACAGGAGTAAAATCATAAGCCTGCTTTGGCATTTTTTTAATGGGGGTGATAATGTTTTACATATTTTTACGATGATATGATTTATCGATAATACTCAGCATATATATAATACTCAACTTTCATTCTCACAATAAATCTGCAAGGTAGGTGGGCATACAGTGTTATTTTTATAGACAGGAAAATGATATTGTGATGAAGTAAGATGCCTTAGGCCACTCAATGGAAAGCAGCATAATTTAACAGTCTGGAGTTTCTACCTCACCATCCTGGCTATGTTCACAAGACTCTGTGGCTTCCCAGACAAGATTTTGAAATACCTTTAGTAAACATTAAGGTATTCAAAGCTTTACATTTCCTAATGAATTGATGTATTTTTCCAGTTTTTGCTTCAGTATGTAACACCCAGAGGGAATGTGTTGCCACAGACAGTGGCAAGAGTTTTGGAGCCATCTTTGAGATAGTTGAGAACACAACTTTCTTTAATGGGAGAGAGATTGGAAAGATCAACAGTGGGACAATTTCTATAAATTAGTTTTTCATGTAATGACTGTTTTCAGCACCACCTACTTCTCAGGCAAAATACTTATTGCCCGAAAATAAAAATACACTGCTCACCTTGCCACTTATGCTGAAGATTTGGTGCAAATTACAAACACATTGAAAGAACTCGAACAGCACCTCCATCCTAACTCACAAACATAAATGTCTTACCTGGGCTGTTTTTGCAGTTTGATCTGCATGATTTACAGCTGTTCTGGCATCACTGTCAGAATCAGATTCTGTTTGCCTCGGAGAAGCAAGTGGTTTCTTTGCAAGATCTGTATCCATGTTATAGGAGTATCCAGGCTTAGAAGTAGGAGATAAACTTGGTTTTGTGACAGGTGAACTGGGATCTGCTCTTGTGCTCTCTGTGGATCCTATACATCCCAGCTTTTCTTGCTCTGAGAAACCAGGGGTACTGTCTAAGCTCTGGTGTCTCTTCTTGTTGTTATCTTCACAAGCAACTGTGGGAGACATATCCTCTTTTTGATCACTGACGTGTGCTAAGTCACTGAAGTCTAAAGTGTCAGTTATCAGCAATTTCTTCCTTCCCAACACAGGCTGCACTTGTGTTGTGTCTGTACTGCTACACTTCCCAATTTCTTCAGATGCAGAAGTCCTTCCAGAGCTCTGCTGGGATTTCTGCGGATCCGTGTCACTTCGAGTCCTGCGTGAAGAAGGGGAAGCTGTGCTTGGGCTCAAATGGTCATCAGGAGTCTGATGCTCGCTCTCAGATTCGCCGACACCGCTGTCGTTTACAAACACGGAGTCATCCTGGGAGGCAAAGTCTGCCAAACCACTGTCTGGCGGGTGCAGCTCGGGCTCCCGGTTCAGGTCGTTCAGCTCCGCGTAGAACTTTTCCTGGTCCACAGAGCTGTTTGTGTCCGTTTCATAGTTACCCACTTTGTATGTGCTTTTACTGCTGTTCTCCTCTATCTGAACCACGTTCAATTCCTGGCCGCAGAAATGTGCCCTTATCTGATAGAGATAGGTCATAACAGTCAGCTTGTCAGGGATGGCTAACAAAACCATGTCCGAAGGCTCCAGCAATCGTGATATTCCCAAGCTGGCAAACCCGTCGTACGCCTTAAAAGACAGACAAAATAAAGATCACAGTGTGACAGCTTCCTCCGTATCATAACACCTCATGAATGCAAGTGGAATTTTCAGTCAAAATAAGCAAGCCTAAAACACATCCAATATTACAGAAAGAATATGGCTCTGACTCTACTACTTATTATTCTTTTGGCTTCATTTTAGTCATTACTTTTTGGTGGTTTTTGGTGCACCATCCAACATCCAGCTCATGGATTTTTCCTGATGGCTTCTACATATCTCCCAGGGTATCTTCACAGCAAAGCAAACTGAGAGAACCAGCAAAAACACTCAAATGGCATTGTTTTAAATGTTTTTAACATACTGCAATGCCACACTATACTAAAATCTTTGGTTACTCAAAATGATGACACTTCTATGAGTAAACAGCTCTTTGTGAAACTGCAGCTTGAAAGCCGTTCTTTTTGCAGAAGAAAACCTACCAATATTTTAAATGGTTCTCACTCAAGTAGCAGGAAACAAGCAAACAAAAAAAGTCTAAGAGTTGGACCAGAAAAAAAAGGAACTCAGGATGGCTTTTTAAGATAAGGAACAAAGATATAAGAAACACGACACTAATCCATCTTGAGCTTTATCACTTGATGATCAACCTTCTGCCTTCTATTGGTCATGTAATTGCAGTGATTTCTGCTGATGAAAAACTATGTCCAGATAGCCAAAAAGAACACCACCACAGATTACTCGACACTAGACATAAATCACATTAATCCATCAAGCAAATGCATTTTAAAAACATTTGCTGATGCTAAATTTATAAGAAAGAGAGAGTGAAAATCATTCCCATTTCACTTTCATTTCGAAGAGCCAAACAGTTGCAAGCCTCCCACTTTGTGAGGCCACATTGTCTTCTTACTGCTGGGCCTTTAAGTGAGTGGGCTTGGTGCATCAGGTTTTTCTAGTTTTGAAGAATTAAAGCCGTTTCTCAATTTACAATTAATTATTACTATCCTGGATTAACCTTGGAAGACAATATTGTGTTTCAAGGAAGCCTTTAAAAGGCCTCCTGTTAGCGTAGATGGACTCAGTTAAAGCATGTGGGCTTCTCCTCCCCCAGGAATCCTGCAGCTCCTTTTCACTGTCTCCTGAAGGGGCTTACAATGTTCACAGTTGATCCTACACTATTTCGAACAAAAGCAGATGCTAAATTTAAGACATGGATGAGAAAACTGTCCTTTCACAAGGAAACAGTAACACACATCACTGGCTTCCGGCTTCAACTCTTCAACTTTACATTTTTTCCTTAATTTCTTTAGTTTTAAAAGAATAGGGGGGAAAAAAAGAAAACAATTATGGGGTTTTTTTTAATCCTCTTGGTTTTCATATTAGTAGGTATTCAGCAGTGAGACAGAACGTGGGGCTGGGCTGGACTACTCCCAACAGACCTGGACATTTTGTTTGCTTTGAGAAAAGGAGGCTCTCTCCTTCTCCTCGCAATGTCATTCCCAACTCAAGGGTCAAACAGTTTTCATTTCAGCTGCTTTTCAAACTCTGCTTCCAAAAGCTGGAATTTATCTTCCTGAAATTCTGTATGCTTCCCCTCATGCTCAGGTATAACTTCCCAAAACATTTTAGGTGAAGTAATTTTTATACCATTATAACAACTGATTCAGAGAGTTTATCTAGACATAGAAATGGTCTGAATAGTTTATTTTTAAGCTCTTCTGGCTCTCCCAATGCAAAATGATTTGGCCTAAAATCATTGCTGGTCTTCGGCGTGGTATTTCTCGGGAAGGTTTATTATTATGAAGTATTGTTATGCCATTTATAAATAGAGAGCTGTGCTTAGATATTGGAGTAGCAGCAGCAGCAAACATGACTGATGTATTTGCTGATACAAAACTCCAGATGGAGCAGAACAGCAGCAAAATGACAGGCAGAAGGGAACAGAAGCAACTCGGATGGTAGAAGAGGGACAATTGTCATTTACATGGTCTTGGGAAACAGAGCTGGAGGAGCAGGATCAGGCTGGCTGTGGAGGAGAGGGAGACAAGATGGGTGGACCTGAATAGACACGAGGAGCACAGAGAACAGCGAGTTAAGAGACAGCAGTGCAGGGACTGGGGTGGGCAGCCTAAGGCATGGCAGATACTGGGAATGATGAATGCTCACACGACAGCAGAAACCAGGCTGGGCACGAACGTGTAGCAAGCCGCCCGTGTTGTCTGTGGACTAAAGGCAACGCCAGGATGTGTTGTTTGCTAAGTGGGTCAGTGCTGATTCAGTGGCATAAATAACTTGTTACCCCACACTGCAGGTAGTGGGAGTTACCATCTGAGGAATGAAAGGACTTAAGGACAGGCACAGCAGTCCAGGGCAGCCAAAGCCCATAGACATGACTTAATCTAAACTCCTTTTATACTCTCAATTTCTTATTTATATGCTAATAAAACTAAATTCTATGAGTATCTCCCAGGGTCGATAAAATGAAGGCGGGGACAGTGTTTCAGGATTGTCAGGAAAGGTACTTGCTTAGAAGTAACTCTACAGCAGGATTGAATTTGGAATGATGGATATTCTCAGTACAGCTGCAATCACTTTTGTTGGCTGCTCAGTTCTTCTGGTGATGCCTGGGATTAAACACAATTATTTCCTGCTGATGCCTGATACCTATTTCCCATCCCCTCTCATTCTCATACACATTTTTGCTTCTCTCCTTTTAAAGCACACTAGATATGTAGATTGGCATGCCAGTGTTCTACAGACAGTAGCTCTAGAAATAGCAACTGTGTGTTCTGGATGTGTCCATACAGCAGTATGTGATGGGTTTTCCCTCACTACTAGAAAAGCTGGGAGCTTCTTGATATTCCAGCATATTTATAAATGCATCATATTTCTAACTAGTTTGTAACATGGTATTAACAGAGTAAATTTTCCCAGTCAAATTATTTTTGTTAAACAGAGGCATAACAGTCTCGATTTTTGCAAATGTTTATTTCTCTGCATGTTTAACTCTGCTTCTACATGATCCTACTGATTCCAGCAAGCACCTCCTACACATGCAATTAGATATGTGCTTATGACTTTGTGGAATCAAATTGTAGAGGTGAGCGTGAACAGCCAGTATAAAAACAGGACTCCAGCTTCAAGGTAAGGAATATTTTCCATTTTGACTCAACACTACCCCTGAATTCTTGTATTTAAATGTATAATTCAAAAGGATTCCTTTCAAAAATGGAGTATTTTATTAAGATAATCACTCAAGTTCAAATGTATTAAGGAATTCGTTACAAATGGCAAAGAACCGGGGCGGGGAAAGCATCATAAAAATTGGAAGTGCCAATTGAACATCCAAAAGATATTCCCACATGATAATCTCTCAAATGAAACAAACTTCTCTACACAATAATTAAAACCAGAAATTCATTATTAGAAGCATACTGTTGTGCCCTTCTACTTCTCATTCCTTCATCCTGTCAAAGATCCAGCCCAAGTCTTGCTTAGTAACTTATATTTTTAAAGTGCAGGACACATTATTAGCAATATGAAATATTTCTGTTGTTGACAAGGAGCTATAGTGCCAGTATACTGTAATTTTAAAACATTTTTCATTATTTTTAATTTAATTATTACTTAATAATAATCAAATGGACATATTAAATCAAATTAGCTGTATAACGCTACTGGTAAGGCAATATGGATAGTTAGCTGTATCTGAGATTTAAGTAGAAGCACAACTCTTTGGATCAGCTGGGAAAGTATTCCTGTAATGTTTGTAATTTTCTCAGAGATAATCCTGGTTTCTCTTTTGTCCCTGACAGAAATTTGAATTTACAATGTGCACCAAAAATACCTTCCAATTCAGACTGATGCCAATATAGTAGTTGTTTGGGATTTTTTTAAATGTACGTATACTCAGGGCACTAAGCCTATTTAGCTACCTCCCAATGAAGTTTTTTCTTTTTTTTAAATTTACTGACAAGCTGATTGACAGACATCAATTGGGATCCATCAGCACAGGCACCACAGGCAGTATTCCAATCATTTCCCAACTCTGTAACGCACTGACATATTGGCCAAGATCAGATGTCACAGGTAAATACCCTTTTTTATTCAGCATCAGTGGCAGCACCAAATTGGCAAGTGGTGGGGGTGTGTTATAAAGATGATGTGCCTTTTGTGAGAGTGCATTTCCATCTGTAGCTGTACTCAGTATTTGCACTGAAACAGTTGTCTCTAAAGATTTCTTCTTTTTTTTTATTAAAATACAAACAAGGTCATGCACTTTTGAAAGATATACTCTTATGGGTTAACCTTTAATCTACGGCTTCCCTTCTGGGGAGAGGGGGGAAGGCGGAAAAACATTTTTAAAAAATGGAAAAAAAGGAAAAAAAAAAGGAGAAAAAAAAGAGCTGCTTCAGACAAAGAAAATCATCCTATTCATCCAAAGATGTTATTTTAATTGGTTAGGAGGAATCATTGTCAAATGTGTTACATATCTGCATGGAATTTCTAGGCAGCCATTGTTGGCGGTGCTGCATTCACTCCAACCAAGGGCACACGGGGTTATCTGGCAGAACTGTGTGAGACCAGGAAATAAATCTGCAGGAAGCAACTGAGATACTCAGTGTAGCTGTCAGGCAAAGGCTGGCAAAGTGATGAAAGAAAAAAACTGCACAATAACAACAATCACTATTTCTTCAATTCTGGGAACTATACCCTGTTAGAAAGACAGGCTAAAAAGTTCACTGTTTGCCATCACAGTTTCACAAAGAAAACACGACTGATCATACTGCTAACATTTTTAATTAATAATCTATTCTTTCTTTTTTACAATCTGGCTTAATTAGGCCAGACGCTCAACAAAACTTGAAGTACAAAAACATATGGTCACAGAAAATACTGTGATGTCACAGATAATCCACTTAGGTCATTATAAGTCCTCACATTATAATAAAAAAAAAATATCATCAGCCAAATACTCATTAGATAGGAGCAGCTCAGAGATATTTCATTATTTATAATACTTAAGTACTAAATTAAAGACAAGTAACTCCTTGCCTAATACGTAAGTGTGCAGGCACATTAAAATATAAACGAAATGAATTTTAATAAAGCACTTCCAGAAATTCCACGTAAGTAAATAATACCAGATTGTAGATATGTTTGCTATATAGTACTGAACTTGGTTAATTTATTCAAAGTATATTTTTATACCTTCATCTCAGTTAAATTTAGTGCCTTTTAAAGCAGTATAAAAATAAAATCACAGCATTAAGAAGGCAGATACTTAAAAACAATTTTCAGGTGATCTTCAGGAACAATTTTATTATCAGTGACTCACATGAAAATTGTAATTTCTAAACATGTCCCTAGGGCCCAACTGAAGCTTGTAACATGTCTAAAATAGTGAGCAGAAATAAAAAGTCTTCCAGTGATTCCCAAACTGAATTCCTGCTTCTTCCAGAGAAACTTTTCACATCTTGCACGTACAAAGAGTGGTTTAAAACAGTTGCACAGCACAAGGCTATTAACTATGTTGCTAGCATTTAATTTATTTGTAAAGTAATATCTCAACACCTTTTATCCTAAACCTTCTGTGTTGTGCACACCACTTCATTCAACTGACGCCGTGCAAGAGTAGGTGTAAAATTTCACCTTTAAAGATATAACAATCACCATCAAAGCAACATCAACAGTGCCCAGTTCCCAGAGCCTTGTTAAAGCAACAGCAAGAGAAGCCTCGTGTACCACAGCCCAAGAGCAGTTACGTTTTTCATTTTTTTAATAACGTGGCTGATTGGAAAAATCAGAGCAGCGCTCACAGAAGGCTGGCCAGGCCCTTCCTCTGCCTTCACAGTTAATGTAGGCCATGCAGACATTAAACTCCAACACCAGCCTCGCACTTGTTGTGAATGTTAAAACCATGACAAACTCGAGTCAATAATGCATCCGATTTGAACCGCGGGAGGCCGAATACCTTCTGTGAGCCACAGTTATGACCTTACAAAACAACCGCACTTTCCCAAAATTAATAAAAACCTGCAGTGAAGTCAAAATTGAGGCTATGTCTTTTTTTTTTCTTTTTTTTTTTTTTTTTTTTTTTTTTTTTTTTCTCCATATTTTTCTTTTTTTTTTTTTTTTTTTTTTTTTTTTTTTTTTTTTGCCTGGCAGATCTTACCTTTTTGTTGTTCTCTTTAATATCTTGAGGATTCAGGGACTTGTAGTCACTGAGGGGGAAAATGGCACAGTGGGTATATACAGTATTTGATAAAAGCAGCAGTTTTAAAACAAACTAAATCTAAAAATTTGACATACAATAATATCATACAGTAACTAGCAATTTCACAGCAATTCAATCAACAAAACTAATAGTGTGGAAAATTAAAGGAATAAATAAATAAATAAATAAACACCGATTACATGTTTCATTGCCTGAAGCTCTCCATCTAAAAAAGAAGTTAAGGCAGGGACTAGAGGCCAGCCTTGACAACCAAATTTACCAGGAGGTAATCCGTCCTTGTCAGCATACAAAGAGCTTATTCCTCTCATCTCATTTCAACACTGGCGCAATTCTCATAATCATCTTGAAGTCAGTTCTTTGTATAAGATTAAGAAGAAGAAAAACAAATCGCAGAGAGGGGAGAAATAATTGTTTATGCAACAAGGGAGAGCAAAGAGGTCACCAAGTTTGAGCATTCATAAACCTGGTTTCTTAGAAAGGATGGTTTCCTGCTTGAAAGCAAAGGGTGAAAACAGTTCAACACTGAAACGCACTGGCATTTGATTTTTAAGCTAAAAAATTTTTCAGTATTTCTATGAGAGTTAGTTTACGCAGGCAAAGAGTACACAACTTACATTAGGTCTGGTCTAAAGTGATGTAATATTGCACAAAAGGATAAACCATTTCTCCACGACGTGGTAAAATTGGTGATTTTCACTCCCCTATAGTTTTTTGTAACTTCTTTGCACCACACAAGCAATGACTGACTAGCGTTTGGCTTTCTCCCCAAAACAGGACTTGGTATTGGGCTTGGCTGGAAAAAAAAAAAAAGAGAAAGAGAGAAGATAAAAGAATTTAATGGAAGATGAGAATTAACATTAATTGACCTAACTAGATGATCTGTATCCTTTGATGTGAGTTTAGGTCCTTCACAGCTGTCAGTTTACAATGACTGTAACTTGCAAAAGACACAAATCGCAAGTTATTATCCACAGTTGTTGCCCTAGGCACTTGTCTGCCAAGGATGCAGATATACAAGATTCCAGATCTGCACAGGAGAAGAGGCCATGAGCTGTACCAGTGGAAACACCCGTACTGAAACACTTATGGCACAGCCCTGCACAGCCCGTGACACACAGCCTCAAAACCACTTCCCAAAATGCAGCCATGAAAAGCATCCTCACAAGCTGTTTCACGATCAAAGTCATGATATAGGATTGAGGGATTCCTCAGGTACAGGCTCCAGAGGAGAGTTTTTGGTGCTCTTTCCATGCCAGTGAGCGATTGCATAAAGGTAATTATGGCACCGTGTTTCTGAACAGCCACTTCCAACAATAGCCAAAGAGCCGCCTCATCCAGGATTTAGCTTTTCTACATGGAAAAGGAATTTTGGAAGAAAATTGTTATCAGAGGGTAGTTTCTAAAAAGTGTCATTAGCTAACAACCATTAGGCCATCGTTAGCTAATAACGACCATTTCCAAAAAAAGTTATTTTGACCCTTTTAGTAATATTTTTGTGGGCATAAACCAAGAAATAAAATAGAATACTTCAGGCATTTGGCATCTGTCAGACAATCTGCTGCTCCTCGAAATTCACATACTGATTGTGGCTAATGTTTTCACGACATACACACTTATTCCCCTAGAAAAATACTGTCACTTTAAAAACTTCTTAGATCTAATTAAACAGGCAGAATGTGACTGATGCAAATCCTACATCCGAATTAGAGCGAAAGAACTGAGATCACCTATTTTTTCAATGTAATGTAATTAAAAGCATATATATACACAACAAACAAGCTCTTGATGCACTTTAGAGCTAGAGAGTTCCCAAATTAAGACAAATTAAGAGCAAGTAATTTACTATATCACAGCCACTTAAGTTTATGGCCAACTGGATTTACTTGTTATTGTCTATTTGTGAAAGACCAACGATGCCCCCCCTTGACTGAAGCCTGTCAGTGCTCAGCAATTAGCTGCTATCAACTTATTTGTATTCACTGCTTCTGGGGGAAAACAAACCCGTACAGAGCCGAGGAAGTAATTTTTCATTTACTGTCACAATCAGTCCTAAAAAGTTGATGTATAAACACAATACCTCCTCACCAGACAGAAGCACTGCTAACTCATTTAGAAAGTGCAAAAGGTATACCTTGCTGAGATTTTTTTTTTTTAATACCACACCATATGTACAAAATAACTTGTTACAAAGTGCTTACGATTTGTAATCCTGTCAACGATTCAAATCGGCATGAACAAACCCATTAACGATGAGACAAATATCTCTAAATACGCTGAATTAACAGCTTTAACAGGGATATACAGAATAGGGAAGGAAAAGCAGCAATAAATTATAGACGTTACGACGCACGAGATTTTAATCAGAGAAACGAATATTGCATAGGAGCTGCCAGACAGCTACTCCAGATTCAGTGAAGTAATTAAGATGATGTTTTTTCTCTTTTTTTTTTTACAACTTGAAGCAAAACCCAGTAACTAACCATTGACCTCAAATTTAAGGTGCCATGTTACTTAAAATATATTTCCCATTGTAAGTTATATATATGGAAATAACACTACTGAGAGAAAATAACTAAAATAGCAAATTGTGGAAAGATTGTATTAACAAATTTTTAACGCACAAAGCTATTTCTTCATAGAGCACTACTTACCAGATTTATTAAATGCTAATTATAAAGTCTTAATACTTGTTGCTGAAACTCTCTACAAAAATGTTAAATTTTCCAGTCACCACCTAAACGCTTTCTGGTTAACTCTGAAATTGCCTTAGGCAATATTGCCATTTAAATGCTTTAATTACTTATCTAACAAACTGAAGATGCAACTGAATTTAAAACCAGGCTTTACAAAAGGAAATCCAAACCAATAAATTTAGCAGAATTTTACATTTTATTTAAAAATCATCGATGTTTAAAAAGATGGGCTACACTTCCTCAAAAATCTATATTTAAGCTGGAGCTTTTTTCTGTGCTCATCTTTCCACTTACGTTAGATTTTCTAAAAGCACTTTATCCAGAATACAGAAGATTTAGGATGTGCATAATGTGCATAAAACGCACAATTTTCTCTTCTCTTCTCTTACCTGATAAAGCAGAAATTGTATAAGGTTTTCTTTCCACACTTAGTAGTCCACGGTTTTTTAGATAAAGGTGAAGTTAATACTATGACAATGTTATGCTCCTGATCACCACCTGCGTCAAAGCTTTCGTTATTTAATCTATGATAAAAGCATTCAACTCCAGACACAATGGAAATACATGAGTAAAGGCAGAACTGTGTGTGAGCACTTGACATGCCTTCAGAGGAGTTAACAAATGTTAGTTTTGAGTTTCTTTTTTGTGTGTGTGTGAAAAATAATTAGGCAAAACATTTTCTTTTGATATTTGTATGTTGGACGTATTAATTACTGGCTTGGTGCAAACACAATTACTACCAAGTGCCTGTTTCTAGCATGTATTTGCTCTACATGATTAGTAGGAACTAATCAGATGAAATGAAAATTTAATAACCTTTTTCTTACATCATTCTTTTAAGCACTGACTACATCATTCTTCTAAACGACACAGCGGTCATGACTTGCTTTTTTTCAGCTCGAAAGCCAAAGTCCCTGCAAACTCGGCTGGAAATGCCACTAAAAAGCCCGAGACATCCACACCAGATTGCCAGAGCTGCTCACTGATCAACAGGTTATGGAATCTAACACAACTGGCTTCTGTCCAGCGTTGGAGAAACCGCATGGCGAGCGCAGAGGTTCCAGAGCTGGTCCTTCACATGATAGCTCAGATCTAAATGCAGCATCATGTGGATGGACTTATCAGCTGGAGTCAGCACCGGCTTCAGGATATCTTCGTTTCACACGCAACAAAAGCACTGAAGTCTCTATTCTTCTTTTTACATATCCTAGAAGCTCAGTTAATATGTTTTATAGTACATGCATTTTTTCTCTTGGGAGATTATCCCATCAGACCATAACTCTACGCTAACAAGAGGACAATAGATTTAAGTATTAGTCTGCATCCCCACACTTGAAAATATTAAAATAGTTGTTCTGCTGCTCTGAGGAGCCCAGCACCAGGCACAGTGATGGCTCACAGAGCGAGGGTTGAACTGCATCTCTGACACACAGCCCAGCACTCAGGAGAAGGAAATCAAGATGGGAACTGCAATGAGAACATGGGGCTATGGGACAGTGACACAGTGGGCAGCCAGAATGAAGACTGTAGGGGCTCAGTCTGAGGACCTCAAGGGCTTGTAGACAGGTTGGATGGAGGTAGAGGTGCTTAAAGAAAGCAAGAAGCAGTGTTGAAGCCCAGAAGAGAAAGATGCTGAGAGCAGTAAGGGAAGAAAAAGAAGATTTGTAATCTAGGTGGAAGACTTACGTGGTTTGAGCTCTACAATAATGAACGCAACTCCTAGAAGAGGAAAGCAGCTGAGACAACAACCCAGGACTGGTAATTAACTGCAGGAGAGGAAGCTAAGATTGAGATAGGGCTGGAAGTCAGAATAGGGAAGATCTACAAACAATGAACAAACAAGTTTTTTTCCCTCAAGAGGCAAGTACAGACACTGGCCTCTAACTTATTTGACTGAGCAAAATAAAAGGGATTTTCCCGTACCCCTATCAAAACCACGACGCCGTCTGAGCTCACTCAAAATTGTGCAACCATTAAAATGCAAGATAAGGTAAATGAATGTAAGGCACAAGTAGGTGAGTGAAAATACGCAGCATGTGGCTGGATGTAGAAGTTTAGGAAACTCAGCTGAACTGAACAGTCTGAAAAGCTTTATAAAGGCGCAACAGAAACAAGATACCAAATACATTTCAGTCAAATGGATAATTTTATATCCTCAAAATTATACTCTAGAACTGTACTTTTTAAACAACACAGGACTTCACCCATAGGAATGTCCCACTAGTCTGGGAGTATTAGAAATTGAATATGGCTCATTTAATAGAATTTACACCTTTGGCAAGGTCTGTATGTGTCCAACATGCATTCAGCTTTGTTTATTCTGGGCCGTGGAACAGTCTGGGCCTAAGTCAAGAGGTGGTTTTTACTAGTATCAGGAATATTAAATACAATATGGAAAGAGTCTGCAAAGATAGAATAGAACAGCTTTCTGTTTTATTCCAAAAATGGAAAGAACATCCTCATAACCCAGTTGTGCTGAGATGTTCTTTAATTAGGGTAGTTAGGTATTTTTTACATAGCAGGTCACCATAAGATTGTAATTTAGTGACACATCAAATTACAAGCGGCATTGTTGCTTCCAGTAAGGGAAGATCATGCATGTGTTAGAAAATACACATTTCCTGGAAAGAAATGTTAGTTCTGCTATTCTGTTACTCTGATACACAAACTTATCAGTTTAGGAGTACATTCCTTAACTTTGTGCTCTCTATCTGCATGGTGCAAAATGTCTCTAGTTCCTACTGTCCCTAAAAATGAAGGAGATATGAAAACCCAGCTGCTGGACACAAGTTACAGATTCACTGAATTTATTTCCTACATATGATTAATAACAAGTATTTAGGTAACCTCCAGGTTTCATCAGCAGCAGACATCTTAAAACTTTGCCTTCCTCACTCTTCTGATTGTGCCTACAGCTAATGTGGATATGCAATAAAATATAAACTTTTATCTCAAAAGCCTTAGGCATAAGCTTTTAATTGCTTATCATTTTACAGGTTTAATTTTGGCACAACCAAACCAGTCCATGTTCAATCACAACCCAACATTTAAACATCTGCTTGAGCTGACACGATGCTCTCATGTTTGAACGTGGCAAGGTGAAGAGGAAGGTGAAATCCTTGGGACACACCTCAAGTTAGCAGTTGGTCAAGCAGGTCTAATTATTTCATGAGAAAGGGTTTTCAGCTGCCTGTTATATATTTTGATGGCCAGGAGTCTGGAAAGAGCTTTTCCAAACCATGCCTGGGCAAAGAAAGGAAAGCAAGCCTGTAGATGGCTGCCTCTGGTTACTTTGAGCACCAAGGAAGTGGTCTGGTAGAAAATTACGGTATGTGATCATACAATTGAAATGTGCACATGTATACAACCTACAGGCATCCAGTGCACAGAGATGGAGGAGATTGCAGTAACAAAGGCTACTGCTAAGTACTTCATTTTGTAATTATCTGGTAGCCTCCTTTTCCCTTTAACTTTGTCTGGTAATGAAGTAACATTTTCTTAGGCGAGTCTTTTAGGGTTTTGGTTTGGTTTTCATTGTCAGGGATTAAAAGGATGAAAGAACCCAAGAATTCAGAACTAAACTCTAAACCTTCAGAACCAAAAGTCACAACACATCAACTGCTGGACAATTGCCTCGCTTGCGCAACAGGACACAAGGCTGTCTGCTCATGGCAATCAATTAAGAGCAAGACAGACGATTTATTTCCAGATGACAACCTCCCCCGTGGATGTTCTTAGCACAGAAGAACAGGACCGCACAGGAGTGTGGGCAGCTACCTCACCAGACTGAGAAGCCCTAAATTTATTAGCTAATTGCAAGGAGAAGATTATGTTAATAAACTGGTAAAAGAGAAACAAACCTGAGACAACATAATGAATTGGTTATTTATGCGGAAGTAATTTCACCTGATGGTCAGTACAGCCAGGAAAAAAGTTACAGTGATCTCCTTCCCAGACTGAACTATTAAAAAGGGATTGGCTGAGGCTCACCTAGCTTCTCTTCCCTGAGGTCGCATAATCTTTGTCTTGAACGCCGTGTTTTCAATTAAAAAACCCAAGAAAAGGTATGTAACTCGTACCATTAAGCAGAAACGAACGCAGAGCTCGGTCTCTGATGATTACACGTATTTGTAATGTAACAGTATGAACAGATGACATGCAGGGACGGGGCCTCATTTTTCTGCTCTCAGAAGACAGGCAGTTTCCTTGTGTCCACCTTCCTTCCTCCAGCTGTCCCGGTGGCATGTGGGCTGAAGGCTCTGCTCTCATGTAATCTGTGCTGGAAGCCCAGATGAGCTACCAGGATGCTGCTGGTTCACAATCCCTGGCTCTCTGCCACGATGGGAACGTTCAGGGTTTTGGGCAGGTTGCCAGAATTAAGCAACTTAAACCACAGATGAGGAATAGCAATTTTCAAAGCTTTTAACTTTGTTAAATGTGAACTGAACTAGCAAAACGCACCTCCCTGGGCCCAAGGCTATCTCTGCCACATTTCAAAGGCCTGCAGCAAACAATGGAAGTGTTGGAGCTTGTCAGAAAAGGTCACAAGAATCTCTTCTAAAAGAAAGCACGACGCAAACTAAAAATGAGAGTCACTGCCAATTCTTCCTAAAAACAGTGAACTCTTGTTGCTTTTGCAGGAATTTCTTTTGACAGAGCCATTAAATAAACACAAGTCATTATCCCACTCTTCTGAACATTTGAACGGACGTGGTTTTTCCAGGCAACCTTCTGATGTTGGCTCACTAAGGTGACATCGCTCTGAACTTCATAGCCACCTATTTTGTAAATCTACTGCATCATTTATATTAATGCCCAACCATAGGCAGATTTATGGAAGCATTAACCTTTACCTATGAGAAATCTTTGTTTTAAATACTTGAGAACACAACACAGATGCCAGATTTGCGCAGGTATTGCAGTAACAAAGGAGAACAATCTCTGTTTGGGTGTGCTTAGGGCACTCGGTATTTTTAAGCCTGATATTGATGTCACAGTACCTCTGAAGGCCATAGTACACCTCTCGGCTGACAGTGGAAATAAAATCAGTATATTTCACAATCCTGCATGAGGTGCTGGTATCCATGAGCTGGCACCAGGCATAAAGATGGATATTCTTGAAGCTCCTTAGGACAGCTATAGATAAATGAGAATTTAATGGAAACAAGTTTTTGCCTTGATAAACTACTGCATGAGCCGCTGACTCTGTGTAAACAATCACAAGATGGAGATTAACAGAAGTATTGCTTCCCCCCTCAGTGGTAAGGAGAAGCTGTCCACAGATGATGGGGAGACATCTGAAATGCTTAGTACTTTTTTCTACAAATCAGATGGAAGTTGGAGACTTGCATTACTCATTCAGACACAGAAAGGTCAGATTTCAGCCCCGTGTGGAAACAGCTTAGATAAGCCAGATGCTTTCGGATCAGCTGAACACATTTAATGTAATCCTAAGGTACTGGAAGAACCAATATGAAACAACATCCAAAATGAATGGTCAGTTTGGAAACCTGAACATGGGGGAGAATATTAGAACAGCAGGAAAAAACTACATTTCCTTCTAGTCTTTTAAATGCATAAGAAGGACAAATAGCAAGAATGCAGACAAGCAAATGAAAAAGAGGAAGAACAAATAATTAAGGTCCTTCTTAGCGCATGAAAGTTAAAAGAAGACAAGCAATAAACATTAATTTGTCATCAACAAATCATGACTAGAAGTCCAAGTTCCCTCGACAAGAGGGAAGCAGGGAGCAGACAAGCATCAAATAACAGATTACAGATGTAGCTGAGCTCTTTTAACTGTCTTTCAAGATGCTCTCGTAAGGAAGCATGGAAAACAGAGCCTTAATGAGATTCATATAGGTGCAAAACAGGCTGGAAAACTATATCCAAGACTAGTTTTAAATTATTCTTGGAATTATGCACTAAAAGGGGTTCTGCAAGAGTATTTCTTAGGTTCAGTGAAAGTCTGAATCAGGAAGGTGAACGATGCACTAGACAAGAAGCTGGGATGAACACTGATTGAACTCCAATCACATAAAAAGGAATAAAGTTCTGAAAAAACCAGTATGAAATTCAATAAGTACAAGTGAAACATAGGAAGGAGAAATCATTTACATAAATGCAGGATGAGGAAGAACTGGTTAGGTAACAGTTCTTCACAAAATGATGTGGGGGAAACAGTCTATTCAAGCTGAACATAAAGTGAACAACATCAGGTTGTTGGGAAAAAGACAAACATTGTACTGAGATGTACAGACAGGAATAAAGCTTGCAAGGCACATATTGCCTCTCCCACTCCACTCAGCATCAATAAAACCACAACAAAAAATTTATGTTCAGTTTTCTCTGATGGAGAGCGTAAGGAAGATGAGCCCAAAGAAAGATCAGGGGGGAAAAAAAAAAAGCGTGAAGAAAGCTGAAGCACATTTAGGTCATTAATGTTATGAAAAAATTATAAAGGAAAGTCACACGCTAAGTCTTCAAGCACATAAAATTCCAAAGAAGAAAGAAAACTCCTTGACCCCCATACCAAAACAAAGTTACAGGCTTTAGGTGCAACAGGTCAGACACCAGAAGGAGCAATCTATAATGCAGTATAATGAAGCACTCAAGACTGCCTGGGAAAGCGATGGATGTTTCATTACTGGAGGTCTTTAGCAACAGGTTGCAGAACTGTGTGTCATTTTGGAAAGCAGAACTTGGGCTTTGTGCAAGTAGAAAGACCAAGTGATCTTTTGGATGTGCTTCAGACTCACATTCTCTGTGTCTCCTGCCTCCAGAGCCTACAAGTCGCTGCTATGGGCTGCTGCCATCAGGGAGCCCGGCAGAGCTTCCTTCCATGCTCTGGCAGCACAGGAAGCAAGCTGGAAAACCCCTAATTCCCACCAAACAACACTTCACACTGGCCTCTCAGTTCATATCACCCACCAAAAAAAACTCCACTTCCCATTTTAAAAATTAATCCTCGCATGGAGGTCCTGATATTACTCATTCCATAAGCAACTCACGCACCAATTCCCCTCTATTAATGAGATCTCTTTGCAAAGCACAGCATACTTTGCTTTTTTTTTCCTGGCACACAGCTATCTGAATACACGGGAAGTTCAATAACCACTAACAACTCTCCAAGTGAAGAACTGTGCAGTTTACAACTCTTTCAGTTGTTTAGGAGACTGGTTATTGAGTATAACCCTACCACTTCAACTGCTCCTCATGAAGACTACCAGAGAGGAAGCCTCTCTCCCAGTCAGCACATTTCCACAGAGTCACAAAGCCACTTTAAAATCTGGGACACATTAGAAAGGTTTTGTCACCTGCAAGGTAAGAGTTCAGGTCAAACCCAGGACAACAGTCAGAAAAAACCCCACCGATTACAGCTGGGTGAAGTGAGGTATTTAGGCAAACAGCACCACATAAGCTACACTGGTAACCAAATCAGCTGGATTCAGCTCTCAGCCACAGCAGAGACGTCACAGACTGAACTGAGAAACAGAGATTACCTTTGAGGGTTTTTTAAAGAAAAAAACAGGATGATAACACTTGAAAAAGCCTCCTCTACCAGAAACAGAATGCTTCACTCTCAAGCACCATCCATAAACAACACAGAAAACAAAAAAGCATTACTAAATAAAGCAAGTGAAAAATTAAGGAATGACAGGCTTGAATATTCTTGCTTTAGTTGCCCAACAGAATGAGCATTATTTAAGCCGTGTGAAGGCAGATTGTTATCTTTACCTCTCTGAATAGTACCTTATTCTGTGAATAGTCCCCATGGAATAACAGCCACTACTCAAGGATTCAATAGCTTAATGAACATAACAAGACTGGCACAATCTGGAGCTTAATTTGCATGCAGTTTGAATATTTTTGCTTTATTAGTTTCATTTCAAAATAAAAACACATGTAAAAGTAACAGCAATTCAAGTGCCACTTGGCTTAACATATATTTTTCCAGGAATTCTTACACTATTCAAATTTGCTAATTGCTAGGACTTCTTCAGCTAAAAGGAGAAATACATGCTAAATGAAAATATCCTTTTTGTTTTATAATATGTAATTAACACAAGCTTTTCTAGCTTCAACACTGTCAAATTTATCCTCTTGAAAAATACACACATAATTTTCATGCGACAAATTTAATTTGGTGTGGTTATGCTTTTAGCACTCAACAAGTAAAAGCTTGTAAATGAAAAGCTGAAGCATAAAGGTATGGCAAGTCTCATTTAAGAAATCAAAATCTTTGGGAGAGAGGAATTCTCCCCTGCAGAACTCAAGAAAAGCTGCTAATAATTAAATACTGCCTCTGATTAACACTTTACACTACATGTTTATGTTGAAAGTCCTTGTTTAAGCAGGTTGTGATACAAACCTAATCAAATCACAGTATTTCATTCTCTTATGATGCCTGGCTAATAACCACACAACAGTTGGAAACTGTCAAAATATTTTACAGCTCAATTGTAATTCCCATCCAAGTCTAAGCATGCAGTAATTGGGCGTTAGCCACGTTCCAGGGGTGTTACAGCAATGCACAGCAGTCAGATCTTCCAGGTTTCATTTTTTTTAACACATGCAAAAATTCCTAAATGATCCCTAGGATCTACTCCATAAAATTTTGAATTAAATATTAGTACATTGTCCATAGAGATAGTTTTTAAATTAATTCGATATAGTACTTACATTAACAGTTTAAAAAATTAGCTCGATATTTGGAACTACAGAATTTGTTCAGCAGCTTTTTTTTTCTTGGTTTAAATTCCCTAAAGAAAAAAATACTCTGTGAGATAAATTTTAAAAAAAACCACTTTGAGCAAAATATTACATGGCATATATTGTAATATTAAAAGCTTTGAGACAAAATGCTGGTTTCGACTTCAAGGAAGAAATTTTGCAGATCATGTGTACCAGGGGTATTCCAAGCTGAGAGAGAACAGAAGGCTACTGCTACTGTAGGGTGATGTGAGGGACTAGACAGGGCTTTTAGCATGCACTATTACACCTGTAGTGTGCACAGTACTTGTGAGCATCAGATCCAGATGATAGTCTGATGGGTTTTCCTGAACAGACAACTCCATAGGCATTCCTGATTGGAGTCTGTATTTCTAAGGCAGAACCAGAGATACAGATTTATGACTCCCTGGTCTTTCAACACTGTTCCAATTATCAATCCATGCGTTAACTGTCACTAACTCCCAGCGACAGGCAGATGACATCACTGGATCCCCAATACATTACTGCCCATTGGATTAAAATCCTTAAGAGGAATTATGCATTTGAGCTTCCACAAATGGAAGAAAGTGTTACATTTCAAGTGCCTTTGGGACTGAATTTACAAGGTGTGTTAAATAAAATCAAGCATTCCTGCCAGGTTCTCTATTGGTCCCCAGATGATGCGATGATTAATGTGTTGGGTGTGAGCTGTTCACGATTCCAAACACTCATCTGCAGACAGAACCAGGAAACACCTGGACAGAAGGACTGCACCAGAAGACTTCAGTCTTTCAATCAGTTACTAGAAGGAGCACTGGAGGAAGGTATCAACTGCTCTTTCTTGTGTTGGGGGATGAGATGAGATTTATCAGAGAAGCCCAAGGAGCTAGACAGGGTAAATCTTCAGCCAGCACAAACACAAAAAACTCACACTCGAGCCTCATACATCACCTTTAACGTGTCTGATCATGTCCAGCTGTTACAACATGTAGAGCTCTCACACATCTCAGTCTCCTGCAATACTTTTCACTGCACAAGCACCTCGGGATAGGTGGAGGAGGGAAAAGAAGGGAGCCTTCATTCCTACACAGGAATTTCCATGCTTTGGGAAGTGTAAATTAGAGCATTACCACTAGTCTGACAGTAAGTTTGCTAATAAATGTGTAGCAACATATCTAATTGCATAATGAGAGATTAAATGATTATGACAGTCTTTGAAATGAGAATAAAGGGAAGAGAAAGTTAATGTAAGGGAGAGCTCTGGTAACACAGCAAACTAGCTGTAATTTTGAAACTTCGATAAATTTATAAAAGCCAACTGCTCTAAATAAGCTTCCAGTGGAACCTACGAAGTTTGCTCTAATACTGAGTGTGACTTCCAAGCTACGTGAGCTTCTACAAATTATTTAAAGTTGTAGGACCCATCATCTAAAAACACAAGCTTTTCACACTTCTAGGCAACACTCAGCAGCAGAAGCATCAGCCAAGACATGACTGGGAAACAAGTACAGCAACATCATTTCATTAACAGCTACCTTCCCTTTAAAGCTGTACAGGAGGGGAGTTCAAAGAGCAGTTTTTCCTACAGTTACAATAAAACTTACAGTGTACTCAAACAGAAGTGCTGAAGCTCTACTGGGAGAATGATGAGTTGATAAATAGATACTGTGCATGCTGCTTTGGTCATAGCTTAGGTTCTCAACGAGTTACATTCACATAATTTTTTGGGGGGCGGGTTTTGCCACATGTAAATACTTAAAATTAGCAATGATTTTTATTTTCACAAAACCTTGGCAGTGTTAGGTGCTAGCACTTAACAAACCCTTCTGCAAGTATGGGGGTGGGTGGGAGGAAGCAGGAAGGGGAGGGCACTGGACTCTCAAAAGAAGGGTTTAGGTAGGCAAGATTGGTCTCACTGATCTCCCAAAACCTCTTTCACGCTGGTAGAGCCAGGCTGTTTAGAAGACTCTTCAGAGCAGAAGTGTAACCAAGATGCTCCAAGCAGCCTTAAGGAAAGCTATCCCTGTCCCTAAGTTATGGAACACTACAGAGGCCTTTTATGTCCTAAATCAGACAGAAGCAATATATTTGTAACTAACTTCACTGCAAAAAGAGGTCAATTCTTACGGAACCTAAACCTACAACTCATAGCCAAACTCACCAACCAGTTTTGAAAAGAATCCTCTAAGTTGAGAGGGACAAAACGAAATGAGACTATAGTAGGATTTGACCTGTCTCTTACTCTCTTTTTACTCAAGAAATACGAAAATATCCCATTTCATTTTTTTTTAAAATGTGAATCTATTTCTCAAATAGTTCCAAGCAGATATGCATTTTCCAGTGTCATTTACACCACCTGGTTGAGGATCCACACACAGTCCATTACTCATGCAGGGATAGCAGCAAGGACAATGTTAAGGAGTTTAAGGATGTGAAATTGCTAAAATCTGATCAGAAAATAGGCCCCCTGCATGATCTTGCTTTCTTTATTCATTTTCTTCTGTATTGGGCATGAAATACTGACAGAGCAACTGTCAGAGAAAGTGAGACTGAGGTGATGAAGGACCAATTACAGCTCATCTGTGCTCAAAAAAACCCCAAAACACACAAACTCACACAAGACCTAAAATCCAGAGCAACACATTTCATTTGTCTGGGGACTAGTTACAGTACTGGCTTCCTCCAAAAAAGGAAGGAAACACTTTTCCAAAAGAGATGAAAGTGCTCTGAAGCAAACTCTTAACGTCCCTTGTGTTGCATGGGTTCTATGGCTCTTTAAATGCTTGCAAAAAAAAAGACAGGTTGTGATTTTAAACCAACCACTTTTATATCCAAGGAGACCAGAAGCAGAAGAACATTTCAAAAATGTGGAGGCTCTCATCAGAATTATCTTCTAGTTATTCCCTATTACTCATATCTATGCCACATTCTGGTCCTACATTTGAAAACAATGGTAAGTATGTAAAGATGAAAAAATATACCGTCCTAAAAGAAAACCTAATTCTAGCAGGCAAAACCCCAAACATCTTTTTCATAAAAGCCTAATCTGGTTGCTATAAAGAAACATAGAAACAGTTAAACACATTTGCAGAGAAAACTCCTTCTCTGAAAACCCCTCAAAAGCAATTTTTCTTCCAACATTTTTTTCTTTTTAAAATCGTAGTGGTAATATTCCACCAGCATTTCAGGTAGAGTGGAAAAGTTGTGGTTACAGTTACAACCACATTGAGCACTGCAACAATATTTGGCTTGCCATAGTTTTTTATGTGTAAGCCTATAGACTGGGTTCTGATCCACACACCCACGTCTCACAATAAAAGATTGGATCACACTGTGTTACTGAGTCATTGCTGTCAGTGACCATCATGACAGACTACTCACCGATAGCGCAGAGGGCCAGAAGAGCACTTTAGAAAAGCATCAATTCCGCAGCATTGCTTTACAGGGATAAAAACAAAGCTTTTCACAGAGTTCCTAAGAGCACTTTGGCAACGTTAAGAAAAGGGCTCATGGTGTTATGGAATATGGTTGAGTTATGAAGCAGATTCTAGGACGAAACACTTGAATTACGATCTGCCAAGCCATCTGTATCAAACTGCTGTCTGAATTCACTTTCTAGAAAGCTTGCATGCAGCTAATAAACATATATTTATTAGAGATAATGGTAGATATATACAATATTTATATATTGTTATGGATGAAGGTATATGTAATATATATACCTTTTTATATAACCATAGTAGTAAATATACTGAGATATAAGTTTGTATATATCTCAATATACAAAAAATATCCCAAGCTTACTCGAAGTAACAGAAACACATTCTGACTATGTGTTTAGGTAAAAATTACTTTCATTATGGTCCAGAAGCATAAAATACAAGGCAGCTAATTGGCAAAAAAGAATACAAAAAAAGAACACTCTTTTTATTTATAATTATTTACAGTGATATAACATTTTAGGATACTTTTAAAGCTTGTTTGGCTGAGCTGGATTCTAAAGATGTATTTGCATTGAAGCAAGCCAAGAAACATTACCATTGCAAGGCTTTAAGATTACAGTTCCTTGTCTCAAAGGTGTTTGAAGTGAGGGAGAATGAAGATTTTAGCTGGCCTACCAAAGAAAAAGAGATTGTACTCCTCCTTGTAGATCACCCTTCCAACATACAAAAGACAACTAAGGGGTTAGAAACAACCTTAACCTGCCCCAGTTCACACTCATAGAACCTTGGGTGGAAAGATTTTACTGCTCTGGAACATAACTGAGGGGCAACTAAAGGACCTCAACTTCTCCTTGCCTTCAGTGGACTCTGCATTAAGTCTCAAGAACGCTTACAAAAATCCAGGTGTGTAATAGCCAGCCTCCAAATACAGTTCTCACAAAATGTATTTCTCTGGTTCTGCTGTGTGCCTGTGACAGCCTCTCCCCCAGTTGTGCAGGCACAATTTGAGCAGTTATGTACACATCGGTGAGCTTAATGTCGGTCCCCACACCGAGCCCACAGGGAAATAAAGGCGACTTTCCACAGCCACAGTGGGCATTAATCCATGCCATGCAAGCAACAGTTACGTGCTCCTGGTGCTAAACATGCCAGGCATGCATATGAAGTTGCTCCTAGTCTCAAAATTAAACATCACAGGACCTTTACTGAGGTAACAAAAATTAGTAATGAAGCCTCCAGTACCTAGAGAGCTGTGCTCTTCAAGATATTCCATCCCAGGTAACAACAAGGGGTTTGGGGATAATTTTTGGTTTTGGTTTTGTTTGGGGTTTTTTTTGTTTGTTTGTTTGTTTGCTTACGTCTGTTAAAATACTCATTATTTTGGGGATGGTTGACATGTTACAACTGCTGAGCATCCTGTGGCATGGCATCAGCTAGTGGGAGCCACAGCTCACCCCAGCAAGCTCTGCTCGAAAGGAGAATGGGAAGAGGCAGGATGAGATGTATTAGAAGACGTTTCACTATGCTACATCCCCTGAATCCAAATGACTTCCCCCCTGTGAGAGACTGCCCTCTCAACACTATAGCTCTCTTTAACGTGGTGTAAGCATTTAATCAGTGGGTGTTTAATCAAGCTTTTAAATATTAAAGTTGAACTAATATATTAAGCTCACCAATATTTTTCGTAACATTTACAATGTGATTTCCTTAATGACTTTAGTTTCTAGCTAGCCCCTTTAAAGCCCTTTCATTGAGCTAGAGCACATGATTTCATTCACACTTTAAAATCTTTTCCTATGCATGCTTTTCAAAGCTGATTTGTCTGAATTAGACACGTGAACGATATCTAAATTTTGTGCATTACTCATTACTACAAACTATGAAGTACTATTCAGGGGTTAACATAATTATCTGCTAAACTGCAAAACAGCTCTTGTCAATAATGAAACTAAGTAAAGTAAAATACATTTGCATGTCCTCTTTTTACAGAGATAAAAACAAATTTGGTATATCTAACGAGACATAAAACTACTTAAGTTATATCAGAAAAAGTTCTTGCTTTAAATATATTTTTAGCCTTTTTTCCCGTTTAGTCTGTAACAGTCTCTTTATAGAGTGCTTGCACTGTATTCATTTGAGATCCATCTATATGCTTCTGCACAGGATAAATCAAACCAAAAAACATTAGCACGATCTGGATTTTGTATTCAAATGGCCAATTCTCCAGCAAAACAACATTTCTTTTTTCCTGCATACTCCATTTTTGTTTTCCTTAAAACAACTCAGAAAAAATGTGAATCTAAAAATATGGTACATGCCACAAACCCTTCAGATAGCTCATATAGTGACAGTTGCAGAGAACAGAGTTCTGCTGAAAGAATAGAGAGAAATAGATTTAAAAGGAGGCAGTGAATCAAAAAACCCTGCTTTCAGCTTGATGCCAATAAAAACCAGAATCACTCAGTTCCTTTGGACTGTTTTCTATTTATTTTCTTTTCTTTTATGCGGTTAATATTTTAGGAAATTGTTGGGTTTTTCCCCCCCCCCTTTTTTTGTCACCACAGACACTCCCTTTAGGCAACCGTGCATCAACAATCCTCCCACGTTCAAAGTCGGCTACATCTGTTGCTCTTTCCCATTGTTGAAAATTCCTGCCTTAATCCTATTTGACTTTATTCATGCAAAGGTCATCCTGAATTCAACAAATGGAGGAGCGATAGCAAGCACACTGTTGAACATGGCTAAAAAATGCTGTTGTAGAACATGCAGCTAGTGTGCCGGCACTATCGCACAAGTACTCGCTTTATTATGCAGCCTCTTGTCACCAGAGCTCTGTTGCGGTATGAATTGGCAACATATTCCTCCTTGCAACTCAGGGATACAACATTTTCCTTCTAACTGGCTTGATTTCCTCTCCTTTAAGAAGGTTTGGGCTTAACTTGCATTTGCTGGTGGGTACGACTGCAGCATACACATAGAATACCTGAGTGTTTCACATGCCCTAAGGCTTGGCTTCTGGCACCTATGGCTTCCTTTTTTCTCCTGGATTTTACCTCTAAGTATATCTTAGCTTCACAAACCTATTTCAACAACCTGCCCACCTAAAACTAATGGTGATCACTATTTCAAATTAAATAGCCAAAATTCTATCTAAAAATACTTCTAACAAAGCAGGGTAGAACAGCTAATACATACACCTCATTTTAGGGCCATCACTGCACTGTAGATTTGCTTACAAATGCCATCTATTTTGGTTTTAGACTTATTTTTCTTTCCCAGCAACAAAAAGCATTCTGGCTTAGACCTGATTTATTCCTACCCTTAAGTATCTGACCCAAACCAAAGAGCATTTAGCAGGAACAGTGAATTAGTAAGCAAACCAAAGTTAACTATCAGACTGATTTATGAAGGCAAGATAATTATTTTTGTAATACGTCCATAACTCATCACGACAGAAGCAAAGGAATATTTATTCAGGCACACTTATTTCCAATTTGAGGTGCTTGCCAACCACGATGAACCAAACCCATCCCTCAGGCAAGCAGAGAACCAGGCACATTGTTAATGTGCTCCTTTCCCTGAGTGCTGCACCACAGGCCATGGATGGGCCATGGATGGTGGAGAGAGCACCCAGGACTTTATCTAAACCAGCCCAAGCATAAAGCTCAAGGTAACAGCTGCAAATTAAATGCTACAATGTCAGCTTCTACAAATTGTGTTGAGGTCCTTGCTGGTGCAAGGGAACACTGGAAAGAATAAAGTTTTCAGTTTAAAAGCTGTCCTACACTCTGCTTGTGTGGGTCTTGATAAGGAGCCTGATAATAAGGTATCAAAACTGCACAGAAAAAGGATAGATTTTATCAGGTTTTTGTTGCAAGATTTTGAGGATTTTTGTTTTGACAACGGTTTAAAAAGGTGTTAGGAGAGGAGAAGTGTTCCTTCTTTCTTCTACCTCTTAAAGAGCAAAGCTTGAACTAAACACGAGTCTGTGAAGCCCAGCACAAGAATTGAAGCCCCCCAGGTCACAAACCCCAGGAAAGTGGCCCTCCAGCACCTACATCAGGAGCCCACAGCTTGTGCCATCTGCATGACTCCCCTCAGCTCCCTTCTGCCAGAGAAGAGAAGGCAAATAACTTACAGGAAATAGAATAAAATAGAAGGCCCTCATTGTGGATAAGGATTTTCAGATGACATCTCCTAGAAGCTGCCCTAGATCTCACTAGAGCTGACCCAGTGCAGCTGTCATTCAGATGTTTGGGCAGGCCAGGACTGCTCTGCCTGTCCAGCTGGTGGCTGTGCCTAACCCCCTTGTCCTCTGGGAGAGAAATCAAACACTGCCATGGAAGCCTTGATATTTAGGAACCACAGCACTCTAGAAACCTCAATGCTTCTGCCAGCTCCTAACTTCTTCCTTGCATTTATGCACGTCAGGGGTATTTTAAGGATAGGTTTCAGGCAAATGTCTTTGGCACCTCCATGAGGAGATGAGTCCCCTCCCAGTCCTGCAGAAATGGGTGCAACGAGAGACTTGTCTGAAAAGCAGCACAGAACTTGGTTCACATGCCCTGCTCTTCCCGCTGGAGATCCTCCACTGCCACTGTCCCCATCTCTCTCTCTCCTGGGACTCCAAGCATTTCATTTGCCTCATAATAGGGGAAGTTAGAGCCCAGAAAAGGCAGTGTGGGTGTTCCCACAATCCAAATGCCTTCTCCTCTCCCCTGATCTCAGCAGCCTTGAAGTTGTTCCAGAATCACGACAGGAGTCTTATTTGACCAGCGTTGCATATGTGGGTAAGACAGACTGTGGAGCATTTCATTCAAAGAGAAGGAAAGTTTTATATAAATCATCACATACATTTATTTGGGAAAAATTAAAGAAATACTCATGCTAGTGTCATTTTTTAAAAAATATGAAATAAGTATTTTTTGTTACAGTTTGCCTACAGACAGTGGTGGGTGCTGGCATTTTAATGGCACATAGCAACACTACGCCACACAACATATCTCTTGGCTTTTCCAGTTTCTGCCAGAGATGGATTTTCTTCTCACAGAATAGTGCACAGTCTTGAACTTCCAAGATGGAATAAAACATATGAAATTACTGCAATTTTATATCTAAAGAGTGTATTTTTCCACAACAACTGAAGTAGTATTTTACGACACCAAATCTGAGTACTATAATTTGTAAATATAAGTTAATTTAAAATATGAAAAGTGAGGCCTGGAATGTCACAACACTGGTGTAGTTACCAAACCTTACTTGCACAGACATTTTGCAGAAGTGGTGACTGGTGCAACCCAGAACTGCTGCAGGCACTGACAAAGTTTCCATCCATTTCAGTAGGAGCTACATTGCACCAATAATGCACAAATACCTTAAAGAGCAATTACGAAAATGACAGAAGCAGTCAAGCATTTATCATAACCTGAACATTATGTATATTAATTTGCAATGAAAAATATTTTTCCAGGACAGCTCTGGAGACCTGGTATCTGCATCCCCACTGCTAATAAGGACCTAAAGAAGAAACAGTCAAACACTTAAGTAGCAGCACTTAACATTGCCAAATCAAGTGTTGAAAGATTATGGTTACAAATACATTTTTACTAATACCCTTTATATAATAGCATACATACGTTTTTGAATAAAAACTGAGGCCCACAAAAAAACCCACCTCCAAATTACTGTAAGCTAATGCTTTTGAGTCCTCAGCATGAGTCACCTAAGACCTGACCTTACAGAGAACTGTTTGTTTTGTGATAGTTCATGGGATACAAAACAGCCCTCTCTCAGCTGCATGGCACTACAGTCAAGCCAATAGCTCTGCTAATTTATCTGGGTTGGATGCAGCTGTGAATTTGAGGAGGAAAAAAAAAAAAACAACCAATAAACCACCCCAGTCCAAAATCTGGTTCAAGAGATTAGCTCAGCCCCACACATAAGGAATTCATGACAGAGGGAAGGATTCATTCACTGCTCCTGGACAGCACTCAATTGCCACAGAAAGCAGTGCCTTTTGCTGGCCCTTGTCTCACCACACAGCCTGGATGGGCTCCCAGCACATACAGTGTGGCATGAGCCACCGTGTGAGGATGCGTCTCCATCTAGGTAATACTCCAGTTTCTGGGACAAGGAGAGAAGTAAGGGGTTGAGGATGGAAGCAGCTCAGCTCTGCCTCCAGTCCTGGGCATAACTCCTGCTACAAGAACATTTGGGCAAATTGCTGAGGGTTTTAACCCTCAAATTCTGAAGGAAGCATCTCTCTTAGAGGTAATGTGACTACAGAGCAGCACCTAAATCTTTCGGACAGCACGGGCACAAGATACTTCAGTGAGGAGGGCAGAAAGCCACACGGAGAACAAGGAAGGGCTTGGTTTCATCTATAGTCTCGATGTCCAACAGTGGGTTCCTGTTGGCACCAATCATGGGAATAATATGAAGGCAACATAGTCAAGTTCACAAACACTTTTAAAACTCACTAAAACAGTAATAAGAAATTGCTTAAGTATTGGATTAGAAAATTGAGCCTCTTTTATTCTTTAACACTTGAAAAGCTGCAAGTTGAATGACTTGTCTGTGCTTCCATAGGATTATCTCACTATCTCTCTGTTCATACTACGTGTGCAGCTTGTCTTTCTTCCTATTAAAAGAAAAAATGTCTCTGGGCTGCATGCAAAAGCAGATTTCCTCATAGTGCCTTTTTTTTTTTTTTTTGCTTAAGTTCATAATAGTAGACATCTTCCAATTCTATCCAGAACCTTCCAGGTCTTCCTTTGGCTTGAACCATCTGTCTGCATAGGGAATGACAGAGATCTCATGAAAAGGAGCTGTACAATTCCTTTGCAGCAAATGTGAAGCTGAAAAGGAGCAAAATCATTGAAGAAGATATTCCAGAGAGCTGGGAAGTCCTTATGTGAATGGACAACTGGAGATACTTTTGATACCAAGAGACAGTGGACAGATCTTTACCTCCCATTTGGAGTTTACTGTCATTCCTCCACTTGGCTGCATTACTGCACCTGTGTTCTAGGATGAAGTCTTCCTACTGTTTGGTCACATAAGGTTGATAATCTTGAGGTAAATAAAAGTGGAGAAAACAAGCAACTGGAGACTTCAGGATCTCTGATATCTTGGGAGCTGTGCCTAGTGCTATATGGAATGTCACTTCTCCCCCTTCCACTAAACCTACCTGAGTGTTTTGTGCTCTAAGCATTTATTCTGACTTAGAATAAATGAGAAGGAAAAAAAAGAAATTACAGGTTTCTTCTTGTTCCCTCAAGAAGTATCTGAGATTTTCTTTTCTTTCATAAGGAAGTAATTTGTACCTCCTTTGCTGCTTGAAGGACAAACTGTCTATCAGGCAGAAATCTTTCTGGACAGCCTGAACATCCTGAAGCATTGCAGATACACAGCAGATTACCAAGCATACTGGATGGAGATGGGTTATTACATGTCATGCAGAAAATGATTCTGTGTTTCCTATAAATGTTTCATTAGAGCTTAAATCAGCTAGCTTGTCTGGCATGAGAAAGTAGATTATCACTTGGCATGCAAAACAATTAATTTTAGTTTTAAAATGAGAGACAGAGAGCTTTAACAATGATGGTGACAGAGATGTTACTGTTGGCTGTGGACTATTATGTGAATGCGTATTCTCCTCTTCCACCGACTTAAAAGGCCATCACAAGTTCTTGTCTAAAAGCACCAAAACCAATTCCTGTGTTTTCATGACTACCAGCAACACCACGACCTTCATAAAGGCAAGAATGGTGTATACAGTAACAATAGTCTTAAGCTGATTTATCATCCTGTCCTGGTGCCATACACTTTCATCAATTGCAACGCGTAACTAAAAATCTATTCAAGGTAAAGTTCAAAAAGAATCTTGTTGTCTGATATCAATTTTATGTCTGTTCATATAATCATATATTACCAGAGAAACATCCATCCCCAGGATGGAGTGCAGGAGTTTCATTTACTGAGAGATTCTGGGCAGGCAGCTGTGAGATGGAGCTCTGAGAGCTCCCAAATCCCAGGCTGGCAGCTCATCAGCCTGCAGCAGTTACTCTGTAAGGCATGTGTTTAACCAACACAGGCTTCCAGACCCTGAAGACGAGAGAAAGGACGTGAGACCAAGCTGGATTCACCAAATACGACATACCTGTTTACTTTCAGCAGGTTAATGGTAATGGCAGAAACCTGATGAATTCCTGAGACATCAACATGAGCTTTGGCTAAAGTCTGGCAATAAACTGAATACACCAAATCACAAGAAAAGCCTCTCTCAGAGTTGTTTCCTGAAAGTGAAGGGCATATGCTATCCTTCGAAGCAGTCAATGAGTCATGTCAATCCAGTGCAACAACTATTTTCTTCTAACATTTAAAAATAACTCTGTGGTTGAGGATGCTTACCTGTTTCCTTCTGTTCCCTAGTAAACAATTCTTTACCTCCTACATAAATTCAGTAGCATTCCTGCCCCCTCATTCTCACAAAGACAATAAAAGCCTTGATTGTGCAGAGACACATTGCTTTAGCTTCTCTACCACGAGTCATAGTTGCCAGCTCTGGGACTGATCTTCTTTCAAATAAATTCAACAGAATGCAGGGAAGAGAAGAAATGCTGAAACTGGCTGACACTTCACCCTGCTGAAGTTCATATGTATATTTTGTAATCAGCTAAAGCAATGATGAGCACTGATAGGCACGCTATGTACTGGTCTGATACCACACTTTGAGCCTGAAATCACTTTTTCCCCCCCACAAAGTCAACAAGTGGGGGAAATTTAAAGTCTCTATCACCTCCATGAAAGGCAGAACCTGGTTATGCAAACCATGTAAAGAACAGTAACATATGAATGGCAGTAACAAGCCCAACAAGGCTTCAGTTGGGCTTGACAGCACTGTAGCAGTTTGATGACTGAAGTGCTTAATTACAGCTTTGCACTTTGTCAGACTCACCTATATAGAGTCAGCATACCATAGTTTTCAAGTCATTTCAGATGATTAACTGTGGGTAACTCCAGATCTCAGACTTCACATTTTAAGCTCTCTCTGATGACTCAGATTAGTTTGGAGGAGATATGCAAGACAGGAGAGAATTAAGATACTCCTTTAGTAAGCGTGAATAGAGAAAAAAACTTGAAAGCAAAACTTCCTCCAAACTCAGATATGGCAAATACTGAGCTAATACTGTGGTCTGAAGAGATGGTTGGACCTTTATGGAGAGTTAGACCCTACCTTATCTAAGATAGGTAACTGACCCTTCCTCACCAATACAGCTGATAGGGGATCTCCAAGTGATCAAAAGAGCCTGCCCAAGGGGCAGACATTGAAGAGGCTTGGAAAGGGTTTGCTACTACAAGTAACTGACTGCTCATCACTTAATAAACTTACTGGTGTGTAGGTGGCAATGACAGCATTCGTGTTTTTTGGATTCAGCCAATGTGATGAATGCCACTAGCACGTGAAGGAAAAATGAACACCAAATATTCTGTCAAAGATTGCCAGAGGAGCTTTTGAAATCTTTTTCCTTAAACTCTAAGGTTCTAATATTAATGCTGTGTTTGTGTAGTTTAAAGATTAGCATTTCTGCTCCACAGACATTTCCTATGACAACAACCAAGACAGGAAACTGAACCTGTTGAAGCCACTTAGCCTCTGGTGTAACTCCCAAAACTTCCACTGCACAGCAAACTTGGAGAAAACACTGAATAAGACACACAATTTAACCTCCCTTTACCTAAGTTTACCTCTACAGGACTATTCCCCTACATAAGGGCATGTACTAAGTTCCTGTTTGTATAGTGCCTATACCTTTGGATAGAAGTTTTTCCAGAGTTGCTAAACATTGTCTCTATTATTGAGCAATAAACAAGTAATTTGTGCCAACACTCCAAATCCCACCTGGGCACTACTTTGTACTGTGCTGTGAGGAAACAGTTTCTTTTCTTTTAAATGCCAGTACATTTCCAAATTTCAAAAAGCATTCCAAGTAAAGTGCTTTTGATCTGAGTGCAAAACAATTCAAGCACAGAAAAAAGACTGCTTACAGAAAGCTTTCTGCATTGCAAGTGACCGTACAATATTTTAACACACCCACTCAGCAAAACTTTCCACTGTAATATAATGAACCAGGACACTGCATCTGCTTTGGTGTCTTCCCTAATGCCTCCTATACTCCGAAATCCTGTTAAAAAATAAATTAAAGCTTTCCTATAAAACAGCATGTGAGCACAGAGCTCCACCTTCCCTCCTAGCCCTAATGAAAATCAGAGTTTCAGTATGTGGACCTCTGCTGATCTCAGCTGTGCCTCAGGGTCAGGGGCAGAAAGGTGGGCTTGAAGCAGGCATGCACCAAAATATTCACCAAGTAACATCACGCAGAAGAGCAGGAGCTGCCTGACTGTCCATAACACCACAGTCTTCTCAGCGAGTTCAATCCTGAATCTTTTCTTAATCAATTCCACCTTTCAGACACTCTAAAGCTTCATCTAGGGCAGACAAAAACTACAACAACCAAACCCAGTAGTAACACGTTATTTCAGCACAGCTAAGACATGTATGAAGCAGAGAGACATATTTCCTTGGATGCATGTCTGTAAAAAAACCACCTCTCAAATAATGAGCAAGGGGTACAATTTCCACCAAGAAACCTGATAAAAATCTCCACAGATGTCTTTTCACAGCCTCGTAGTACCAGAAAGCTTTGCTTTGGCCATTTCGCTTTGATCCAAGGGCCAGACTCCACCAAAAATCAAATAATGTGTCATTTTTCATGCAGTAACTCCAGCTAACAGGACTGAATCCCACTTCAGAGCATTATAAAACTGCCGTGCTTTGATTTTATATATCCCTGGTTGCTGTTTTGCATATAAAGAATAACTTGCGAAGTGTACTTGTGGTGTCACTCCACTGTTTTGTTTTGCCATGAGCAGACACAATTAGATTTCTGCTCTCATACTCTTTAGCCTGAGTGAGAGGTAAAATGACAACAAGATCAGAGCCTGAGTGGACAAGGACATGTGAGCAATCTGGCTGAGTAATTACACAATGAAATGATAGGTATGACAAGTAGCTTCCCTCAGTTCTGAAATTAAAGTACAGCAGCTCTGATTCAAGGCAAACCGGATGACAACGTGCATACATTGGGCAAGACACACGGGAAGGGAGGCATTCTGTCCTCATCTTCCTACCTTTAAAACAATGTATGACATTCATTTCCAAGAAAGGTCCATTAACTCACACTACTAAATGCTTATTTTGTTTAAAGAGAAAGCACAAGTGGTGCTAACTGCTGAAACACTGGAGCTGAAATCCACACTGACAGAACTTGGCTGTTGTAGTAAAATAAAACACCCACACCTCACATTACCTCTTCCACTGAAATTAACTCTGATTTTCTTGTGAAAACATATGAAAACGATGTGCATATGTAAGTATGCTCAGTCTGGAAAATTCCTAGAAAACAGTTAACCTGATTTAAACTAGACTGTCTTTAATTACTTCAACATAGCTATGGAATTGGACATATATAAATCCCAATACAAATAAACAGTATCCAGTACTAAGCTTTTAAAACCCAGATTTATGACAGAAATGTGGAGACAGACTCTTCAACAGGGGCAAGGCTTAGCAGCATTAAAATAGATCAGGACAAAGCACTGTTCAACATGACTTTCTTCCTTCTCGATGGCGTATCCAGCTGTCCTGTAATATTGGTTACTGGAAGACTCTTTTCTTTGAAACTGCAGTTGCTGTTAGTGTTGTCATTAAATCCTTAAAGAAAAAACACAAGCTCCTGCTGTTGCACCCTCCCTGTGAACCGAGTGAATAGAGACAAGCCAACACCTTATCAGGTACAGGCAAAGCTCTTAAGATGCCTGTAGAAATAAACAGGATGTTTACAATGCACAGGAAGGTACTGTTATGAACAAAGACGAAATTTTGGTATGAAAAGCTTACCTTAGGAGAAGAGGAAAGCTCCCTCGGCGCAGGAATTGCTGACATGTTCTCACCCATGCCCATCTCTGCCTTTGGCAAGAGGTTTGGGGGTTCAGGAGCCTTTCTTTTCATCTTCTTTTCTGGTTCTTGCCGAGCAACTTTAATTAAAGCAGGGCTTGATTTTGGTTCATAAAATGGATTTGATCTAATTAAAAGAAGGGAAACACATGTCTTTGCTATCTCCTTGTAAATAAAACCAAAAATAAGACCTGTTTAGGAAAGCCAGTGACTAAAATGCTTTTATTATCCCACATAGAATATGTTTTACCTTTAGATGCTTTTAAATACTACTTTTTCGTACAATTGAAAAGTGAGTTACAACAGCTAGAGCAGCATTATTTGGTCATAATTTCCTTAATTTTTATAAAGTCCTGTAAGTTGCACAAGTTTTATCAACTGCTTAAAGCTAACTCTTCAATTATACTTCACTATTTATCAAAGTGATCTACTTTTATGACAAGATCAATACCAAAAAATTTGAGTATTTTTTGGTATTGATAGCTGCTGGGTGTTTAACACTCTAATGAACAGAATAAAGAAAGCTTGATTAGAACAATCAAGAATCAGGCCACTGGTACAGTCATGCTCCCACATGGCTTAAGAGGCCTCAATCTTGGCTATCCGGGTTTGAAAATTTTGGCCTCCACGGGTACACAATCAACCTCGAGCATATTTCAAACTGTACTTTACAGGCACCACAACATTTCCTCTTTGGATGAGAGAACAGTGTAAGAAAATGCCATCTGACTTGCATGTATCTCTCTGCAGACACCAGTAGGCATCATCTGTCTATTCTGAAAGTGCTTTTTATAACTAAACCCTATTTAAGAATGTTACAGAGTAAACATCTTCCACTAAGTATATGCAGTCCAAAGAATTATCCTTAACTTGGGTGTCCACGTTCCAACCCTGCATTTGTACCACCCTAAGTAAATACCTCCCCAGCCAAATTCTGCCAAATTTTATGTTAGCTTGATATATCAAATATCAATCAATCAATAATACATCACATAATGGCGTCTTATGCACACTTAGTAGAGCCAGAAGTTTTGTATCCTGCTAAGGATACTTACAGGAATCTTTTTTGCACTGAATTTTTTCATTATTATTACTACTTGCTTTTCACATTTTGCAGTTCAAAACAGGACAGTTAGTTATGAAATGGATACATTAATTTATCCTTTTCTAGTCCCTCTTTCCCCTGCAAGATATATTTATCATATATCCCAAACTATGATTCCCAACAATCTATGTGCATACAGTTATTATATGCAGTGTAACCAAGAACAACAAATAACCTCTTGAAGTCCACTAGAATTCAACTCTGGATGGAAACACTAATGCATTAGATAAGAGTCCACCTAGCTAGATCCATTCACAAATCCCCTCTCAGGATAAGAGTCAGGAGCTAGTACACACTATTTTTTAAGAACTACAACAGCAGTGAAAAACCAACTATTCATCCAGTTGCCTTCTACACAACATCAATTTTCTCTCTTTTGTTTGTACTTTTAGTGTGAAATGTCTTTCAGTCTCATAGACAAACTTTAGTTTATTTTAATGCAATTTACAGCCATCCTATTTCACTGAGAAAAAGCAAGCAATTAATAACCCACACCACAGGAAAGAAGTCTACTTTTGAAATGCAAAGTTTACCAAAGCACGTAAGTGAAAATCAGGCATAAAATTGTGGAACCTTTCTAATCTGCTGCTTCTGCTCCTTACAGAAAAAGATATCCAGCTCCTGAAGCAAAAGGAAAGACTAACACTAAAATAACTCATTTGTTGACTGAAGGCAACTTTCAGGTGTTCCCACTTTGCTGCCCATCAAGTGCAAAGCCACCAGCGCAATCAAAACTAAAGGCAACCAAAATAACAAGTTAAATGGAAACAGAAGGGCATTTTCCTCGGGAGGCAGTAGGAAAAGGAGGTATTCAGGCTGGAATGGAGAATGCATCCAGCTGTCAGTAGGTCTAATTTAGCTGACAGCCCAGCTCAGCTGCCTTCAGACACCAGAGAGTTCAAAGGGAGGTGAAAATGAAGATAAAAGAGATAAAGGCTGAAGAACAATGCATTCTATGGGACAGCACAAGGTTTTATTTAGTTCAACAAGTCAGCCTTCGGAACAGCCAACAGGCACAGCATGTTTGGCAGGAATTTACCTCTGAATTAGAAAGGTTACATGTTAAAATTATTTTGGTGTGAGAAAAAACCCAACACCTTATCAACGAGAGTAAACAGGTTTGGAAGAAGCATCTTTTGAATTTTTAAGCTCCAGAACTGCCTCTGCTGCAGGTGTCATCCTGAAGAAATGTACCCTCTATACCCACCAGAAGGAAGTACGAAAAGGAGAGAAGCCACTGCTCTTTTTCTCTAGAGAAGAACGTGCTTGAAAGCCAGACTAAACCGTCACATTTTGGTCACAGAAACAGACACAAGTACATGCACAGAACAAACACACACAAATGCTACCTTCTGCCTTCCTCTCTGCATTGCTTTTAACTGGTCTTACAAATATTGAGCAAGATTTTTAAAAAACCAATGTTAATACAGAAAAAAACGACCAAAATGTTTCTTTCCTGACCAAACTGTAAAGTCTGACGTCATGAGGTTCTGATATATGTAGCAGAGTTTGGTCCAACAGGTTCCACACGCCTCTACAAGAAATTAGGCATCTGAAAAGTCTGGTTGAAAAAAGCCTTAGCTGGAAAATATTAAAGCACTTTTCTCTGAGGTCAGCCCCATACTTACTGCTTCTGTGAAGTTATTTAATTGATCCACATAAAAGGATTTGTCTAAAGAGACACGAGACTGTCCTCCACAAAATTAAAAAATCCCAGACCTGACAAGCTACCTGGCCTTAAACTGTCGCTGACAATGTGGTGGCTTGTGGCTTCTTGTGCAACAGGCAACTTCAGCAGATGGCAACTCGATAGCCTTGCCAATTACACAGCATAATTCTAAGCCATACAATGATTAATGAGATAAGAAGCCACAGAGCCAAATGATATTGGAAAGCAAGTTTTATTCTAACCAATTAAAAAATTTTCATCAGTCTTACCAGTCGGCTGAAAAAGAAGAAAATAAATATTTTACTGAGGAGAAAACCCAAAGGTGTCAGTGTGGCAGGGCTAAAAGGTCAGGCAATATTGCCAGCCAGAAGTACTAAGGTCCAAATTAGTAAGGTTGAAATCATTATACATGAAGCAGTTGTGAGCTGTGCTACTTTCAAATAATTAACTTCCCAAGGTGTGCTGCCCTTTACTAACAGGTGGATTTTAATGCATAAAATTCAAAAAGGCAAAAGCGGGATTTTCCACTAACATTGAACTGTTCAAGCTAAGAAAAGGAAAATGTGTTCCTTATCTTTAGCTAGGTATGAGAATTTAGCCAGAGTATGTTTTGAGAGCACAGTTTTGCAGCAGAGTAAGTGTCCTGGCTCACCTAAGTCCCTCTGGGCCATGCAGTGCCTCACAATGCTCATGCTTGGGACTGCACTTTGTGTGCGTTATGAAGTATTAGTTCTCCTCACAAACATTAGTCAAATACATTTCAATGAAGCAAATTACCCAGGGTAAATCCTTCACAGAGGTGCACTGAGGCCAAGTACCTTTTACAGCATTACAGTGAGAGTCTGTTACAAAAGTGGAGTCAGAGTTCAGCTCTTGGGGCAGTTCGTGTAAGCTCCGAGCCCAGAATCAGAACTAGGGATTTGCCAGAGCAGAGTGGGACAAGGGTTCTGATGCTAACCGGTGTGTCCGTGTTCTCAGGACACATCACTGCATTTCACACAAAATATAAGAGGAAAATGCCAAGCAGTACATTTAATGAACTCCAATTAAACATTTAAGACACAGGGGTAAAAATACATTGTATTTCCTGATCAACAGTAAATTAGGAGCCTTCAGTTTCTTCCATTTCATGCCTTCCACCTATAGGTTCAAAAGGACACCTGGAGAAAGCCCTTGACCAGTGATAGTCAAAAATGAAACAGAATTTTTTTAAAAAATCAAAAGACAAGATGTTATGAGAGAGGTTGAAAATAACATGCAAAGTTTTCTATTCTCATGACATGACTCAGTTGTTCAGCCTTGTCTTGAACACACTGCTCAGGCCAAGTCAACACATCTTAAAATAGACACATAGCAGAAGAAATAACAGGGTCCAGAGACGGGCGGTGGAAATGATTAGAGAGATGAAGAGACTTCTGTACGAAGAGAGATTGAAAAAGTTAGCACTCAGACAAGTGACAAGGAAAGGTGAACACGCTAGAGATAGACACGACAACTAATGTTTACGGCAGGTAAATCCAATACTACTGATTGTTGTTTTGATAAGCCAGCAGAAGAGGTAGTATGGGACTGGAAAGGGAATTTATTTACAATCAGCAAAAGAAACACATTTCATTAAAGATCTTGTTTTCTTGTGGAACTCTCTGCCACAAATTGCCACTGAAACTCAGACTTCCAAAGGCTTGGAAGAAGATTACCCATTCATGTAGATAATAAAAGCATTAATATTCACAGTAGATAAAAAACAGTACACATCTAGATGTAAACCCTCATGACTTAGGGCACCCAAAACCCACCAACTGGCACTGCCTGTGAAAATTCTGCCTTTGGTGCTTACCAGACCACGCCTTAGCAGGAGCTTTCTACTTGAAAATTTGAAAATTAATGACATGAGATAAAGCAAAATAATGTTTGTAGATGTGAGCTAATACCACATGTCCTGTGTTTCTAGACTGGACTTTTATCACTACACTCATTCCTCCAGAGTGTTTCAGTATAAAGATTCAAAGGTTCTCCTGGCCACACTTCTACCCAGTGCATTCAACAAATGGTCTCCAGGTCTTTTTGTATGATGTATTGCTCCTGTAACTTCAGAGGAAAATATGGAGAGGAAGGTTACTTTGGGGATCAGGACATAAAAAACTTCCATAAAAGATGCAAAAAAATTGATTTTACAGTGTTTATTGACTCCTTATCCTTCTATCTCCCCATGGGACATTGCTTTATCATGAAAATACAGACCAGCTTTATGTTCAAGTAGAATCCACCTATGGGGAATTAATTTTTGTCTTTGGAGAAAAACAGCAATGAAGCAAATGGAGTCATTAAAACAAGAAGGAGGCTGTTGTAAACCAAGGGCTGAAGTCTAGTACACAGCAAAAGGAAGGGTTACAACCCTGCCACAAGCCCCTTTGGCACAGACGTGCTTACGGTGGAAATAGGAGTATAGAAAAACAGAAACCAGAAAATTATTCACTTGCTCATCCGTGTGGCTTTTTCTCAATCTTTGGTGTCCTCTATTACCTACATCTTGGTAGGTGTAAAACACACACATTTTTATTCTCTGCAGATTCTGGTGACCAGCGAATGACCAGGAATGCCTGGTGTGGCTGTCAGTGTGATCACACTGTGCTCTGAAGACCCAGCAGCCAGTGCTGTTTGTTCAGGCACTGTGCTGGTAAATGGAGCTGGCAGAGGCATCATTCCCAATGCCCTTGATTTATTTGTTTCTTTTATTCTTCACAGACCAAACAACAACATTAAATCCATGGCCACAGAGCTTCAAAAGGAAAAAACTCTGCAGAGCCCTTCATATGTTTCTATTAGAGTGCCTAGGAATCCTTCCATTTCCTAGACCACAGCTATAGACAGAGAAACAGAAAGATGATGATACCGTACCTCTGTTAATATTAAAGTAATGCAAATGTCATGCCATGATAAATCTCATTAAATAATGTAAAATTAAATGTTAATTAGAATTGTTGTCTGTAAAATTGCTCAGATGTAATCACCATAAACTGTCTCATGAGTCGTGTGGTTGGTGACTAATGACCACAAACAAGGATTAAAGATACACCTTCCAACCTCCCAAGCTGTGCAGCAATTGCAAAAAGCTCTCCCTTCCAGATAGTTTCTATACTATAACACAAGGCAGTCAGTGTGAGTTTATAAAAGTTTTGTGGTCATGCTGGAAGAAACAACCTGAGAAAGTGCATATGGTGTTCTCTCTCCCATATATTCAATTTATGAGATTCTCAAAAATGTGCTATGTAGATTGCAAAACGCTCTTCCTTTTTACATAGCGCATCAAGATAAAACAAATTCCCTGTTATCATCAGCAAAAAAATAATATTTAATGTAGTAAAAACAATGGCAAAAAGGAGAGGAAGGACCAAGCTCTGCTGCTCCTTAATTTCTGGCTCATTTGCAATTGTCAGGGCATGAAGTGCCAGAAGGATCCACAGACTGGTTCGCTAGCAAGCCGTTTGCTATCAATAAGGCAAAGCAAAGTTTCCTCACTGATCATGTTCAGCTAAACAGCATGACCTGGGGGCATGCTATTCCCTGCTGCTGAGCTGCCCAAGGATGAGTCTGTCCTAAGGAGGTGATTAAGGATCACCACGGTTCAACCCAGTGCACCTCAAGATTAAGCCAGAGATCCCACTACTAATGCTTGCAAAGCTGCTGAAAGATGGAGAATCGTACTTACTCATCCAGCTCTTCCTCCTCAGCTTTAGAGGTATCTGCATAGAGGTATTTGCTCATATCCACTGGCCTGACGTTCTTCCTTTTTGCAGGTTGTGGTGGAGAACCTCTTACACTTCCAGGTGCTTCAGGAGCGTGATCCGGCTCATCAAATGGGTTTAAGTACTCTGGGGCATCTTCGTCCTTGAAGGGATTGTAACTGTCAGCATAGAAACTTACTTCTGTCTTTGAAGATGAAGCTATTTCTGTGTGAAGTTCTACCAAATCACAAAAAAACATTAAACAGATTTAACGTATTAAAAATTTGAAACCATTTTATCAGATCTTTATATTTTAAAGGCATATGAAAAGGTCTGCTTCTTAACTCTCAATACATAAAGCCATAGCCTTAGGTGAATTTTCATGCTTGTTTATTCAAAAATAGGTCTTTGAAAAGGTCATTTCATAGGCCATATTGAATAGGCTACATTTTCTCACTTACTACAGCTCTTTCAACTTAATTAGTTATTAGTTTTCTTATTTGTCATATAAATGGCATCACAACAGATATTAAAACATTTTCACAAACTATTAGCCAATTTGCGTCCTAACAAAATGTTCTTAATTATTTATTTGAGCTTTAAGAAAAGAGACGTCCTGTATTTTGTAATATTATTGGATTTAAAAATGGTGACAGTAAGTAGGTGGCCTTTTCATTTCTTAAAATTACTGAACTAAAAATCAGCTATTAAGTACGACCAGCAATTACATTTCAAAACACATGTGCCCCTGGTAACAACACATAATCTCACAGTAAAAATGAATTTAAATTAACCCAAAACAGACAGATAATCAAATCACTCATCTTTTATTTGGGCTGTACAACAAAAAGTTATGGGCAAGCTGGAGCTGCATGCTGCTCTCTGTGTAATGTCCTTTCTGTGGTGTCTGTTATCCTACAGTGAATGGCTTCTGGATACTGAATAATGCAAATCCCCATACAGCAATACAACATTTATTACAAAGACACTTAGTAGTGTTAATCTTACTCTTCTTGCAGCGTCAAATAATCAGAAGTTCTGTTCAATACTGGATGTGATATACTTTCAAATAGGAACTTCAATGCAGTGTCATTAAAACCTAATTTCCAATAACCATATCCACATTATTCTTAACGCAAAGTGTGCATTTTTCAGATGTATGGTTACTGAACTGGACTAAGCATACCTTTAAGGTTTAACAGAGCAACTCTAAAAGTTATTTGTAACAACAGTCTAAACCATAAAAAGATGGAGTTCCAAGTGGATTTTTCACTGAAGAAATTATTTGGGAAGACAAAATCTCCAGTCACACAACCAACAAAGGGGAGCACTGTGTTTACGTGAGTTTGGATGGATGATGTACCAAAGCTGCTAATCCTGCTGAATTGCTAGAAGATGGGAGTGCTCTCTACCCTGGCAGTAAACATCCAGCTCACCCTCAATCCAGCCATTAGCATAGCCAAGGTGATGGAGAGCCCTACCCCACACAGTGTGACCAACTCTAACCGGCACTGTGAACCAGAGCCACTCCTAGTTGGATAGGAACATGATCCCGAGCTGCAGGCAGCAACTGCACCTATCTATGCACTGGACGAGTCACTAGATCAGGGCAAAGTCTCGGAGCAGGAAAGGCTTTAGCTCTTCTCAGGACAACAGAGATCCACCTGCAGCCTGTGGAGGAGACCCATGCTGGAGCATGAACATACAGACAAACAACTGCAGGAAAAAGTCAGGGTGTGCAGTTGCAGTATGTCAGCTCTAGTGCACGTGTTCACTCCTACTCCAGAGTAAATGCTCATCCCTTAAGAGAAGGGAATAAACTACTGGGAACTTATCCTGGGAGAAAGCGTAGTCACTGCACAGCAGGTGATGTGTATTAACCCTAGTTTATGTGGTGATGTGATCATAATCCCACATCCTTTTAAGAAAGCTGTTCCAGAGAAAGCCACAGTGAAATAATATTGAACGTGTATAGCTTAACTGATAAGGGAAAATAAAGCTTTTAAGGCAGAAATCCTTAAAATCACAAATATTATCAAATCAAGCAAGAATCCTTTACAGTACTATAGATTAAGCATATCAGAGCAGAGCCCAATATTCAAAATGTATTTTTTCATTTATTTTAAGCTAAACTGGAAAAGTGGTTCTATATAGACTTAAGTCATTCTAGTGTCCATTGCATGTGGTCATGGCAAGCAACAGCTTCACTTTGCGTGCCCTGAGGTGTCCTCATTTGTGGGTATTTGCAGCTGAGCCTAGTCCTTTACACTCAAAACTTACAGGCATATGTCCAAACTGTTTTTAAAATCAGGGGAGTCAAATCCCACCCTTACTGTATATACAGTATATACTGGACGTTCCATGCCTTGAAGCTCATGGTAGTCAGAATAGTATTCAAATATTACCCACATATTTAGTGATTTGATGACTAGACCAAGCAGAACTGCTTTGCAGATGTGTCCTCAGAAGACAGTTCCATACAAAAAGCAAAAATAACCTAATGAAATGCAGAAAAAAGGGACTGATACCTTGTTCAAATAGTGTTACTTATTGACAAAGCTTTAACCAAACTTTTTACTACTTTAAACTTTGCTCAGATATTAAGCTATTTTATCAAGAGAGTGGACAACTACAAATAGCTGCTTCTGCAACTCCATATGATCATTGCACCTGCACACGAATCTGTTGATAAATACACATTATCATATCTGAGGGAAACTTTCTGATAACACACAAGAAGGAAAGTCAGGAATATATCCTGAAGTTAAAAACATTCTGGGAAACAACTTCTTAAAACTACAGTGTAAGGTTTTATTTTTAATTTGCTTTAAAGTGTCTCCTGGAAACAATGAGTTAAATGCTTGTTTAAACTTGATAAATTTTAAGGGGCAATGCAAATGGTTTTTGCAATTCTTTCTATTTCGACACTGGATCAAATGCTGTAACCCCAACTATGACAAAATTCTTTCTGTTTTTCATTGGCTCAACAGTAACTACATGTTTGGCCTTACACACACAAGGGTTACATATCAGTATTCAGACACCTCTGGCTTGTTATTAACTAAAATATTTCACAAAATCCTACATGCAGGCCGAAATTTAAAAAGCTTCTAAAAATTTCATTGTCAAGACACTTTTATAAGCAGAATTTTGTAGTGGCTCAGGTAGAACCCACTTAACTTGGCTACTCATTCTCTCTACTCATCCAGGACACTATTTTCCTCCCCCTTCTGCTTCCTTCAATGTCCCCATAGGGAAGGAGGGTTCCCACAAGGGTCCTCACCTGAACCCAGACAGGTCTCTCCCATGGGGTCTCTGAAACCCTTTAGAACTGACTTTGTGTCAAATGTTGGCCATCACAAGCCTCTCTATAACCAATTAAGTTGTTATGATGATGACTCAACAGCACTGCTCTTAGAGCCACACCCACTGTCACCTGTCACTTTTCTGGAACAGACTCATTTTCTCAAAGAGCAAATGATGCTGAAAGTGCACTTTGGCAGGCCAAACATACAACAGAGCTTACAAGGGGTCTATTTCCCTCTCAAAGCTGCTGTTACACTCAGAAGACAACACAGATTCCCTTGCTCATCATTCATCATAGCTTCACATAAGACTTCAGTCTCTATATTGATATGAATTTGAAAAAAAAAGAAAGAAAAAGATGCTTGCAGTTTGGCACTTCAAGGGTCAAACACAAAATAATTTTGCATGATTAAGTAATAAAGCCACAGGGGTAGGAGTGACAACAAGAGAGATAGAAGTATTACTACAGCAGAAGCACCAGCTGCTCTTGTGCCAGATTCTGGAAACATGACTTGCCCTAACTCCACTGAGAAACCCTGTTGGTGATAGTAATCATTCTGGCACTACCTATCTGCACAATCAGCCGGAGCATCTCCAGAAATCACCCTGCCCTTCAACCCACTTGCCTTTTGTAACACAAACATATTGTGACACATCCCTTAAAACCAAACAAAACCTCCACCAAAACATCGCACACACCACTTTCCCCTCGGCAGAGGATGAAAGAACAAGCCACATGTGAAAGATACTCGGTTACGCCACTGGCTGCCTGACTGGCAGGCAGGCACACAGGCACGATGGGACGTGAGCACCCAACAAACAGCACAGAGCAAAAATGGAACTGCCCAGTGCTTCTAGAAAGAGTAATGACCGGCATTCCCATGAACCACCGGTGATTTTCTGATCCCTTTGTTCATACACTTGCAACACACTGCTTTTCATGAAGAAAAGAAGGGACAGAGTCGCCCTTTTCCTCTCAGTTAGTTCCTGTGCTGCTCTGTGTGTAGGACTATCCTGGAACGATTTGGGGTTTGGTGCTGCATTGTAACACTGTTTTCATTTTCAGTGTAAAACATGCTGCAGGGAGCTCAGAAGTCCACACACAAGGTAATGAAACACGCTGCTGAAGTAAATGGTGCTCTAAATGACAGGAGGTGCCAGCAAAGAGTTGCCCTCATGTCTTGTGTGTGTTGTATACCTCATGTGCAACTTAAAAATTTGTATTCCCCACCTAATAAAAAAAATATCTGGAGTGGTGAAAGGTGGTGTGATTTTTCTGCTTTCATTTGTTGTACATGTTGACTTCCCCAAGTAAATATTTTGCACAGAAATTAACTGATTGTATAATTCTGTTGCACTGTGACTAACAATCCAAAAGGCAGTCCTCATTTGATCATGTAAAGGTTGTCTAGTATAAAGCTGTAGCAATGTACTGTTCAAAGAGATTATTTTTGATTTTCCCAGATTTCTAATGTCTAGCTGACCTAGTAGATACAGAGGGAATAAGCCTCAATTTGACATGTCAACCAAGAAACACACCTGAAGATTTTTTGGAGGTGAGTTGTTCATATGCACATTCACTCCGCCGCGCGTGTGAGATCATTGACACTGAGGACTTTTTAAATCCCAGCAGCATCCAGAGCCAGCTTGCTGATGACCCTCTGCCACGCACCACACCTACAGTGTGCACACGGATGCTGGAAGCACTCACGCCTCTGGTTTCTCTCCACCCCACATTCCCAGGGTTAAGCGATTATGGGATTAGGAAGATAGAGGGAAAGTAGCTGGTTTGTGAACAGGCACAAGAAATATCTGTCTAGGAAACAAGTATCTACTGGCAAGTAATCCTCCTTTCTCTTTGAGTGACTGTCAATACATACATATTCATACTCCGGGTGACTCTGAGCACACACGTTTCAGGCTTGATAGGAATATCCTCGGAATACCGCTGCCAAATGGCGCATCATGCCTCCTCACATCTGATGGCAAAGTACTCAGGGAAGGAGGCTCCAGCTGGCTGCTCTGCACGTCTTGGGGAAATTAAGTAACAAATTCTACAGAAGACTCTGAACTTTCGCAAAGTCTAAGTTCCAGATTATGCCTTGTCCAGATAAAAAGATAAAGAGACTAACATGCAAGTGAACAGAAAAATACCTCACATAAAAAGTTAATCTCTTGATTTAAACAGATCACAAGACAAGTGAAACAGGTAACGTGACTCTTTAAGCCTGTAGGAGAAAGCCTGCCTTAAACTCCTGAACCTCCGTCATGCTCTTGAGCTTCTGGGGTGGCCACCAAAAAGCTTACATTCACTTCAGGATGCAAAAGCAAACAAGCAGGCACAGCCTCAAAGAGCTTCCTAGAAAGAGATGGCAGTAATAAAAGTTCCACTGAGGTCTCAGAATAGAAGAACCATGAGTGAACAATGGGACACAAGCAGGGCAGCCTTCAGCAGTTGGGCAACAGGATGAGAACAGCTACGATATCGCGTAGTTTCAAAATGCAATTCAAAACAAAGGGATATCTCCCCAAAATGCTAAGGCATAGGTGCTCCCCATGTAGAGAAACCGATCCAACTAGCCATAGAAATACACAGCAGATTCCTGCTGTTGCTGAAGACTACAATCATCTTCTCTAATTTGTCTCAGCACCATTTTTTCTCCCCCTCAACTTTCTGTGGAGGAAGAGGACTGGAGGAAAGGCACATGTCAAGAAGGCCAAGCAAGGTAATGGGAACACACCCAGTTCCCATTATAGGGACAAGACAGGTCTGGAGTGGAAGAGCCAGTGCTTCTCAGAGGTGTCTGAGGTAAAAAGAAGAATCCCTCAGGAACCACTCATCATAACATAAATACTTTAAAAGTGCCACACCAGATGTCCCACACTTAGTGTGATAGCCTGGAACCCCTCAGATCTTTCAGCCTGGTTTAGTGCTCCAGCAAGACACTGTCACATGAACCTTACAGAAGGTCCATCCCTCCCAGATTAAAAACACCTTATGACACAGTAGGAAGAATCCAGTGACACCCTGTTTATCCCAGTCACTGTCCTGTTATGGTATGTTGACTGCTGCATGACAGTGACTGCACGTGGGAGGAATACTTGGTATTCACACACCCAACAACTCAGCATTGGTGCCCACAGCTGCAGATGGGACCCCAGAGTCTGATCACAGAGGCTGTCCCAAGTACACAGAACAGACCCAGAGAAATGGAAAAGTGACCACAACTATGACTGAAGATGACAGTAAAGGCAGATGTCACAAAAAGAACCAGAATCAACTGGAAAAAAACATGCCCCTGATACTTTAGGATACTTATGTTCCTAAAATACTCTCAGAGTGTTTTAGGAACATAAGCAGGCTGATGTCTTCGATGCAGGCTGCTCATAGTGAACTTGCCATGAGGTATCAAGCTACTCCAGCACTAAGAAACAACACCAGCTGTTTCTCCCTGTTCCCAAGATGAGAAAGAGTCCCTGTATTTCGTGGCCAGAACATCCACTGCTTTCTTCCAGAATGGGTTCTTGCTGGAAAGGAAAGAAAAGCTGAGTTTCGAAGAAGTAGTTTGGGTAGGATGGGACTTGTACAGCTTTCTCCATGGAGAAGGGAGCTCTTCTTTCTAGAGCAGAGAAGGAAGAAAGGAATATAGGCTGGGTGTCTTAGAGCATGTTATTTATTTATGGACTACCAGAGGGATTTACATTCCTGCTTATTCTGTTTCCGTCCATGATCCTAAGGGAATTCACTGTCAAGGAAAGACAGGAAACAAAGCCAAAGATGAGGACACCAGAACCTAATCCATATATATTGGTATCTACAAACCTGAAACAACTCACTTCTGCAGCTCTAGAAAAACCTGACAACTTTATAGGAGGGAGAAGGTGCCCAGGATAGTGGCTTTATGGCTTCAGTTGCCAAATACAGAAGATAGTGCAATGTCCCTGTTTCAGAAATAGAAGCTGTGAGCCACACCACAGCCAAAGTATGACAGGACTTGATCCCCACCCACATCGTTCTCTTCGGATTCCAAAGGCAGAAAAACTGTGTTGTGAGTAAACATTCAGCTTGACCAAGGAAAGTGAGCGACCACAGGAGGAAACTGCAGCTTGGAAATCCATTGTCTTTGACCTGGCCTTAGAAATCCCCTGGGCTGCTCCTGCTCAGTGTGGTTCTTCTCCTTTGCCGTTACAGAGTGACTTGGTGTTTCCTGTAGGAAGGAAAGTCTTGGAGCTTTGAACAGGAAAGATTGAGTACAGCTTCAAGCTTGGGAATTAACTATGAACTGGCTTTTTGAGCAGCTGCAAGCTAAAAGTGATACATCCAGCAGATGGGAGTCTGCATAGCTGGGTATGGAGTTGAGGACAGCAGAGATGTTTGCTGTCCTGGTGCTCCTTTCTGGCCTTACAGCTGAAATCTTATCAGATTAAAAATTTACAGGGGTTGTACATCTCACCCAAATGGAACAAGAATGGGCATGTCAGTCTGGAAAGGGGATTAACACCTAGCATGTGGTGCAAGGTACAATGCCAGAAGGCTTAACTGAGGAAGCCATAAAAGCAAAAAAAAAAAAGGAAGAATAAAAGATACAAAATTAAATTGTAATAATGAAGATTAGTGCTAACCAAGAATAGCTGTGATGCAGTTAAGATTGCAGTGAAGGAAATTATGATATAAACCATCACCCATGTGGAGCAGGGTTGTTTGACAGTATGTGTTGCTCATTCATACCACATGAGGTGAGTACCAGCACCACACCTGATAGGTCTGAAAGTCTCTGCTTCAACTGGTAGCCCCCAGTGGCAAATACACAGAATGTGCCTTAACACAAAGGATGTGACTCAAAGGATAAATCAGTTTTCTAGTGGCAACTGGATCACTGCTACTGCTACCTCAGTGGTGCATGAAATAATCTTATTTAATCAAAATAAAATTTTTCATTTGTAGCCCTACAGAAATAAAAATCATGTTTCACTAAGCATTTGCAATTAGCAATGAATTATGTAAAACAGATTCAGTACCTTCTACATCAGGGTCTCCAAACGGATTTAATTCTGCTGTGTCAGGATCACCAAAAGGGTTCGTGCTAGAGTTGGCCAGGTCTTGCTCCCCTTCATCCAGAAAATTAAGCTTATTGATAAGCTCTACAAACAAATAGGAATATTGTTTTAGAATAGATACAAACTGTTCATCCAACATATCTGAAGCTCAAAAAGCCCCGTATCAACAGTCCCTCGAAACACTGCACGAGGGTATGGCACGAACTGCACGACTAAGTTAACACAGTCCAGTAAGTACATCAACAAAGGGAAAAAAAAAGTGAAATGAATGAAACTTCTATTTGCTGACAAGAACATTATGTAACAGAAATGACTACTAAGAAAGCCTTCTCTTTTCCTCATTAAATAAATGTTGCAGAACATCTAACAAGCTAAATACGGCGATTTTGGTTGTTCACCTACACGTTAACTATCGGCAGGAAATTTTAATTTTTGGATGCAATGTGCACATGAAAGAAGAGAGGGGACATTTTGTCACTTTAGAAAGGTCAAGTATTACTGACTACACAACTAATGTTTTAAGCTTAGGGTCTGATGGTTTCTTTTTCTTTTTTTTTTGTAATTTTTTTTCTTTCTTGTTCATTATCAGATGACAACGGAGCTGTAGCGGAGACAGGCTCTTTCTCTATCATGTTGTTACCTGTTGGATGCACTACAAATTACTGAGAGTCATGCTGGGTGGAAGCACAGAGATAAAACTGACAGCTGAATACAGGCAGGAGTCAAAAGGTAATGGGTCACAGTAAATACAATCAGAAACAGAAAGAAAGGATGAAAGCTCATAGACCTTCAGAGGAACTGGCTGATTTAGCTGAAGGCATATTTGCTCGCTTTATGCAGTCATCTTGATCTTCATCTAAGCTGCTCAGAGCATTCAACTGGTTTACAATTTCTGTAAATAGAAGCCAGTCAAGACAAACGTAAGGCAAGGGCATTTAATGAAACAGAAGTGGAACGAACACTGTTACCAGAAAGAGAGAGAGAGCGAGGGAGAGAGGGTAAAAGAATAGATTTAGAACGAGTCCTTACAATTATATAACTACAGCAAAGTACCTATGTAGGTGCTTCAGTGATAATTTAACATGAAACCCAGTTAACAAGATATAAACAAGACCTAGCCAGATTAATGGTGTCAGCAGCAGCAGTTAGTTTTATGAGGACGAGTATGTGCATCAGTTGAAAATTTAGATAGATGTACTAGATATAATTTAAAGACTTTTCTGGCTCATGAAGAAAACCTGAATATTAAAACATTGTCAATCAACACAAAACAGCCTCAGAACAATTTATCTCCCCCCCAAACCCTTAAGGCTACAGAAAACTAACCTATACAATATGCATTTTTTGTACTTTTTTATTTATATATACACTCTGATTATTTAATATTTACAATTAGTCACCATTACGTTCTGATCTATGACAAGCTGAATTTACCTAAACAGTTCTAACATACATGATCAGTATTGTCCCAGGAGAAGGCAAACTGAATGTACAAATGACTTGAATTTTCATTGCCATGCTATGTAAGTAACAGTTTGCTGTTTGTCAAAATATCCTATTTCACCTTCTGTCCATAGTGGAGAGCTCTGAATTGCCATTAACCAGTAATTTTTAAAATGTGTTAATGTTTAAGTCTAGTCAAGATGGGGATGCCTCCATAATTGTGGAAGGAAAGAAACAAAAAACAACTAGGTCTTAGTGGCTTCTGGCCCAAGGGGAAAAATTCCTCTCTGCTCCCCCCTAACGCAGTCCCATCCACAGCATCTGACAAATGGAGCTTCTGCAGTAATAGGGATTGAGCCTGGGGCATCTCTGAGAGACCTCAGCATAAGTTTCTGTGGAGAGGGAACAGCCTTCCTCATCCTTCCAGATGATAGAAAGGCAAGAGAAACCTGCGCAGGAGAGATGATCCTGCTTGTTGAATATCACTGCCTCACCAACAGCCTTTCTCATCTCCTGTCTTTTCCCAATGAACTAAATGGATGATGCCTTCTGGTGTCAGCAGTGAAGTTAAAGCTTCATGCCAGTCATTCCTGTATTTCCTTTAAACTTCAGTTTCTTGTGTACACAAGAAGTTACCTCTCAGTAACACTTTTAGTTTATTGCTGTTTTGAACTTGACTTTTTCTCATCCAGCTTTTGTTTGGGAAAGCAAAAGTTTGCCTTTATTCGATGAACTAGTTTTAGGGAGCAAGATACCAAACTGAGGTAAAAATTGAGCAGTATGCTGACTGTCCCAACTCATGTTGGTGCTCATGGCCACCCAGAACTTCCTAGTCAGGGGGGCTTTTTCAGGCTTTTTCATAGCTGACACACTGACACCACTCCTAATTTCATGCCTTCACAGACAGCACAAAGAACCTGAAACCCAAAGCAGACCAGAACCTGATAACATTTCTGTCATATGGATAAAAATTTCCTTGCCAAATTTAAACTGCTTTGCAAAGACATGCCAATCTGCAAATTACCAGATAAAATGACCTACTCTGCCAATATCTATCGGACGTTCTAAATGCTGACAGTAACAAACCCCCAGCAGAACTCCTCTGTAATGCACCTCCCAACTAAACCTGACCTTAAAGCAGAAATCTGCTTACATGGGATTACACTTTTATCTGTCTACAGAGAGTTAACTTAACCAGCCTCACATCCTTATTTTTAGCTCCAACAAATAAGACTATTATCCTAAAAAATAACACCAAAACTGCCCCAAACTTTAGCTTTCTCAGTATAAAACCATACATACACCTGAGAAATCTGCATAATATAATACAATCTTCTGGAAATTTTTAAGACTCGAGATTGACAATGGAACATACCTTCCTGTACTCAAATAAAACAGAGCTGACCTCATAAAACAGCAGTACTAACGAATTAGTAGTTTAAAACAGGCTCAGATGCTGACATGATTTACAATTTATTATGTCAGCATGTGAAAAAAAACCCCAAAACAATTACAATCCAGTTTTTATTGTCAGAAAATAACAAATTAAGTTCAGAGCTTTAAAAAGAGGGAGTTCTTTGATGTGGTCTGAATCACCTGGTCCTATCTGCCAACCTAAACACCCATATGCACTACAATGTTTCTCATTACAATATTAAATGGTTTATGTCATATTTTGGAGTATGGAAATGGTAGGTTGGAGATTTATATCCTATATTATCTTTTATAAATCTCATTATCTACAAACACACATTAGCTTGTTCTACAAGTATGTCACATAAATCACTGGTTTGGGTTTTGGGGTTTTTTTCATTCTTCTCTCTTTCTCTCTCTTTTTTTTTTTTTCCAAGCAGCTTGGTGATCCTGACAAAAAAAAGACTAAATGTACCAGAAGTTTTCAGGAGAGGTACGGTTTTGCAAATTGCAAAAAAGGGTTACACATATTGTTATCCAGAAGCCTGCTCTTGAAACATGCTGGGATTCAGACTCCTGCAATAGGTAGCACATGGGCACGTTGCTGATTCCATGTGGTGCCCCAGGACAGCCACTGCGCTCCTGGGCAGATGGAGCAGGAGGCAGCTATTAACTTCTCCACGAGGCTCTAAGTAGCAATTAAAACATTAAGAGGAACAACATATTTATTACTACCCTGTTTGTGAGTTATGAGGCACATTTTCTTCACAATTTCTTCAAGTATGTTGGGATACCTTGTGTTCCACTGAAGACTAAGGACAGGATAATTCTGGGAGGTTTAAATCCATGTATATTGACAGTGTAAAAACAAAATATTTGGAACTTAATTCATGGCAACAAACAATTCTCAACTTCACACAGAACAGTCAGGGGAGATTCAGCTTTTACACATGAAAAGTTTCAGCAAGAAATACTGGGAAGGAAGAGGGGGAAAGCCTGAGTTGGAGGGAGATTTCCTTAAGTGAAAGTAGTGCTTGGAATGAAAAACATCTTTCAGTCTGGCCAGTTGTATGGCAACAGTTCCATGCTGACCACCCCAAATTCCACAGTGCTTTTGAGGTCAGTCACTATTGCACCACCTATTTCACAGCTGAAGAAACAGAGGCACAGATACCTACTCAAAGTTAGGCAACACATCAAGGAAGAGAAGCAGCATTTCCTAACTCACCTGCACCATCTAGAGCCCCACACAACAGACCTCTCTTGTTCTCCCGGCAGTGGATTTAGACGTTCATCTATGAGACTGTAACTTTGGCCACAATGAAAAAAACCCCCACAAACAAAATTGTTGTACACTGCAGAAGGGAACAGTGTCTGATAAAAGACTTGCTGCACCTCTGGCAGCTGTGCTTTGGGAATGATAACTTTTCAGCCATCAAGTCATCCCTCGCTCTGTGAGAAAACCTTGAGTCAAAGGCAGGAGAGCAATCCCTCCTTCTTTGCTCCTCACACTTTACTTTTTCCAAGCCCAATTACAAACATTAACTGTGCAATGTAATGCTCCCATCGTTCCCGGGAGGTGTTACAGGCAGTATCCCCGTTTTACAGTTGGGAAAACAGGCGCACCGAGGTGAGGGATTTGCCGCGGGGCACTCTGAGTCAGTGAAGCATTCCAGCTCCTCAGCTGCCAACACCCAACACGGCACAAGAGGAGAAAATGTTGGTAGCAGTAAGCTTTCAAAAGGGTTATGTAACTTCCTCAATTAACTTTATGGTATTCTGTGAACACTGTTTTTGAAAGCGCTCTTCACTACAGCAGTTTTGTTACATTTCCTTCTTTCTAAATTTTCTCCTGCTTTTCTACAATGATTCCTAACTCTTTCTCCCTTGCTTCTTCAGCTCTTCTCCCAGCTTTCCCCATCCTTTATATTTATTACAGGAGTCACTGCAACCGGCAATGAAATCAATCTTAAACACATGTTGAAATAGATAGTTTACATCTTATTTATTAATGTTTACTTACTGCCCTATGTTTTATGTTCTCCCATTTGCTTGGGAAATTGCAAGCACTCATTCCATCCCTCTCCTTCTCAAAGGTAGGAAAAGCTGGCTGGCTCACAAAGCAACTCAACTGTTCTAGCCAACATAAGAAGAAAAAATCCAAGGCTGGGCCTTCCCCACGTCATGATTCATTTACAAAAAATCCAACCCAATGCTCCCATCTTGTATCATCAGGAAACAGTATCAGAGCAGGCTGAGCAATGCACAGAAATTGTGTATTCCAGTATTTATTACTTCCGTCTTTCAAGGAGGTATTGTTAGCTTTGAACAGATAATTTTGGCCTCTGCAATAGCAAATGGAAAAACTGAAATGTCTCTAAAACACCTTGAGTGAGGATCTTGTGTTGCACACTGGCCAGCTCACCCTTCCCATCTATCTCCAGGCATGTTCACTCCATACCCAAAGGACAGCAGGCAGCCCAGTCCAACCTACATCAGATTTCTGCTTGTTTAGGAATCATTTGTAGCCTTGTTGAATGCTGCAAAATCAAGAGTTGAGAAGCAAGATCTGATACTTTTCAACTGCTGCCCTGCTGCAGATGGGTTTTCTGCAGTCCTCAGTGCAGTACCTGGCAGATCTCAATAAAACCCTTGTGCACAGGAGTTTCTATAGACTGTCCATTACCTCTCCTTAATTTGGCCTTCTCTGTGATTATTCAGTGGCCTGGTGAACATGTCAGGTTTGGTTTGATGTTGTGATCTGATTTATTCTGGTTACACTGGGAAAGAAGTCGACCTTGCAGAATGATTTCAGTGTGACCAGACTGGTGTATCTCTGCTCCCTGACCAAGAATACATTATCTTGGTTCCTCAGATATTTCATTCCAGACTTTCCAATATGCTCTGTGCCAGACACATACAGCGTAAGCAGAGATTTGGCCAGGGTAAAAAATGTTTAATTGAATATGTAAAGCATACAGAAAACACATTTTCATTCTTTCACAACATTAAATGTAACTAAGTAATAACTGCTTCAGGCTGAACCTTTTGATTGCAACGAAAGCTCAAAAAGAAGTGATGAAAGTAATGTTTCATAACATTGAACCAATGTTCCTCTGAATTTTCAAGAACAGATTTGACAATTCACTTCTTCTCTTGGGATGCTCTTCCCCCACTTTGGAGAAGGATCCCTTTATTTCAGACATTTTAAAAGAGCACTGGAAGTTATGAAATCTGGCACCAGAAGTTAATTTTCTTTTCCTGATTCTTAACACAAAGAGTTCCTACAGAACTCATCTGGAGCAGTATTACATACTGATCTCTACCAACAATTTAACATCATCTCATCCTGATCTGACTTGCCTCGATTAGTTCAGCTATCCTGGACACACTGAGCATTTTCATCAGCAATTCAAATGTGGTTACACTATCTCACTTCAAACAACTTCACTATCAAATTCGTTAAAGTCCTTTAACAGCCTCCCGATTTCTTTTCCATGAGATACCCCCACCCAAAAGGCAGCAATATGCTGCCTGGACTTGCCCTGTTATTGAGCAGAACCTCAGCATCTGTCCATGGCACAACTCATTTCGCAGTTATTCTCACAAACTGCCTTCACTATTTCACTTGAGCCTCTCCTCTTGTCTCCTCGCCCACTGACCCTTTCCCTCTGCTTTTTCTGCTCCTCTGTTCACACTGGTTCTTTGCTTCCCTAAAATGCTACCTACCGAGTGCATTCACTCCTAAAAACAGGACACACAGACACAAATCAACACTCTTGAATTCACAAATATTCAGCTTTGCTGAGTTATGGATGGGTTCCTCTTCAGTCGAGCAATCCTAAATATTGTTTTGGTTGTCAGGATTTTTTTAAGTGAAATAAGAATACACCATAAGGATAAAAACTATGGGACAATTAGCAAAGGAAACTATATTTTACCATGCCTGTGACAAAACCAACCTGTAATTTTTGCAGCCTTTTCCTCTTGATTCACTCTGTTTTCTTCATCTTCTTCATTGTCTTCCTCAAAATCATCTAGGTTACCAATATCAGCTTGTTTCATACTCATCAAACTAGCCAGGCTTTGCATGTCTTCATCCCTAAATAACAACCATCATACCAGGCATTAAAATGCAGCTTGTTAATACCACAGCCGATATAACTACATTCTTAAAAATTCTTTAAATATTTTGATGTTTTCTTTGGGGAGGTCTATGAGCTCAGATCTGATCTTGAATATAGTAAAAGAACAAAATGAATACACTCATAAATATATATCAATTTCTGAAGGGAAAGTTTTCAATTAACAAAATTGTAAAGGGTAAAAAAAGTACTGCTTTGCATCAACAGTTAACTTAACAACTCCTTTCTAAAATCTAAAACCAGCTCAGAAAGGCTGGTAAATGCTTGTCTAGTCTACTTTGGTTAAAGTGAAAATGCTTGGCCAGACCTACTGCCCATATGCTGCACGCAATACCTATCACTACATTCATTTATAACTCCTGATGCCTTTACAGAAATTTAAATCCCTTTTCTAAATATCTGTAATCATTAATAATACTTTAAAAAAAGTTTAGTAAGGCAGTGTCTATTTACATGTACTGGAACCAATGCTTTCACAAAGAGCAGCTTTGTTCAGATCCCTTGTTGAGGGCACTATGAAAGCCCTCTCAATAACTTACAATCTACCTGACTTACAGTCTTCCGTCTGAAACCTACCAATTTCAATGGGAAGAAGGTACATGCAAACCTAAATAGATCAGTTTTTACAAATTATGGCCTAAACCAGCATAATATAGCTATTTACTATATAGTTCATGGATGCTGGCTGTTCCAAAAGAGTTAAATAGCTTATCTGCTACTGACTTTTTCCATTCTCATTTTCAGCTGCATTTTAACCATGTTAAATCACAGCTAAACACTTAAAAATATCATTCTTATATGGTATGCCAAGATGTGGTTCACAACAGTTTAATCAGAGAGGGGAAACAGTAACAGCAATTAATCATAATGAATGCATCTGTGGCTTTCAAAGCATGCAGATAAACTTTTTTGTGTCAAAATGCTTTAGCATGGCAGCCTGGAAAGCTGTTCATGCAACATTTTTTGGGCACTTGTATCGCAGCGGGCAATGTCTACAAATGCATTCAGAATACCAAAAGCTAGAAGTAAACTGTTAGTTTTTTGGAGACTGGAAATTTCTGGAAAAGAAATTTAAGCAGAGGTAGAAGAACCATTAGAGCAGTAGTTTCCTCATCTACCTCTTTTTGTTCTGCCATTCTCACATTGCTATATGCTAGAGACAGAAAGGAAAAACAAAATTAACCTAGCTGAAACCAGGATTGTGACAGACAATCCATTCTGCAGCCACATGAATATCCAACATCTGGAACCTGACAGAAATTGCAAGAGAGGTTGCAACATCTGCAAAAATAATCTGTACCCTCTGCCCTCCCAAGGCCATTGAAATAAGGGACAGAACCAAGTGAGTGAGTCAAGGGAGTGGTAATCAGTGCCCAAGAGAACTCTTTCCACAGGATGTTCTTGTGCTCAACACAAAACCTGAACTCTGACTCCACCCTCCCTCACCTTCCAACTGGCTTTGTCCTTATTGGCATTCTTCGCCAAACATCAGCGGGCTCCCTTGAAGACTGCCAAGGGTATTGTGGGATGAACACACACATGCACATAAACATACACTCCTGCTGATTTCAGACCTCTAGATACCTTTAAGCTGTTGTTATTTAAAATGCCTGTAAGAGTAGAGCACAAGCCATTTGTGTCTGAAGAGCACAAGGCTGAAATCAGAGTAAGAAACAACTTTTACTCAGTTAAGAAACCAAGTATGGCAGGAATGATAGGTATGCTGAAGGATACTCTCAAATTCCACCATTCTACACAGAGAGAGCTCTTTATCCAAAGGATTCTTTGAAAAGCAACACAAAGCAGGCAATCTGGTTTTAAAAAAAAATCCAACAAACAACAACTTACGTGGCTTTTCCTTCCCTCAGGAAAATACAAGATAAGGAGAACTGTAATGTGGCAGATACCACTTTCTTAGACAAAGGCTTGAATTTTAACCTGACATCTGTCTGTGTAGGCATGGGGCTGGCATACTGTTTCATGTTGATGCTGCTGGTGGCAAGCGCTTTTCTACGTCCAGAAGGAGATTCCTGAAAGCAAAAGAAAAACAAAGCTAATGTAAAAGGTGCTGTTACACTAAAACGTGCACGTGCACAAAACAAAAAATGCACTTATTAAATCCGTAGCGGGGTTCTGGGTTTTGTTTTTTTCAAAAAATAACTATGGCCCTGTCGAGTTACAACAAACCATTTCTTAAACTACGTCAGTCACTAATGGTAGTCACCTTCTTAGTGCAATTGAAAACAAAAAAGGTTGGCCATTGTGATTAATGGTGTTCCACACAAGCTCTAGGATGTCTTTAAAGGCTTGAGCTTGAAGCAGATCCCCAGCACACATCCAATTAAACTGCTGGGAATATATTTCCATTTCATTTCACAGCAAACTGGACTCGCTCTGTCAAAACTTGGATAGTTCTGGACTAGAACTTCCAGCCTATGGAAGACATGGGTTTCAACCATGCATGTATTTCTTTACATAATGGTTTGAGGTCACCTAGTTTGTGTTCCATGCTCAAATATAACACCTGAATATTTTTCAGAGCAGTGGTTCTTCTCAGTAGTGTTGTACATGCATTATCAAGAGTGACAGGTTTCTGAAATGGAAGTTGACAATACTTCTGAAAATACTGATAAATTTTTGCAAGGAAAAAATAAAAAGCAAAATAGATAAAGATAAAAGCCAAAATTTTATTTGAAAAGCCTAAGTTGTATTTCAATATAAAAGTGTTGTCCATGGTTTAACAATTCAGACTTACTAACCTAAAATGCATCTAAGAATCTACTCTCTTGTTCTATCTAATATCAGTATCAGCAGGAAAGGAATGATTATATGTCAAAAAGCTCCAGTAACAAAAAACAAAACAAAAAAGCCCAGCTATTAATTCTTTTGAAAACTGTTCTCACAATAAGACTACCTTTTACTGCAGTTGACAATTTGTGTTGAATAAAGAATACTAATTCAATCAAAACATTCAAGCATCCTTTTTCAAAGTACTTGACATTTCTGCCCAGTAGAATAAGTCAGAATGTAATATGTCATCCCCAAAGAATACCTTGTTTAAAAAACTAGCCTTATCTGACAGATTATGCACAGCAATATTATACAGAACTATTAGTGCATGTAGATACCTTATGAATGAATTTCAAAAATGCATCAAACACTTGAGAAGGATTTAGGCCCTCTCAGAAGAAATACTTAAGAATATGCAAATACTCTCAGCTGAATCAAGTTGAACAGATGCGACTCTCACAAACAATAGGAGTGCTCTTTCCCCAGCTGCAGTTGTCAATCAAAGAGCAAGATTAAGGTCCAAGGTTCTGACAACGTGTAAAATGGAAAGTACGATCCGGGAGTTTCCATTATTGCACAGATACGAACAACAATAATCTGTTATTATATCATACCTTTAGAATAACTAACATTACAACTTGTTATACCGAAGGCAAGGTTTGCTGCAGCGCCTGTTCAGGCATCTATACCCAACAGGATCTTGGACAACTCAGCTTGGAAGATTTTGAATAGTTGATGTTGACAGTAAGATGTTGATCTTAGCAAGATCAACAGATCTTAGACAGAACAAATGATGAACGTGGGTACTTGCTTGCAGCCTTCCAGATGAATCACTGATCAGCCACACCACGCCACACATGTATTCTGATGTGCTCCTCTCAGTCTGACCATGAAAATCACTTCTCAACAGCTGTGAATTTCCCCAATTCAACAAAGATCTGGATTTATTTCCTTGTGTAGCTGCAAATGCCTTCTCAGTGCTGGCTCACCTGTTAAATGCACCCAATGCCATGAGAGCAACACACAGACCTCCCACAAGGTCCCTTGAGGGGAAGCATCACAGGGAACACCAAGATGCTTCAGTGACTCTGAAAAATAGGGGTACTTGGGGGCAGAGCTACTTTCTCTTGTTACAAACACACCATCTTATCTGATAAGTCAGATGCATGTTGTCTTTATCAAGGTGATTCTACTAAAAAAGTCAAAGCAAACAAGATAAGCCAACCCAATTTCCAATTCAATGGTGGTTCTGAAGTGAAGAGAAAGAACACAGCATTGAACTTGCAAGCATGCAAAAGCTGGACACAGATATCGAGGCAGAAGAATTTTGAAATGATGTGAAATTACATTTTCACTTAGTATCTACTTATTGTACAAATGATCATCTTGTCATTTGCACCTTCAGATTATCTGGATCAGAGAGTGAATAAGAGACACGAATAAGGAAGAGGCAAAGTTCTCCCTCTGAAGATGATCAGCAGCACTTCCTAATGAAATCTTCTGGGGTGAGCTGATGTAGAGGAAAAGGGAGATGAGAATGCAGGCAGCTGTGTGCCAGGACAAAGGGAAAAAACCAGACATGAGCAAGAAGATTTTCCTATCACTGCATATCCTGATGTGCTGTGAAGAATAAGATACACTTGGCAATCAAGTTCAGTCTTCCTAAGAAATTAATAAATCTCATAACATTTTTGTAGGCCAAAGACAAAAGTTGACTTTCCAGGTTCCAATTGCCTACAAAAATCCAAATTTGTGAGTTTATCACAAAAAAAAACCCAAACAAAAATAGACAGTGCCTGATCTTTCAAATCTTATTTTGCTTCACATGCAAGTTTAAGTATATCCTCCTACTCTCCCAGAAAGTGAAGTCTGTTAGAAGTGTGGCAATGTTTTCTCCTTTTAAGCTTTACAGGTTTGGCCTTATATGGTTTTAGCTACATAAGTAGAGGCCAAAAAACTTTTTGCACCTTAAAAAGAATATTCTCAAGCTTCTTAGAATATTCTCAAGCTGCTTAGGTGTATGACTGATTTCACAACAGATTGTGTCTTCTACTCTGACACACAACCAACTTCTGAAAAATTGTCCTGGGATGCCAGAACATGATAATAATCACTTCTTACAAAGATTGTAACATTTTCTTCAAAAAAACATACATGCTTCATATAATAAAATCTGAGTTACTCCAGAACCACAGAGAAATTTTCTTGCAGAAGAATAAATAATTCTTAAATCACCAGAGATAAAATAATCCAAGAATGGAGTAGACAGCAAACCTACAAGCAGAGCAGACAGAAACAGCTCAGCAGTAGGCTGGAATGAGTTATTCCAAGGAGAAGCACACTTTGGTAGGATACTGAATAAACAACATCCATTTAATGGTAAAAGCCTGATCTGATGTTACTTGTGTCTCATATGAGCATGTGGAGTTTTGTGGAAAGTCAAGCAGGAATCCCAACGCAAATGTTTCAATTGCTCAACTTTTCTGCTTTTGCCTATATAATCAAAGTTTAAAATGTGTAAGGCTCTGTTATGCCTCCAGGTGTTTTACGTACATGTGACTGCCAGGGTTGCCACATCCTGTTTTGTGAAAGGGTGGCATGAAAAGTCAATTTTGAAGTCACAAGAGGGAAACAATCAAACGTAACAATAAAGAGAGGTGACAAAATACAACACTTAACTGTGAAGACAGAGCACATTCTGTAAGAAAACAGTAATTTGGAAACCCTTTATTTTTAAGGAAGGCAATGCATTATGCAAATAAAATCAGCTATGATATCTGAATGTCGCAGAAAAGACAGAAGATAACATACAATGCCAGTAAAATACACACACCTCTATGTTATCTTCCAGCTCAAACATCCTACTGAGGCTGAGAATGGGCACTGCTAGACTCAGAATACTTGGAGCACTGGTTAACAACCTTTTTTTGCTGTTTCATGTTTGTTACTGTATAGTTCAAGCAAGTGAAGCAGCACACTGGAAAAAAAAGTGCCATTCTCCTAGAAATCATTAATAAAAGATTAAAAATATAACTACTTGGTATGTTAGCAGAAACTACAGCAGCCTGTATTCTTGCATAACAGAATAATGGCTGTGCTGGGTCAACTAAAGGCTCTGAGAAACCTGTACATTATTTTAAAAGTACATTGTTTGCAAAACTGATCATTATAACCAATTTAAGAAGAGTAAAACCTGCACATAAACACACAGCAATACTTCTCCACTATTCTCTCCTATGTTGGGGAATTTCTGCTTTTGTACTCTACACTTTCCTCTCACGAGCAGCTTCACCCTCCTTGACAGTCTCCTCCTCCTACTCCCTACAGTCCCTGAAATGCCTCAAACATACACCATTATTTTGGGTGAAATCACCCTATCTGAGCAGTACATCAAGTTGTATCAGCTGTTCCCAGCTGGCAAAGCAGCAGGATGAAGCACATGGCTGGCTCTGCACTGTGCCCACTGAGCAGTTGATACTTGTGCATCTTGGTCCTTCAGGAAAGATTTGAGCAAATTATTAAAAATCTGGAATAAGAAGAAGAGCTTGAAGCTAGCAAAACAAAAATTAATACAGAAAACAGAAAGACTTCCTAATACCCTGGAGTACTTTGACTTCTGAATTCAGACAAAGAAATACACAGAGCAAGCAATACTCTTATCAATAATTAATAAAATCAATAAAAGCTGCATTCCTTTTTTGTATAGAAGAATGTTAGTAATAATGAACTTGGGTAGTTCCCAATTTCTAAGCATGCTGTTTGTGTTTGCACAGACTTTCAAAACATTGTCACCTCAGATACCAACAGAAGAGCAATTCACTGGAGCCATGAGAAAGACAAATTCCAGTCAATATGAAGCCACAGGAATCACAAGCAGCGAGTGCAGGGCCAGGCTCAGACGAGCTCTCACCTTGCACTCGGCTCTGCCAAAGCCTGGGGACCTACAGCACACAGACACAGACTGCAAACAGGGTTTCAAAAAGCTGTGGATGGTTTTTCAAGGAGTCCCCAACAGCATTTTAAGTTACTTCCACAAACCCTCAAGTGGCCATCACATCACAAAGTATGGGGCTAGAGAAGGAAAAATCAACATTGGCCAAACTGCAATCAGTTCAAATGAAGCCAGTGAAGCTGCATTTACTGTCCAGATACAGGGCCAGACCCATTTATCACACAAATTCCTCTTCAGTAATGCAACCATGCATTATTCCCTGCCACAACATTCCTGACTCTGAGCAGTGCCAAGCATCCCAAAATCTACTACGCAGGAAGTGCCACCCTTCTATAAATATGTGCCTGGCATAAAGGATTCCCACAGCCTGATCTCCTTCTACAACGACAACAATGTGGAGCAAAGCTATGTACCACAAGCCTTCTCTAGGAATCATCCTCACCTTTCCCTACTAAAGTGGTCCTTTCACAGCAAACAGGACTAAAATATTCTTAAGGAGCTAAGAGCAGAGAGCTTGGCTCATAGCTTTAAAAGAAGCAGCTCATTTTTACTTGGAAGATGATGATCACAGATGACAGACACGTCACACCATTAAACAGTGCCCAACTCTGTTCCAAAGGAAGCAAGCCAAAAGATTAACACCTTCCCATGAAAGGTCTGAACTCAGATTCTTAATTTATAGGAGAGACAAATAATGCTGTGATGTGAATTTCATGCAGTCTCCTTTCCTTAAAAATGTGTTTTTAATGACCTTGTATCCTGTACTTACCAACTGACTGGCAAGTCTTCTTCAAGGTTAATGTAAGAGGTGCAAATAAGTAAGAAACGGCTTTGTATTTTCTGCTAAACTGCCTCCAAGCTTCTAGAGTTACACAGAATCAAAACACTGGCTGGGTTTTGTTCATGGGGTATATTCCTCTGGGTTATTTGGGCTGGGGAAAGAGTCGCCCCCAGAGAAATCAGCAGGATGTGTTTTACCTCTGCACACCTGAACTCAGCTTGCCTACACAGAGCTGTGACCCCGCTGTGCTGTCTGTAACCCCCGAGGCTCCAGTGCCCTCCTTTCCACACACACATATTGAGAAATAACAGGAAAACATTTCCATTCAGCAGAAACCAGACCAAAAAGTACTGAAGTTCTTATTTATTTAGATAGTAAATGGTCCCTCTTTAACAGAAACATATTAAGTAATCCATAATCACTGTACAAACATTACCCAAAAAAGATCTAACTGGGGAAGACAAGAAATTTCCTTACTGGATATTATTTTGTCAAAAGGAACAATCATTTTATTGTCTTTCTCACAGACAAGGAAAACATACAGCATAATATTTTTAGGGGCTGCTTTTTCATCTTTTACAAAAGCAAATGCTAAAAAGCCCACAAAGATATGCAGATTTCAAGGAGGAGCAAACTTTGGCAGAAAATAACTGACAAAGCAATTTGTCTAGCCCTAAAAACTCACTGAGGGAAACCATGGGTTTCCCTCTCCTCTGGCTTCAGAATTAAAGGAGACTGTTTTGGAGGAAAGCTGTCCCCTGACACAAAGCCCACTGCCCCTGCAGCCCCCACCCAGCACCAGAGAGGAGCTGGAAGGTTCTCCCTCTCCCGGCGTGGGATGCCAGCCCTGCGCCTGAGCCGCACGCACCATCTTGCTCAGATGAAAAGATCACTGCTTCACCAGCAGAGCAAAATGGATCACTACAGAATTTAATTTGGGAGAGTATACAGCAATTAAATGCTAAAATAGACAAGCTACAGGGAGCTCTCTCAACTGGAGAGAGTAAATTAGAAACTATGTCAGCTAAAATAATTTAGACAGGCGGATGGGAGATTTGGAGGACCGAATGAAGGCAGCACGATCTCTGCTGAAAACTTGTTTAGAAGCAAATAATGGTTCAAGGTATCCAGAACCTTATTAAGAATTATGATGCATTTGAATGGAGAATTTAATGTTTAAAAAATTCTGCACATACCAGAAAGGTTGGAGCCCTAGACACGAGGGCTCGGAATGAAACAAAACATTTTTAAACACTGAAACAGCTACCATTAATTATACAAATATGTATTTGTTATCCTCACAAAGTGACCTTTGTCCTTGTCAGAACCAAAGCCCTCGTACTAAACCATTTATCATACTGGTCATATCTTGGGTTTAAGCTCAAAGGCTCCTTCAAAAACACCAACATGATGGTTTTAACAGCACAACTACATTGATGAATCATTATATTGGAAGCACCACACATTGTTTCTTATGCAGCACAAGCAGAGACAATAATTTCAGTAAGCAAAGAGAAAACACTATATGCTACTTCAGCTTCTGTCTTCTTACAGCCCCACAGGATTTCACTGGTGCCCCGAGAGACTGAGGTATGTAGTGAAAGGTTCTTTCTGACCAAAATCATACCCGTGGGTGTGCTCAGCTGACCTGCTGTAGGTAACAACAAACCATTCATCTCCACAGGCTAATCCTCTGCATTCACAGACTCTGGAAATCTCCAATGATTAACATCAGACAGGAAGTTTAGAAAGAGAAACGATACCTAATAAATTGAGGCAATTCATCTACACTATGCAGAACGACACCAAGAAAATTCAGAGGTCCTTTTTTTTTTCCTAGCAAAAAATACTATTAAGCTTCTTAGACAACAACTGGACGTATGGCAAAACATGTGCATGATTAAAATTTTAGTTGAGAATTCATTATAGAGGCCATACATATGAGACAGGTATCCCCTTCTAAAGTGGGCTTGCTGCTTGCAAAGGACAACAGAGAAAAAATTACAGGTGAGCTGGGTAATTTTAATAAGTAGCAGATAACTACTGAACCCTGAAATACTGAACCTTGCATAGGATGTGGATAACTGCTTTATGTGTCCATTTATAACATCTTCAATTGCTTTCTCCTGTGGACTGGTTAGTAATGCAGGAACAACTCCTGAATACCCTACCACAGAAGGAGACTGATAACTGATCTGACAAACATTCACTTTAGTACTTGTAGCTTTTTTGCTCTTTCAGATCACTTCCTCTAGAGATGCTGTGCAAGTTTCTCTTCTTCTATACTGACAGGTTTAAATTTACTGTTAGATAGACGCCTTTGATCAGCTAAACTCAGACTGTCCTTGCACTTGATGCAAACATTACCATATCTTTGCAAAGTACGTGAATTTCCGCTTGTGTTTGCAGAGCTACAGCTTGTGCTGCACCACTCAGGAGCCCTGGAATACTTGACTATCCTGTTTCCCTTAGCAGCAACAAAAGGATATCCTTTCCTGCAAAGTCTAGATTCCCAGCATGCTGAGCTCTCTAATGCCCTAATGGTTCTGCTTCCCTTTCATGGCCATTTACTCACTCCTGTTGGGATCACTCCATGGTAGAGACTGTGTGCTCCTTTCCTTTCCCCAAATGCTACAGCAGCCAGGGATGTGCCCATCTTCCCCAGGTCTGCTAAGGTACAGGGCACAGCTGTGTGCAAGCCTGTGTGAACTACTACACAGTAATCATTAGCAAGCAAAAGCCATCGAGATGAAATCATTTTTTATATAATAAAAGCTATAAGAGTAATTCCTACTGTAAACTCCCGTACGGAAGTTCAGCTGAAGTTGGCAGAGAAACTTATTATCACCAACTGGCTGTTTAAGTCCTCAAACCTTTCCTCCCAAGGGAGCAGATTCAAGGAAGCCTAGGCTTGAGCTGCTGCTGACGCATTCCAGGTGAGGCTGTTGGGAAAAGCTCTGCAGGCAGGGCTGGCAGTTTGGCAAAACACAACAGTCCCTCATTTCCCGGGAGCTGTGTGCCGCTGGATCCTTCACAGTGTGCTCCAGGAGCAGCTCCCATGCTCTGCCTCAGCTGAGGCACTTCCAGACAGCGTTCCCCTAGGCTGGGTTTGTGTTCCTTCCTGCTTCTGAAGGGTTTGTTGTACAACTGTATAGCATTTCTGTAGAGTTAGATTCAACACAAAGTTGAAAGAAAGATAATTTACCAAACGTTAGAGAAGGAGAAACAGCAGATGATAAAGTTAGCTCCCAAACTTTTCGCAGAAACTGGAGTAAGAAACACACTTGTTTTGTGTGACCTCCTCTTTCCAGGGGGAGGACAGGGGAGCTGACTTGATAATCATGACTTCATTTACTGCTTAGCAGCTCATAACTCCACATTTTTTCATGTCTAAAGGGACTCACAGGTTGTTCTCTGGTTTTTGTTTTAAACTAATAGGCAATACCTGTTACAAAATTTACATTTAAGCTCACCTACCAGTGCCTGGCACTTCAGCTCTACTTTGCCTGACAGGAAGCCTCCATTGTTATGATTCACTCCTCTGCTGTGGGCAGAGGTCTCCCATGACCTCTGCACCTTCAAATAGCTACACAAGAGAGATATCCAGATGTTCCCCCAATGGAAGTCAGCCTTTAAAACAATTTTTTTTTTTAAAAAAGAGTAAACTAGTTAGCTATTTATTGTTGGTTTCAGATGTGAAAAGCTCTTCTGTTGATTACATCTTCTTTTCTCTTTCTATTCCAGTCTCTAAAGTTCCTTACTCTGTCTTGATGTCACTTCAAGACAAATACCCAGAATCCTTAATGCTTAAAAGATGGGCTTGAAATAACACCTCAGGCTCAGGAGTGAATATTTAATGTGAACTCAATATAACATTAAGAACAGTTATTGAAAAATCTAAAGTTCGGTACCTCAGCCCATGCCTACCTGCAAACCTTGTCCGAAGGAAACAAATACCATGCAGGAAAGCATATGTGACACAGACCCCAGAATTAACTCTTGATTATTGAAACAAACTTGCAAACATAAGCACGTTATTCAGCTTCCCCTGAACATAACTTGCATTAACTGCTCCAACAACCTTACATACTTTCACTCATCTTTCCAGAGAAAGACTTGGTTATTTAGCATAGATAAAACCCGTTAAAATGGGATTTGTGAAATACCAGTGTGTCATAACCAGTTGTTATCTGAGGATAACTTCCACAGAATGAATGCACAACGTTAAATAACAAAGTTTGCAAGGCTTATGACAGAGGAAAACTTTCAAGAGTGTCAAGGGAAGATATTATGACTCTTACATTAATTTTTTTCTGTTCTGGAAGTTGAACCTTGACTGCAAAAGCCCAGAGCAAATGGCTGAATGGTCTGTAATGCCTGATGGCTGTGTGCTGAGCAGCGATGCTCACACCATGAACATTCTCCTGGGCAGAACCAGAGACTCCAGGTCAAATTACTGATCACTTTGAGAATATCTTAGAGTTAGGCTAAAAGGCCACTTCAAAAAAGACAGCACAACGTTATTCAGAGTGAATATGTCAGCAATATTATTGCAGCATGAATGTATCTCCATGATTAAATTCATGACTGTACTCTTTTTATTCTCTTGCATCTTGCTCACAGCTTCACAGCAAGTGCCAAAATCACCAGAATATACATAACAACAACGGGATACAACACAGCTGGAAAAGTGCCCCAAAACACAGAGAAATTGCTGGACCTGCTGTTGCTGCTCCCTCTCCCTGTATCTCCCACTGCCACCAAGGGGACACACTGCAAGGCCACCACTGCCCTCAGCTGTGGGCAGTGGCTGGGATGCTCATCACAACATCCACTCTGGAAGAGTTGGCTTTTCAAGGAAGTGTCTCCATTCCAACAGACAGTTCCCTTGCCCGTGCCACTTTATTCCTGTTTCCATTATCCAAACCTGCAGCTCACTATCAGGGGCAAAACCTCTGTGAAACAGCTTTAATGTGCAAGTCTCCTCCCAGCTGTTATGTCAGAGCAGTGTGGCTGGCAGGGGATGGCTCCTGAGTGCAGTAGGGCTCAGGAGAGAGAAAAAAAACGGGATCTGTGGATCCCACCGGTGTCGTCCTGCGGATGGGTGGGTTGGGTCTGATGCAGGCAGGAAGAGGCAGGGGGCAAAGGGTGGGAACACAACCAGGGCAAAAGGAAGGCAGCTGAAAATTCACATCTGTGTGAAGCTGGAAGAGGGACGTGCTCACACATGTCAGACATCTCAGCTGTCACACCCTGTGCACACACAGCAGTGGGAATGGTGTGTGGTGCAGGTGCAGTTATTTATTTATATCTATGTTTATAAACAACACAGTGTACATTTTAACAGCGAGGAAAAACACAAAGCATTCCAAAATGCATTTCAGCAATAAACATAAACCTCAAGTTTTTGAAAGCCCATCCATCCCTCCCTCCCTCCAAATTTGTTTCAATCAGGGAAATAGCTAAATGGATTTCTTCTAACTTTGTACTTAAAGTAAAATTCACCTCAAGGCTGACAAGCATAGAAAATTTCAGTCGAATGGGTGATTTTTTTTTTTGTTAAAGCTGCAATAGCCTGAAAACAGGGGCTTGTAATGAAGCTGCCCCATCAACCATAACCACACTGTCACTAGAGCAACACAATCATATTGCCTGTGCAAAGAAGCAATGCATTTAACATTTTCTTCACTGTGTATTATCTATGAGCTGAGTTTGTCACAGAGATATGTGGCAGTTCCCTGCAATACTTATGAATATATGGCAAGGCATACAAGAATCCATCTGTCTGCTTCAGCAGAGGTTTGTCTTATTACATTTTGGCAAACAACTTAAAAACCCACCCTTCTCTTACCTTAGGTTTCTGTTAAATACTGTTACTATCAAGAAATAGAAGTCATCTGAGGCAAACATCTCAGATCTTCCCATTGCTATTCTCTATTACTAATGCACGTTACATGTTCAATTCTCCCTTGCTGTTCCTATGAAAAAGGTCTTGTCAAAAACAGATTTCATTTTTTCTGTGTATGCACAAATTAGTTATGGATGATTAACAAAGCATTCATTCTTTTATTTGCTTTGGCTGAGACTTGATCTGTGTTACATTCATGTGAGGGAAGCACTCAATTTTACATTGATTAAATATGAAACACAGCACTCTTGATAAAAAGAGTTGTATTCAGAGCTGCATATTATACTAACAAAAGATGCATGCTCTTGAGCTAATAGTTTCTTAAACAAGTTTTTCCAGATTTTTAATTGCAAAAAACTTGATACAGCTTTTTTTTTTTCCTTCTCAGCAAGCACTGGGCAGTAAGAGCTTTGTGTCCCAAAGCAATCTGGTGCAGCCTTAACAACCAACAATAGTTATTTCAAATTGAATATAATAAAAAGGAATCTTCAAGTTCTGCCCTACGATTTGATTTCTTGAACATAACTTGCATTATAAAACTTTTTTTAAAAAAGACTGCAAAACAAATCATAATTATAGAATCTTTTATTACATCAAAAATTCAACAAAAATAAAGAGGTATTGGAGAAGTCCTATGGAAACTCACAGCCAGTCATAACTGAGAACTTAGCCCTGATCTGCTGTCACCTACTCCAGCTATCACAGGATAACATGTGCATAAATGCTCCTCAGTAAGGCCCATAAAAATCTCCATGTCCACTAAACACAGTGACAGAGTGACACCAAAAAGGATGCGCCTCAGTTCAGGAAGGTATTTAAGCACAAGCCTAACTTTAAGTACACAATCTACTTGTAATTAAATCAAGTTAAAGAAAGCCATATGATTAAGCACCTTGTTAAATCTGGGAACAAATTATTAGCCCTTATAAACCAGGAAATTCTATCTTGGAGTTTACAGCACATGGAAACAAACACGAGCACACAGGAACACACACGCATGCAGGGCATTGTGATGCTGTTGCAAGAGGGGATTTATTTTTAGTGTAACTATACAGAGTAAGGGCAGCTCTTACTCAGAGAGTAAGTTAGGAGGAGGTCTGGCCACACTTTCATTCTTTTCTAAACTTCCAACAACAACTGATGGTCTTATAAAACCTTTGCTAATGTTCCTACGCCACAACATAAGTCTATTCAGTATCTTTCTTACAGATCACCAAAATGGAAGCATGAACTTAGAGTTTGCATTTCACTGCCAAGGAGAGAGAGTCCCACCACAGCATCAGGCTAGAAACAGCCCAAAGCAAGGGAAATTTGATGCAAGTTGGGCTTAGAAAGGACAGCTAGTGCTCCACATGGAAGAAGGTGATTTCTTGGGGTGCCCCTGAAATACCACAGAGCTGGATGAGAGGACAGCAGGAGAGAACAGACGGAAATATGACCAAAGTAGGTTACTGCATGGTCCCTGAGCAAAAGGTCTGTGTTCCCCACGAAGGGAGATGTTTGCTAGCTGGCAGCTATCTGAAGAGCCCAATAATCCATCTGGAGCAAGGTCCCTCCAGCTCTAACATGGTGCAGGTAGTGGACAAGACAGGGCTGGCGAAGGCAGCCAGGCCTGTATGGAGCAGCCAGGCCTGTATGGAGCAGCCAGACTGTAGCACGGGGTGTGAGCTCCTGCAGGACACGAGGAGCATGAGGGGTGCCGGGAACACCCATCCTTCCCCATGGCCCTCATCCAGAGCAGAGGCACAACTGAACGACCTCCACCTGACCCTGCAGCCCATCAGACAGCGCCTGGCTCCGAACACATCTCCTATCTGCATCCCACTTTTCCAGCCACAGGCTCCTTCCTGCCTTGCACCAGCCATGGCTCTTTACTGGCTCTTGTTTCACTACCCAGTTCCTCTCACTAAACCGGCAGAAAACTCACCCAGAAAAAACCCCACAGTGGGTCAGACTGAGCTCTCCAAAGGCCAGGTGAGCACCAGCAAGGGCACATGGAGGGGCTGCTGCACACAAAGTGGGGAGCAGGGAGGACAGAGCAAGAAACCACCTGCTTTGACAGCAGCATACTGAGAATAGTTCAGCCATCACATGTGGTTGCATTTTTATGCAGTATTGTGTGGAGATTTACTCTTCCTGTTCCAGCCTGTGTGAACTCAGCTCCCTGTCCCTGCAGATAGAGGATGGTTGAACTGAGACAAAGATGTTTTTTTTCTTTAAGGAACTCCAAAAAGAATTTTTTTTCCTTTGCTTCAGGTCACATAAGAACACACAAAAGGACAAAGCAATAAATGCTCACATGCACTTTCTTGTCTTTATTTCCATTCTCTGGAATGAGGCCAGAGACATCTAAGTAGTGCACTCTGTTCTCTTCCACTCCCTCACAGAAATTACGGACTCTCCTTTGCAGCCAATTTCCTCCTCCTTCTCTGTCTGGGCCCAAGCTTCAACCACTACAAAACAATGTTCCCCTGTTCCTCTCCAGGGCCCATTCTCCATGCATCTACCCCAGGCTCTCTGAGGCCTCCCAGACCTTTAAGGCTTTACTTTTACAGACGCAGGATGAAAACCTGTTCTTTCCGCTTCCATTCTGGGAAAATTCCACTCTCTCCCCACTTTGCATATGAACTCTGCTGCACTCATTTCCTTCAGGTTCAGCCCCTCCACAGTGCTGAGGGGCTGCCACTCCTGAGGGCATTGGTACGGCAGCAGCCCTGCTCAAACGTACCTGACACAGTCATAGAGCTGCCTTGAAAAATACAGAAATGTTTCGTGGCACAGGTTGTCCTCAGTCTAAGCCTGAAACTTTAAACTGGGCATTGGCAAGTCAAACAGCAGGTATGTCACACGTTACACCACATTCCACCTGGTAAAAATATCTAAATTCTCTAGTATTAGACTTGCACAATTTATAACTCATAAAAACAAGTGCTACAAAGTAAATACCAGTTTCAAACAATCAGTTTTTACACATTCATTTAAAAGGATGTTATTCTCCACATTCCAGCTACCTCATGAACATTCCTGGAGTGTTAGAGGCACAAGCACCGTCAACATTTCCAAAGCTCCCCTAGAAACAAGTTCACATGTGTACAAAAGGCAGAGATATTTCTGATAGCTTGTTTATTAATACATCATGTTGCCATCTAAAACAAATACAAGAATAAATTAATAAATACAGAATATCTTGAATGGAAATATCTTCCTCTCTACTTCTTGGCTGTGAAGTTAACATAACTTATGGAATTGAAAAAAATCTCAGTGCTAATTAACTTAATATTTGATCCATCCATACTTAAAAACATTCCACAGTAAAAGCAAATAAAAAACAAAACCAAAAAACTCCACAAACACAAGCAGATCTAATCTCATAATTATTGTCACGTAGAAGCACTTATGAGACGTATGCATTAATCAATTATCAGAAAGTAGTGCTTCAGTCCCAGGTAGTCAGCAACAGCACTCGTATAATATTACAGGGAGCCTGATGTTTTGGCAAAACTAGAGCAGGAAAAAATGAAACTAAAAGGCATATTGTACATGTGACCTACAGGACTGGGATTATTACTTCTAAGCTTATTAAGAGTAAAAGCTGTCAGTCGGACCACCCCACAACCAGGGAGGAAAACTGAGATTACTCAGCAACAAAAGGCATAAAAAGGAGACGTGTCTTCTTGGAATGGACGGAGGCAGAGAGTGAACCACAGCCCTGCTTCAGCTATCTGAGCAGTAATTGGCTCACAGGAGCGACTGCCACGTTAAGGCATTATCATTATCTAGCTCACATAACTGGAAATTCACGCTCTGTTCTTTAAATTGGCTTAACCAGCAGCATCTGCAGCACTTTAATTAATTACAGCAATTGGCGTACCTTAAAAGTAGATGCACAGATCTGAAATGATAATGCCCCGTGAGTAATAATTGTAAACTAGCATTAAACCAGACCTATCCTAAACAAAAACTAGGGTATACTGTTGGGCTTCAACAGAAAACAAGCTTCAACCTAGTAATTATTATTGTCTGCCCAGGTTCACCAACAGATACTACAATTCTACGTGACACTTTACATCCAATTAGCTCAGGAATGCAGAAGCTCACAACATGTACAGCAAAAATCTGTTCGGGTTTGAGGCTATCCAGCAAAAATTTGCTCAGGCACCTGAATTTGGGGTTCCATTGACAGATGAACTTTAAGCTAAAATCATAACAGAGATTGATTACCACTGTTTATATTTAATATGCTCCTCATAAAGAAACATAGGAGCCAGACATCACAGTAAGCTCAGAAAGAAGTTTGGTTGACAGCCATTAGCTTTGCTTCAGCAAAAAAATCCACAGGCACTGTACATAAATGTGGATTTATTTTCTTTCCTGGTATCTGCAGCTCTAAAATACAGAAGAATTACTTAGAAAAAAATTTGGAGACACGGAATTTAAAAACTCTTTTGTTCCTTTTATGTACAGCGATTTCAAATCTTTACTTAGAAGAAAATAATTTTTAAACCCCGACAGTGAAATCCATGTACATATCCTGTAAAAATCTAAAAGCTGTTCTTCATACCATTTCCAGCCAGAACACAAAACACTATCAAGATTTGTTGTGACTTGCTTCTGTACAATTTCTGGTTTAAAGACAGATTTTATGTTTAATTAGCACCATGCTGCAAAACGGGACACAAGAATTTTAATCGGGCATCTTGAATGTAATGGAAGTTTAAACATTTAAATAGCTCAGTGTTACTAAATTAATCAAATCTGATCCTCAAATTCATAGGTAATTTAGGGGTCAGAATACCTGGTATAAAGGCCACTACCAAACCAAATTTGAACTCCACATTTATCAAACACAAGTCTTATCTTTCACAACCATGTGAAAGAATGAAGCACAGCTTTCTCGATTCTAGTAAAGATGTAAAGTTTTGAACATATTTTTAACCCACAGAAACCCAAAACCATAGACTTAACAGAGGGATGACTGGTTTTAAGTTGCAAAAACTTTAACCATCTAATAAAAATAGATGCTGCAGCACAAAATATGTCTTTGTGCAATGTTGTCCCGTGCCCATTTCTGAAAGCATGACTGTTCTCCTCGTAACTCACAGAACTCACACGGAGGCACAACCTCAGCAAGGCAGTGAGTGCAAGCCCAAACAGCTGAAATACCAAGGCTGATGCAGCAGCAAAAACCAAAACCAGCAATCTTATGTAGCAACTCACACCACAGAGACATGCAAAAGGCAGCCAGAGGAGAAAAATACCTTTTCTAAAGCAGCAAAACTCCAGTGACTGTTTATATACACTGTGCCTACTGTGTCTGGGCTGTGCAGACAGCAGTGAAGCTTCACTGGTATGTGTAATTTTAAGACGTGAGTACCTGTGCTCAAAAATACTCTGATAACATGTTTATCTTGGGTGTACAGAAAACAACTGCATGCACAAATAAACAGCTACAGTCAATGTAATCACGTTCATCTCCTGAGTACCCATTTGTAAATCCCAATCTAGAAACAATATGTGCTACTAAAGCACCAGCCTCTGAGGAAAAAATGGCCACAGTGCAGGAAGAATAAAAAATAAAATAATAATTCTTATCTAAGACTGATACTTATTCCACACAGTCACCCATTTCTGACGGAGAGGGATCACAAGTGCACAATACAAGTTATTCGTTGACTAAATATCATCCTGAAATGCTCGGATATAAAGGTTGGAAGGATTAACACAAAAGGTCCCACTCCAAGACAAATGTCTCCTTCATAGTTCAGTTCACAGCCATCACGACTGCTCAGTCAGGCCTGTGATCCCAGAACGCCGGGCATATACCTGCTAACCAAACACGCCGAAGACTTGGAAAATCTCTTGTTGATACTGGCATCTTTTTAGAGGAGATTTTAATTACCACCACAGAGAAACAGAGTTTTTTAAACACGTGAAGATCCCAAATAGCTCCCGCTTCAAATCTCAGCACTTTCTGAAACAACTTCCACAGAGGAATTACAAATTTGCCAGGTTGGCGTGATTCACACACCGCTTCCTCCCTTCTCCTCATTCAGTCTCTCACCTTTTCCAAGCAAAAAAATGTGAGATATGGAACAACTCCCCCTCCCCTCCCTCCCCGGGTTTTAAGCTGCTTGCAGGAGCCTTATACAATTTAATTACACATTCATATAGAGGCCACTTTTCAAAATAAATGCAGAGAAATGAATTAATTAGCATGCACTAAAACATGTTGGGGTCTGGTGTAACAACAAAATCACTTTGTGATTTTCCAACAAACTGTAACTATTAGGGGGAAAAAATTGCAATTGCAATTCATATTTCTAAATATATATTTCGATTTGCACATTCTTCTCTAATAATTATGCACTTTCACATGGCCTTACATTACAAAAACTATCTGAACTGTGCTTATCTTCTTTTACTTTCAGTAAAAGAAGACCAAGGAATGAAAAACTAAGATTTCTAAAGGAGAAAGGGCTGAATTTTAGTGCTGAATATTTTATCCTTACTGGATGGTAATTTTTCTACTCCCTCTACTGGCATACTTTAAAAGCAAGTAAAGAAAAACCTGAAGGGCATTCTAGCTTGCAAAACATAATGAGAAAATATTTTTTGTAACCCCAAAATAATTGTTTGCACAACTTGGCAAAACATTATTCTTAAATCTTGGGGATTTTTAAACCGTCAACAAATTTTTGGCAGATTTCTTCACTGTAAGAATTAACTGAGCACCTCAAAAAAACCCATCCTGGCCGATTTGTGTTAGAATTACTATCAAGTAGTCCCATCACCTGTCACTGCTCTGATCAAAACAGGTCACTCCCTCGAACATACTCTACGGCTAAAAGACCCAAAGAGTGATCTATGGAATAGAAATCTACATGATTACCACAAGTCTACATAAATAAGCAAAAATATCCTGAGCTTAACGAGTTGCTACTTAAATGTTGGACAGTGCTCTGTGAACCATTTTATATTAAAATTGGATCGTTCTAAACATCACACATACAAGAAGTATTGTTTGACACAGTGCCATTTTGATGATAAATTGCAATCTACAGCTCAAATAATTCTAGCCAGGGATTAACATTTCAGAGGCTGAGCCAGAGATTATGTGTGTGGATCTTGAATTTCATCATCTCCCTTCGGCACAATACCTCATTCTTCCTTTTTTCATCTATTCTCTCATGAAGGGTCAGGAAAGCTTAGCCTTGCTGTTTCATTCATTTCATCTCTACATTAACCAGATACCTTGCAGTCTTTAGTTCTTACGTGTTATTCCATTACAAATACTACAGCCACACTGCACTGTGCTCCGGCTAATGAGGCATGTACCAAATCAAAGGCTGCCATCAAGTGGTTGTAGCACACTGCCAGCACTATGCAAAGTTAGTGTTCTGCAAGGGCTTTCACCAGGACACACTGCTCAGGCTGGATTAAACCCTGCCCTGATTTAAAGCTATGGGGGAAATCCAGATGCTAAGAGATGGTGGTCCCACACCATTTCGTTTCCTTCCTTTTAAATTCTAAGGTCCAGCCTAACAGCGGGCACCACCACGCAGAAGATGTTCCCGTTTCTCACCATTCTGGATCAGCAGGCTCCAGAATTGTTTCTGCCATCATGTTGCTCATCACTGTGCAACAGTGGAGACCAGCCTCAATAATCACTCAAAAGCTTCCCAGCTAGTGGTATCAGTGGGACAAGACGGGTGTCGCAGGGTGGGGGTTTCACAGAAGATGGGGAGAATAAACACAGTTTCTTGTGCCACCACACCCAGTTTCAATTCAAACTGAGTTAAAGATGGTTGGTCTATACTCATACTGAACTTGAAGATAACGTGAGAGCTCTTCCTTGCAGTGATAGTGATGAGTACCTTCAGCATTACTCAGCGATTTGAGGCAACCATGCCCTGATAGACCGTTCTTCAGCACAAGCATCCAATCCCACCCGCACAACTGGCCCTTCCATACAGATACTGCATCGCCATATGCCATCAGCTCTAAACCACAGCCTGCTACTCCAACTCATCCTTTGCCTGACAGGTAGGAAAACAACCAAGCAAAACCAAAGTAAAACCCACTTTCAAAGAATCACACAGATTCACCGAATGTGCAAGGTGGGAAGGGACCATAGTTGGGATCAGCTAGTCCAACGTCACTGTTCGAGCAGGGTCCCCTAGAGCATGTTTACCTAGGACGTTGTCCAGATGGATGTCCATCTCCAGTGAGGGAGACTCCAACATCTCTCTAGGCAACTCTTCTACTGCTCTGTCACCATCCCAGTAAAGTTTTTCCTCCTCATGGTCAGGTAGGGCCTCCTTTGTTCCAGTTCTTGCTGCCTCTCACCCTATTGCTCGACACCACCAAGTAGAGTCTGGATCCATCCTCTTGACACCCTCCTTCAAATACTGATACACATTGATAAGAACCCCTCACAGTCTTCTTCAGCCTGAACAGGCCCAGCTCCCTCAGCCTCCCCTCATAACTGAGGTGTTCCAGTCCATCATCTCCATAGCCTCCCTGTGGATTCACTCCAGGAGCTCCGTGTCTCTCTTGTACAGAGGGACCCAGAATTAGACACAGCACTCCAGGTAAGGCCTGTCCAGGACTGAGAAGAGAGGCAGAATTCCCTCCCTTGACTTCCTTCTCACTTCCCAGTGCATCAGGACAGACTTTTTTCCAATGAAAATGAATGATGTCTTTCTAAAAATTGTGGCAATTTTGCTACTATAGAAAAAAAGTTTTGCTCATGCCATGGGACACAGAAAAGTTCTGCATGGTAGGGATAAGACTAGATATTACCAAGATGTGTCTTCCTAGCTCATGTCCATCCATGGCATTACTTCCAGAAATTCAGTTGTCACTTAAAATAACTCCTTCCTCCTTGCAGTTGCAATGAAAATATCAAGAAAATATGATTTGAATGTAATTGATGAAGACAGACACAATTCTCCTCATTTCTGAAAGGGTTTGGTTCCAAAGTATAATATGCTGAAGAGCCATGTTCTCCCTGCTGCCTGCAGTGCCTGACCATCCAGTCTCCCTTGGTCTCCCCTTGCCACTCTCATTAGCCATGTCTTGCATCTTGGACTTCTCATTTTCACGGAAAGATATAAAAAAGGAAAGCAAATACTGCAATAGTAGCATTGGGGAAAAAAAACCAAACAAACAACCTGAGAGTGGGGCAGAGAGCTGAAAAGGTATAGGGTTTTGTCAGACTCAGATTTTGATGGCAGTTGATTTCTGTGCTCTTTTTGCATTCTTTTCTGAATTTACTTAGCACTCAAAGGTGGAACGCACTACTAAATCTCAACATTCTAAATAACTTCTCACTCTTCAACATGAAAAAAAAAGCAAATATAATTAATTTTTATTTCAGGGATCTACTTTACAGATAAAAACAGAAGACACAATTCTTCACACAATTTTCAACATCGCTTCTGGTTTGGTAAATATTGTATGTGTTCTTTGAATTTTGTGCTGTGCCTTCCTGTGACTGGAGACTGTTTCATGGAATTGTTTTGCTTTAGGGTGCAAAGCTTTAAGAGTTTCTTTAATCTTATCCCTTGCTGAGCAGAATACTCTTACAGTATAAATCATTAAAACTATATATAAAAACTGAGTCTTTAAAGAAGATCTCTGAAAACTAGTAAGTGTATTTATTTTTAGCAGGTGAAGTCCTCAGAGTCAGACACAGTTGTTTCCTATTGCAGGCTAAGCTGCACATAGTATTAAAACAAACTTGGAAATCCTGGCATCCATCCTGCTCAGTCTGCCATTCTGCCACGCTGCCAGGAAGAGCAGGTTGGTTTGGTCTCAGTTCTAGTCTACAGAAAACCCTCCAGAAGCAGAAATACTGCTATTTAACAGTGCAGTGTAACACACAACTGTACCATCTTCAGGCTTTACATGAATCATGCTTGGTGTATATATATATATATATATAAAATTTTTTAGGCCACTGGAAAATGTGAGAAACATTGCTGAAGTATAGTGCTGTGGTTTAGGAATGGTAGTTCCCACTGAGACTCCCCAAACCACGCCCCACTCGCTCCCTGCCTCTTCCCTCCAGTCCGAGGACTTGCCCACTGGAAACTGGAGTGGCATTTACCCTTGAAGAATTTCCTGTGGTGGTCGTTCTTCCTCTCAACTCACCTACCCATGCTGCCAGGGCAGAGGTGGGTTTTCCATCCCACTTCCTCCTGTCCTCCACATGGTCATGCAGGTAAAACCCCAGGGTACCTTGTGGTGTGAAACCCTCTCTCTCGAGCTTGCTCCCAGTAGCAGAGACTCTGGTCTGCCCTGGCGGGACAGGGGACCTTTCCTCTCTAACGTGCTCGAGTCTTTCCAGTCTCTCCACAGTCTTGGATGGTCTTTCCACAGCTGAGGTGCAGGTCGGTAGGGAGGCAAAGAGATGGTTTTCATATTGCTGGAGTCAGGCAGCCACCTGAAGCACTGTTTGGTCTCCTTTCATTGACACCAATGCCAGTGAGCTGGCACACAACAGTGGCATGCTCCATACAAATTTCCACCACGTGGATTGTGTCAGCTGGACCTCATCTGGATCTACAGGGGACTCTTGTAATTTGAACCCCTACAGATTACCTCCAGCACAGCTGATTGTCTCAGGTACGGGACACCTTTCTCCGTGGCATTCCATCTGCCTGTGTGCACTACTGGATCATCCATGGGAGAAGATCTTTCCCTCACACTTGGCAGGAGTTGCCTCCAGAGACTCAAGAGTTTCAGTCCTCTTCCCAAACCCCTTGTCAATGCCCACATCCTGGGACAGGGATCCCAGGGGCTTGGCTTCCATACCACGGCCCATGATATCCCAGCATTGGAGCAGCCAGGTCACCAGGGGCTCATCAGACTGGTGGCTGAAATCTTAATCTCACAGCTCAGTCTGGGATAGGGATCGGGTGATTATCTCTGGCCCTGCCTCTTCCTCCTGTTGTGAGAGCCCTGCTTCCTCTTCATCCCTCACTATGCAAACTGATTTTGTCTTGGATTTCTCCTTCTGTGTAAGACCAGCTGCTGCCAACTGTCCCTCAGGTTCAGCTCAGTTTGAGTGGCCACGGTGTCTGTAGGTCTGATTTCCTCCTCCTTCTCCTCCTCCCCCTGAGGGTGCTGTCCAGTATTGAACTGTGTCTGGTGAAGAGCAGCCAGGACCCAGCATACTGCAATAAGTTGTTCCTCTCTGGAGTTGCTCCAGCATTCCCCTTGCAAATATTCTGTCACTTTACCTGCAGTTTTTCAGGGGTGAACTTCCAAACCATCAGAGCAGAGAATTTCCCTAAATACTGGCCCATTTTCTCCTACATTCCACAACACTCAAGACTATCCACCCTTGGGGCAGATCTTTGAATAACCTTCCCAGAAATCTCTGTCCTGACTCTAAGCAAGTGTGGACTGCACTGAGGAGTCATAGCAGAATCAGCAACAAGAAAATGCTTTCCTTAGCATCCAAGGAAATTTAAAATTCTCAAAAGCTGTTAAAACAGGCCTGAAGGAGGAAAAAGGAGTGAGAAGCTGCGGAAGATCATCCTCCTATGTCCCCCTCATAGACTGCAAAAATTAACCCTGTCCTGGCCAGAACCAGGACATACAGCCCACTGTGCTCAGAACAGCAACCTTTGAGTTCAGGGACACAACTCTGTATGAGTAAGAAATTCGGCAAAAATTCAGTTTAATCTTATATTTACGCTAGTATGTGGAAACAGAGAAAATACTGGTAAGTTACGGAATGCCATTTATGGCACCTTATTCAATACCATTTTATTTGGGCAACCTTTCCAGCCAAGACTCAGGTTGCCACCACACCGAAGCTAAACCAGAAAAAACTCGTTTCTACTGCCTGTCAACATTCAAGAACCAATTTGGCTCAGACATAGATAAAGCAAAACAATGAGAAAGGAGAAACTTCACACGAAAAACACAATGTGATGGTGCAGCATCAATTCAGAATGAAGAATATGCTGGGAGGGAAATGAATGAAATGGCATCAATTAAGTTATGGAGGTCAATTAATTTCTATTATATTAAACTCTATTAAGACAGCTAACAACCAAAGATAAGAGGCTGAAAGAAATAACACTCAGAGCTATTACACCGCCAGATGGTTTTCCTAATAACAAGGGTTTTCAGGAGGCCAGAACTCTTATTTTCCTGTCAGCTGGCTATAGTTCTGCTGGTGGCCACTATTTTTAAATAATATGCTCTCAGTTAAATTACAACTGCTTGCATGTACAATCCTATCCAGTTACTTAATGCAGAGCTACATTTTACACAATAATGGATATTTTAATTCTTTTTTTGACATGTATTTCCGTACCTTGAGCACATGCAATTGCAAGGTATTATCTCAAATCAACCAAAATATTCAATTTGACTCCCAGATTATCTGCCTTTGAAGGTGACTTATGTCAAAAATATTTTTCATTAAATGCATTGCCATTTTTTCCATTTTCCACACTGAATATTTTGTACTACATGGCAGCAGCATATGCTGCTGTCTTAACACCATACAGCTACCAGGTCAAAAATGAAATTTATCCATCATAATGCTGCCCCAGACAGTGGTATTTTACATAATGATATTCTGAACCGCATCAAGAGCAAAGACACAGCCGTGACTGTATGGAGATGTAAAAACCACACTCAGACACATAAAACCAGAAAAAATGTGGCAAGCTGAACAAGCTTAGAAGCAAATACTTTTCTATTAAAAGGCAAGTTGCTTGGCTCAGCTTATGCCTGGAGTATGATTAGAACCCCACTGTAAAACAATTACCAAGACACTCTTGTGTATTTGATGTCTGAAAGAGAAACGACCTCATGCAGACTCCGGCTCTTGCATGCGCTGGCAAGTGTATTTTACTGCTGATTTTCTATGAATAAACATATGCTAAGAGTGGCTGAAACACACTGCTGGTTTTAAACATGCCTAATGTAGTATTAGAGGTTTGTTTCCAAAGCTGTCCGCCTTGTTTATCAGCGTCCCCCCTCCAGCTGGCAAGGAACACCACTGATAGCAACTCCAATCAGCTGCCTTGTACAATTCGAGACAGATTCTTCTAGCAGGAAATAGCCTCCCCTCAACAACCCAAACAAAATGGTTCTAAGCAATTTAGAAAACAGTTGTACTTTACTGCTGTGAATCAATAATAACCGTATAAATTAAACGTTGCCATGTATGTTATTGTACCACACTTTGTGAGCTACAAAGCCAGAGCCTCACACCCAGGATGCTCTGCCTGGAGCCCAGGGGCCTTCTCTTTCCAGCTGCCACTTGCAAGACCCTCCTATGTAACTGTAGCATAAATATCAGAAAATGAGATGTTTCCTTCACCAGAAAATGTTATGCCAAAATGCTGTACTACAGTTTTCAAAACTGCCATATCATCTGCCACATTATCTCTGATATAGATGCACTTAGTGCAGCTATTAACACAGCATCAGAAACTACACTATTTAAAGGACAGTTTGGGCACTGCATTTCATTTAGGAGATGAAGATCAAATAACAAAAGAAAATTTTCATAACAATTTTTGAAAAAACACAGTAGAGAAGAGTTGGATGGACTCACATTTCACACTCATTCAAGATAAAAAATGCTATCAGAAGGGTAAAAAGTTAATTAGATATTAGAAGTTATTTTAACAATTTCTCTAAAATTCTAATTTAAGTAAGACTTCTGTCATCACTCAGCTCTGCTTTAATAGGTTATTACATATTAATGACAGAAAGGATTCACAGTGGCCCAAATTCCAGGTGATCTGGGTACAGTCTTGTTTTGAGCAGAAGGAAAACAACATTGCAGACAGCAAGCGTTATGTCCTGACTGGACACTAACAGGCTTTGCTTTGGGGTACCAGGGTGGCTGCAGGTCAAAATATCAATTAATTGACAATGCTGTTCAGAAAAGTTCATGGAGCTCTTGCCCTCACAATGCCTACCTGGATCCAGGGCTGCTGGTGCCTCCCTTGGTGCTGGGCTGCATAGAGGGGAAAACACGCAGAGTCTTTCAGGCCTTCCTCGTGTAACACTTGCCCTAAATACAGGTGGTCATTTACTTGTCCTACAGCACTTGGTGTAAAATTTCTCCAGCAGAACTCAAGTGTGGAATGCACTTCCATTATCTTCCGTACTTTTCAGAGAAGATGCTGAATCCAAGGGGATTGTTTAAGTAAGGGACTCCCATAGGGTCAGTGTGGACACAAAGGGGAGTCACCCACTCTCTGACACCCCAAACCAGGGTGATCCACTCTGTGCAGAAGCCTCTCTCCTGCTCCTTTCTGGAGTCAGGACCCTGCCCCTGGTCATATTCCCATTTTAGATAAAATTGCCCAGAAATGCCATCCTGGAGCACAGAAGGAACAACAATGTATTACTGGAAAAGCACAGGATCAGGCCTCTGAGAAAGAATTCCTACCCTGGCTCCTTTACAGCCAGAGCAGCCAATCAAGACAACAATTTCTGCAAGTTTTGCTCCAAAGGCCTAATCTCAGAGATTTCTCAACTAGAACAAAGTGCTAAATATTTAATGTAAGCAAAAACTAAAAGTAAAACAAGTTTTCTGAATCTCTATTACATTTAAAGCAGAACAAGAGCGAGACAGCTGACAAAGCAGCATTTAATTCCCAGCTATATCTAGACCAGAATACTCAGCCTAATTTACACAGGCAGCCAGTCACAGTTCACATAATCACACACAGCAGAATATGACAGGGGAATTAAAGGACCAGGAGAGCATGTCTGAACTATGAGCTATTCTAAATATATTAAATGCAGACATTTAATTCAGAATAAAGCTAACCTGATCAATTATTATTTTAAGCAAAAAATTACTGTAAGCAAAAAATACAAAATGAATGGATAGAGAGGTTTTTACTACTTTTTCTTAAATAAAGGAAATAGCCAGTTTAAACCTAATCTCCCACATGCTATAAAGATGCACTAGATGAGGTAGCCAAGGTTTTGTAATAAATTCTGGTATAGCAACTGATCAGCAAGTAAGGAATCATCCTATTCCTATGTCAGTCTTTTCCCCCGGGTTCTTCCAGCAAACGGCATCAGCAGCACTCAGAATTTCAATTCCCTATGCTATGCTGGCATTTGCTTCCCAGCATCTATTTCCAGAAACAGGTGGGAAGATTAGACTTGGGCTTTCATTCAGATGTAAAGCAAAACTTGCTCCTGCAGAGTTAGTGTGGCAGCAGTACTGTAGTAAAAGATATTCAACCACCCAGTAAAAAAGTATGATTTTTACCAAAATTCTGGGCTAATGACTGTTCCTATTCAAATGAGTTATTTCTCCAAAAGCTTCATCTGGAAAACAACATATTCACAGCTGTATATGATGAAAACTTAACTTTTTGCTAATACCTCATTTTATTGCATCACATTTTAAATTGGTCTCCTTTAAGACTAGAAACAAATTCATTTCCATGTCCCACCACCTGCCCTCTCTTCCCCATTACTTTCACCTTATTTATCACCTTTATTTGTGGTGTCATGCTAGGCATTTTAAGAGAGAGAAATAATCTCCCCAAACCTGTGAGTGATAAAACATGCTCCAGGGCATTCAAAATGAGAAATCATCATAAGCAACTGTGATCCAGAACTTCAGAGGCGATGCGGGGGAAGGGTGGACTGGGGGATGACAACCACAAAAGAACACACACGTACCAATAAAATGAAGCTGGATTATGTCAAATGTTCTGTAGCATTTTCTAGTGTTTCTTTCATTTAGAGGCTTTGCTGATATTTGAGTGGAGGCCAATTCAGAACTCTTTCTCAGTTAGAGTTCCCGAAATTACACAAGAGCGACAGACATAAGGAAAAGTCAGATCTCATTTTTTCAGCTTAAACTTGTTATTCTTTGTAACTCTTCCCTGCAGGCTAGCATGAACAGCAAACTCTAGACTCCTGTTTTCTGTCATTCCAGAAGTTTCAGTGGGCATATTCAAGAAGGCATCATTAGAAAACAGTGTCTAAAAAGGCACCAAAGCTTTTTGGAAGACTCTCTAGAAAGGACAGATGCAGAAGTCAGTTCAGTTTCCTAGATCTCAGTACAAGAACAGTCTGGAAATTCTGCCTGGAATGCTTCCCCAGGCAGGTGACAGAGTGCAAGCAGAGCTGGGCACTGCTAGTCCCTGAAAGCCACGGGCAGCAGGAGCAGAGCAGGACACTGAGCACTCACTCATATAAATCAATCCGTGGAAAGAGAATGCTAATGATCTGCTAATGCAATCATGGGAAGTGAAATCCCACATGCAACCACTGTCACATTATTGGGGTTGATTAGTCAGAGGCCAGAAGGAGGGAGCCTCCAGCCACACAGAAAGAAGAATCTGTTCTCCAGAGCCATAACTGGTAAGAAAACAAAGAGCAGCCTTAAAGTCTATCGACAAAGATCTGGGCCAGAATGATCCCCAGCAAGGACAATGGAGCTTTGGAAGAGGCTGACTGGCAATGCTGCAGAGAGCCCACCTAAATGGTTTTTTTTTAACTGTTTAGGCAAGTGTTTGTCTAGAATTATGCTGCCTTGAGGCAACAGTGCAGGTCAGGGGAGGCTGCCTCCAGCCTCAGCTTACAGGAATCTATGAGCAAAGCTTCAACAACAGGTGGGGCACTTTTCTCCACTCATCTGCCAAATCAGTCGGTCTGGAATGTCCTCTTCTGTTGTTAGCAAAGACTGAGTTTTAATAGGCCTGCCACATAAAAAGAAGACTACAATTCGTGTCAGGAGTAACAGCAATTATTGTCAGTGGAATTTCCTACTGGAAAGGACTCGCTCACCACAGCCCTGAGCCCTGGGAATGACCTACAGACAAAGGAGAAACATAGGCACAGGTGGGAAGATGGAGAAGCCTACTGTGAACTTTGGAATATATTACTGTCCTATTTATTAGCTATTAGAGACACAAACTTGGGCTCAAAAATATTTTTGACAAAGAGCTGGAAAACTTGTTGCATAGTCTGTGCACTTTCAAGTCAGAAAACATTCCATGAATTTTTCAGTTTCATTAAGAATGTAGGAAGTAACTGTCTACAAAACTGCCAGCAAACAAGTAAACATTATGGTTTGTCCTCAGTGGATGTTCTTATGTATTTTTCCATGCTCTGAGCGTGCTAGGAAGCAAAATTACACTTTTCCATCACTTCAGATACCTTTGTTTGAGACAAAGTTTTGTACATAGAGCCAGTGAAAGCTTCCACATCTTTGGAGCAATTTAAACCTCCTCTCTTCCCTCCTATCCCTTTCTCATTCCATTAGCTAAACAATCTGCAGAGACCAAGAAACACACCTCAAACCTCAGGTCAGCTGAACTCTTCTTAGAGGTGCAGTCTCTGTTTCAAGTTGACAAATCTGCCCTCCCTCCTGGCACCTCAGAGGGGACACTCGATGAGCTCAGACAGTGAAAGGAACCACGTGTGGAAACAGCATATATCCAAGTTAACCACAGAAGCAATGAGAGAGAAAAACTGCTTACTAGAGCAAGGGGCTTATAAAATGGAAGGCAACGAGTCCTTGTTCTCTGAATGGAACAGGTGAAATACACTAACACCAGTCTAAGATTCTGAAAACCTACTACCACTCCACACATGGGCAAGTCTTACTCTTAGTTATGAATTTCTTGTTCTCCTACTTGCAACAGCCAGCCTGACCATCCAATGTTATTATTCAGAAGAATGTAAAAAAACCCAAGAGAATTCCAAGAACTGCCTCATGAAGTAAAAGCAGATAATCAATTGCACAGAGTGTGGTTAAAGAGAGATGAAATTAGAGACAAGAAAGTTATCAGTAAATATACAAAGAACACAGCTGTGAAGGAGATAAAGACATGGAAAAGGCTGATGGAAAATGAATACCAAGATTTGAATAGTAAGAAACTGCTCTACGATCAAACTTTATACATACAGTGGATGACAAAGGTCACCTACTAGAATACAAATACAGAGTGACTAGGGCAATAAAAATACAGCTAGAAAAAAAATCTACAGTAATCAAGGTAATGGATCATGAAGTAATGTATATATATCCCAAATAAGAAAATAACCACAAGAAACAAGTATCTTGTTTCATTTTCATTTACAGCATGGCTTTCTTGCACAAATTACCTCACCACCACTTAAGAATCCCTCTGAAAGTGCAGCATAAATTTGTTTGGAATTTGGTAGTATCTGCCAGCAGAGGCATCAAACTGCAGTTGAATATCTTTTACCTGGTCTTTGCTCAGCCATACTGAAGCATTACAAAATTATTTTCAAGATTGACTTTTAATACTAATTTAAAAAATAAACAAACTCAAAATTTTTAGCAGAATTCAGATAGCTTCACAATTAAAGCACATCCCTAAGCTCTTCAGACTTCAGTATTTTGTGTTCTGAGTGCTGCTGACCAAAGAGGAAGGGAAACCCTGCAGCCTCTCATGGCAGAGAACATCCTCGGACAAAAAGGAAAAGGTCTCAAAGGACTGAAAATGTCCCTGTGCTTGCCAAAGGTGACCTGGTCTTGTCAGGCTGATGATAAACACATTGTTGTAAAACCACATAAATCATACATTAGGCCCGAAGAGGGTAAATGCCTATAATTTAAGGAGTGAGGAGAACAACATCCTGCCTCCCTGGCTCCCCTGTTTCTAACAGGCAGGTGTTCCATGCTCTGGAATGTCAGCCAGCCATCGGATCATTTGTCACTGGCTCGAACCGATGAACATGTTTTCATCCACCACTAGGTGGAGCTGTTACCCTGGGAAAAGAGTTTCTCTTCCAGCATTTTAAAAAAAAAAAAAGGTGGGAAAGAGGTGATTGAAAGCAGCCAGTTTCATAGCTGCTTTAACTCTCAATAATTTTTGCAGCGCAACTATTTATTAAATGTATTATTCTGAGGATACTATTTCTATATCCTCCAACCACAGCACAAACATCTACCGACCAGTGACTATTTAGCAGTTCTTGTGAGATGAACTAACAGCACAACTGAGGTTGTAAAGAAGTTCCCACATAACAAAAGACTTCCCTGCACAGCCCAGTGAAGGTGTAGGGCAGAGAGCAAGAACAGCATGCAGCAGATGCACTGCTGCCCCCTCTACATGGAATACACTGACATGTAAAGAAAGCAGGACACAAAGTCAGTCTACATGCCCCATATAAAATCCTAAAAAAAATCATCCGCAACGTCACAGGAAATCCAGCTATACCCAGAGGGGCTGGCCGAGAAATACACTGACATTGTTTTATCCAGAGCTACTTGTACGGTGACAACTGGGGATGGAGACTTTCCTGATTAAAATAAACTACATGAGAAAGGAAAGGAAACTCCAGGAAACAGTAACTAAACTGTGTTTGGTGTTAACAAGTGTTGTAAGTGAAAATAGAAACTTGACATTTAAAACAAAAGTATAAATAAAGCACTTTGCTTTCGGCCCTTTTAAATGTCCAGTTACTCATGATAAGAATAATCTTCCAATACTGACAAGGAAAAGAAGCATTTTTAGGTAAAAAAAGGTATCATGCAAAATCCATCGCTTCCCCACACTTCAGTGCTATGTGGTACTACTTGGTAGAAGAGCATTTTCTTTTTTGTTTAAAAGCAACATAAAAATTAAATCCTGTTACTGAGAAACAGTCCATAATGAAACTATATTAATGAGCAATAAAAACTCTGTTTTGATACCACAATTCTTTAAAATGTATTTCAGAACAAAGTTTCTTCTTCAAGAAAACCCCAGGTAAAGCAGCTTCCCCTTTTTTCGGCCCAGGCAGCCCCACAGCGGAAGCTGCTGCCCAGCACAGAGAAGGGAAAGGAAAAAAGTACTTCATGAAGCGCTTGCTCTACGCAATGTCAAGCACTGCAGCTTGGCAAAGCCTGTTGTTTGTACAGCCCTCAGGAACTCAGCTCTCCGCAAAGTTCTGGGAGCTCCTGACTTGGAGGAGCTGGGAGATTCACAGGAGCAGCTTTTGGGTTTTCACTCGGTGCACAGGACACGCAGAGGGCGAGGCTGCATCCCAGGGAGCAGCTCGTGACTCGCACTCCTCACCGCGTGACCACGGCTGGTCCCGTCCTGCCCCAAATTACCTATCAAAGGCAAGCAATGAAACTCTGCTCTTCCCTAAAGAGTGGCATTCAACCCCAGAAGGGTGCTCTGCCATCTGGGAGGTACAGATGTCATAACCCAGCTCTGACTTGTTCACTGCCCTGCTCATACACAAATAATGTGCCACAGCCCATAAAACAGTGAGTCATAACCCAGCTCTAACTTGTTTACTCCACTGCTCACAGCAAACTAATGCAAGGCAGACTGATGCTTACAGGGAAGGAATTCAAGCAGTGTAGCATAGAACTCCCCTCTCCTGTACTTGAATTGTAACATAACAGGTATTTTAATAAGCTCTCATTACCACAGAGCTAGGATTTAGTGTGATTCAGCTGCTCAAATTTTATTCAAGACTTTTTCAGCATCTGGACACCTTTTAATCTTTTTAAATGATTAAGTCTTATATATATAAAAAAACCATAACAACATTCCAGCTTACATTCTCTATGACAAACATCCACTCCTTGTCTTCAAACTCTTCAGCATGGGGATCCTAGAAAAACAAACCAGAGAATTTGAGTCTAAAAATAATCCAGGATGCAAGAGATTGCAACACAGCCAAGATTGTCATATACTCCGAATTATTTTTACCCACAGCCAAGACTTTCATATACTCCGAATTATTTTTACCCACAGCCAAGACTTTCATATACTCCGAATTATTTTTACCCACAGAAGATGCCAGAGGGAAATATTTTAGCTAGGATATAGGCTTTACTGGATATCCACTATATGATGAACAAGTTGGGGTAAAATTGCCAGTGAGGATTTAATAGAGACTCCTACAGATACAAACATGAGGTTGATGCTGATAAAGGCCTGAAATTCTGTTTTCTTTCATCCAGTGGATTAAAAAAAAATAATAAATCTCTCTTTAATTCTTGAGTTCCACCTCCCAAATAAACATAACAAACCTAAATCTTGAAGATAACAGCACAAGGAGCGCCTTGCTTCCACCTGGAGTGAGAAGATGCACACCCCAACCCCCTTATGCCCAGACTCTATGAGCACAAGCAGAGATGCAGTCACAGTTTCAGCACAGCACCTCCTGCCACTGCAGATATCTTAAATACTTAATGCTGAGTTCACAACGTTTCTATCGTATCACACGTGAGGATCAGAAAACATTTTCACTAACAGGAAGAAAAATAACAATGAAGTTCATATATTTGGCGCTTTTTTTTTAATTTAATGAGCTTTCAGTCTGCTGGAGTGGTTTGTATTGTTGTTGTCTGAAAGTAAAGTACCAGTGGAGAAGACACTAAGTCATTCCTCTCATGCCTCTATCAAGGATCCTACATTAAAAAAAATACTTAAAAAAAAAAAATTAATCATCCACTCCTAGTTCCGAACAACTGCAGCAAACTTCTACTCCTCTTGCAAAATAGATTCTCACACTAAGGGAATGTGTCTTGAGTCTTTCTTTTGACATGAAACCTGCTTTTGCTGTACCTCAATTCTATCCTACTATTTCCAGTTACAGGAAAACACTCAATTACTCCTTTGCCCTCTATGCTTGCATGCTATAGGTACTTGCAGTTAAATGTCACTTCCATATCATCAGCATTTCCCAGCATCATGTATGAGACCCCTCAGCATCTGCAGTTTTCTTGCTATGATTTGGCAACTGGTCCTGACACTACAGCAAGCACAGCAATTCCATCTTGCTGCTCTAAACTAACAAAATGCATCAAGTTATCTTGCTCCTACCTTATATCCATTAGTACCACCTTTCCTTTCTATCCAGAATGCTACAAGCCTCACATTTAACGTTCCTGACTCACCTTATGTTAGTCTTTGCTTTAACCCTTGTTTCACTTCAGTTTTGCATTGAAGCCAGACAGTGGGGAGAGGTACAGCACCACTTTTTAACTAGTTCTCTTCAAATACACAAAATAAAATATTTTGTAAGTAACAGGCTTATAGTGCCAACAAACAGAGAAAAGAAGTGGGTTTTTTTTTTTATTTTTCCAGCACACAAAAAACTTGGGAAGTGTGCTCTTAAATAAACCTCCTCTTTGGATGAACTACAATAACACTTCAAGGAGGGTATCATCCCATCTCCTCCCGCACATCCTTCCTCCAAAACCCAGCCAAGTGGGTTCCCTGTGCAGCTCCTCTGTAAAACAGTTTCAATGAAAGAATATAAGATGTTGCTAAAAACTTATGTCAAAACTGATGGTTCATTTTTATACAGGAATAAATCTTTTAAAAGGTTTTTTAAAACAGAGAATAATTTAAATACTGCAAATGAGTGTCAAAACATGCTGTACCAGTAACCATAAGGACAGAAGGGCAAGTAGATACATAAAAAATTATACTGAGGTATCTCCATGTTCCAATTAATGTCTTGTAAATATCAGATTATGTAATTATATCTCCATCATATTAATCAGGCTTGTGGAATTCTGCATTATGTAAATAAACTACACGATACCTGAGGGTTTGGTGTATACCATATAAATTCTAAAGATGTAACTTTCTGTACTCCAGCTATTAAATACTTAAAATTTTTAAGAGTTAACCTGGGGCAATTACCTTTCTGTTTAATTGCTTCCTTTGATACAGCATGAAATGACATAATGAGATTTAATGGGATCATTAACCACTTTATGTTTTAATAAGCTGCTCCATAATAAGTGACTCAACTCTTAAATATTTCATCTTGCTCAATTTTTTTCCCCTAACTCCCCCAAAAGCTATTAGTACAAGTTTGCAAGCTGACCTAAAACTGCTTCTAAAGTCAGGGTCCAGTATTTTATCCCATGTAACAAACGAAACATTCCTTGTTTTCTTTGTGCAAGGCAATAATCTATAAAGACAAACCAAGCTCTCCGTCACTGGCAATAAAACTCACACCTCTGAGGGCAACAGAACCAGGTGCTCTGCTGAGTACTTCTGATCATCTGACAGAGCAAAATAACACTGTATAATGCGAAGACTTCGTAATGTTCAACATTTTAGCACACACTTGAAAGTAAGTTGTGAACACTTTAGGAAGATAAATGCAGTGTATTGCCCCAAAACAGCCCTTAAAAGCTTCAAGGACTTCTCTAATGAACAGCCTTATCAAAGGTTCAGAGGGTATGAAATATGCTGAGATATGGGTACCTTGCATATGTGTAGGACACTTCATATTTAAAGGCGAACCCAGATTTTTTTTTAAAAAAAGCTATGTTTCTTGTTAGCTTTAAAATGTGTCTAGAAACAGAAAACCCTGAATAATTTTATGTACATAAGCCTCAGCATTTCCTCACAACAGACACATAAGTGGCTTCACTCTTCCACTAAACTGCTTTTATCAGAAGCCCAAGGAGCAGCATAGAGAGTCCTATTTCTAACTAACTTACAACTCTATTATGTGGTCACGTAAACAGATACTTGTATGATTATAGTTATAACACAGTTTCTTGTATGAGTATAGTCATAACACAGTTTCTATTGCAAACAACATGTCACACTTTGGGCTAACATTTCCACATGTGGTCTCCGTAACAGGTGATGTTTCCATAAACCTGGCTAATCTTTCATCTTATTTCGGATTTGAAGAGAGTAAATACCAGTAAAAAAAGCCACACCACCACTCACTTCCCTCACTGGCAAATCCATATTCTCCATTCACTTCCCATATGAAACTTGTGGGATTTACCCAGCAAACTATTATTCGAGGACTATGCAGCTGACTATGCTTTAGGAAAAAAAATGCCATTCCAAAGAAGAGTAACTCCAGGAGTAATGGTTACAGCAGCCTTTGGAATGCTCACTGTATGAAAGCACTCTCTGGTAACAGGGCACACAAAACCTCACCTCACCTGCAAGCCACATACAAGCTGGAAACACCTAAAGACAAGAATTATAAACTGACCTCACTCCCATCTCCTAAAAGCAAACGATAATGAAAATTACCTAAAAAGATCAAGGAACAAATTGCCTCACATCTTGCTGTAACGTGAAGGGTGTTGGCAAGAGATATTTTTTTGATAATGCGTATTTGCTTCACCAATATACCACAGATGCAGAACTACACTCTATCCAATACTCATCATGGTTTCACCATGAACTGAAAAGTGTAAGCATTAGGGCAAATGGACTGAACAGCTTGTTGCTCCTCCTTTTTACTATGTAAAAAAGAATCATTTTTAATACCAAGACATGGGTCCCATTTTCCTGTCTCAGTCTGATGTTCCTTTCAGTATCTTCAACTAAGTTTTAGAGCCTTTCTTCTCTACCCTTTTTTTTTCTTCTCTTTTTTTCTCTGGAAAGATGACCTTAGTGTTCAAAAGTAACACTCAGGTGAGAAGCAAATAGTAAGGACTTGTGCAAGAGAGGACATCAGCTTTTCTCTGCAGTCCCACCCTTTACCTTCTTTCTGTGACACCATTCTGCCCATCCACATGCCAACTACCCAAATAGTCAACTCTTCTGGGCTTGGGAAGAGCAAAGGACATGTCAGTCACATTCTTCTCTTCTCTGTTGATCACTCCCTCATGAACCCACTCTTGTCAAGGGCTAGATCCTTTCTGCAGAGCATAAGGTGGTTTCAGAAGACTGAAGAAAGGTAAATCTTCTCCATTAATTCAGGTTATATTCAGACTTATTTTTGTATCGCTCATAAAAGGAACGAAGGACATATCAGGAAACAAGGGACTGTTGCACTTCCTAATCAGCAGCCAGAGTGGGTAGGGAAGATCTTCAGACTGTTAGTCCCTTCCTCCCTTCCTTCCCCATGCCTCCTCCCTAAGCGTTCCTGGGTTTTGAAGCTTGTCTTTCAATTAGATCCCTTCATACCAGCCTTAATCTTCAGTCTTTCTTCTTGGGGAATAACTACTTAAGGACTGTCATACTGAATCACATCAAATGCTGACAGGGTGTGTGATCTCCCTCTACCAGTGACCTGCAGCAGACGCTCTGGGTACTCCAGCATCTGTCCTCAGCTTTTGTACTTGCCTGCTCAAAACTGCACAAGACTCAGAATTTGACCCAATTCTTGTTGCTTTCAGTGCTGATTACAGAGGTCTGATTAGTCTAGAAAAATCACACACAACTGTGATCAGCTTTAATTGGAGCTGCCAGAAAGCAGGGAGCTCTGAGCAGAGTGGCAGAAACATCCCTGTGCATCACCACACCAAGCTCATGCCTTCCTGTAAAGCCTCTGAGCTAGACAGGTGACAAGCATTGAATGTCCTTTTTGTTAAAAAGAAATTTTTTTTTTACAATTAGTCCTCCACTAATCCTTTAAGTTTTTAACCATTTCATTTTTTGATGTGCAAATGTGCTCACTTCCCCGAGCTTATGATTTTTATATCTGACACACATCACCTTGCCTATGGAATTAGTTTTCCCTCCTATGGAGTATTCTCCATAGTATCTGGTCAAGCCCCTGGTCCCTCCTAAACTGAAACAAGTATGTTCTGAACCTGAACTTGGTCTTACTTATGAGAAATGTCTTTATGAAGAGGTTTTGGGCTGATCTGGGGTCTTTTTTTTCCTCCCCTGAGATAATGCATTGGCTTTGCTGCAGTGCTCCTGCTACATCATGGCCAGTTATTACTCTATAAAATCAAAGCACAATTGACTTGAGCTTTCAAGAAGAATGATAGGGATTTTTTCTGAGTAATATGTGGGGATAGGAATACTTTCAACTGTACAAGTATGCCTTGATCATCTATTTCATTCTTATTTTACTCATAAATATCTTCTGTGTGCTTGGAAAGCTATGCCTTTAAAAACGTCTTTTTCAAACCTTGGAATTAAAGAGTTGGTAATGGTCCCTGTTGTTGCAATGGCACACTTGTGTGATAAACCATGTACATTACTGACAAAACAAGTGTTTTTTGTAATCCAACGAAGCAAAGTCCACGCTTGCTCCAGAAGAACAAACATTTTTGCTCGGGAAGTCACTTTGCTTTTAAGCTAGAAAATAATGGTGTTGCAATTTAAATCCTCATAGTACAACTGATGTTCATTTAGCTTTACTAAAAGTATTGGGCTTGCTTGGCACTGAAAATTTCCAGTTTAAAATCTCTCTCAGCTGATAAAGATCTGTGTTTGTATATAAACTCACAGAAAAGTATACAAGTTTTCATACGTGGTAGTTAAACTTTGCTAATGTAGGGACTCTAAAAAATTAATTTCTGGAGCACAATCATGGTAACAAGAAAAAAGAGTGGGAATTCAGCCCTGGCTTTTCTGGCATTTGTGAATCTTTCCATAAAAGCACTACAAATTATGGATTTTAAATGCACAATAGGCTTATTGTTTCACAGTGTTTCTTTCTCCCCAGTTTGGCTGAAAAACCCAAGGCATAACTAAACATCAGTGTGGAGCTCAGCAAAGGAAGAAGTTAAACTTTCAGAACAGATGGAGCTTTTTATGTAATTAGCACTTCAGTGGCTGGATGGGCAGGAGCTACAGTCAAGGGAAGCTGAATCAATATATCCATATGATGCTTTTCCCCACACAACTCCAGGGCATTACGAAATTCTACCAGCAGCCCGGAATTAATTGAAACAAACAAACAAAAAAGCTTACATTTACTTGAAATTAAAGTTTTCTAAATGAAGGCTGTAATCTCGTCAGTACTTTGCTGGTGTAAGAATTACAAATATGTTGTCGTAAACAAGCTAACACCCAAAGTAGGGCTGTGCAGATAATGCAGAATATCTCATCTGTTGACTGATCACAGGCACTTTGCTTAGCCAGCTCTCAAGTGTCCACGGCTGACTAGTGGAGAGGAGACTCTCAACATTCTCATCAGCACTTGAAACCTTGACTTATCTCCTAATCCTACCAGCAACACATTTCAACAGCCACTTACGAATGCACTGCCACTACTGTGTGAATCATTTCCCACAACACATAGCTGTCTGTCTGGAGCCCACTCCTTCCCTTCCCTGCACTGCCATTCCCAGCAGCACCACTGCACTCATTTGTTATCTGTGATTGCTCCACAGCTTTGTGGGAGCAGCCAGCTCCCAGCCGTGGGCCCTGCCAGCATGGACACAGAGGCAGCAGCTCCCCGACCTTCTCAGGTGGTGGGGAAAGCGAACAGCTCCTGTTTGTTGCATGAGGCCAGGCTGAGTGCATGTACTGCAAAGTGCCAAACCTTCAGTGATCACCCTCCTTCGCAGGGGATTGGCTCCAAAAAGGATTTTCACAGAACTGCAAGATGAGCAGCCTCTTTTTCTGAGCTTTGCTGTTTTCAGCCTTTTTGTTCCCCTTCTTCTAGAGGAAGGAACAATATAAATACCCGACTTCCAAGTCAGCTCCCAGAACGGTGGCTGCAGTGTGCCATCACATACTTCCCTTCCCACTGCTCCAGTGCTGCGCAGACAATGCACCAGCTGTGTGAGAAACAGCCAGTTCTCTTCGACTGCCTTTGCTCAGAACCTACCAGCCACAGAAATGCCAGCTCTATAGGTGTTAGGACACGTCCTGTACTCCAGCTGAAGCACCACAGAGCCAACAAAGTCACCTAGGGACTGGACACAGCTTGAACGGGGCTAACACCATCTTCTGCCCGCAGCCCCCTGCCCCTCAGAGCTCGCTCAGGCAGGCTGCTGGTCTCACACAGGTACAGCGCTCCTGGGGCATCCTGCTCTGCGCCATGCTTGCACTCCCTTACAGAGAACAAAGGGCAGCTGGCCACTTACAGGCACTCTTGTTAGAAGAGCCAGAGGATCAATTAGAGCAGAATTTACAGTCAGAGCTACCTGACAGTGTGATGGCTCTCAATATCTTGATTATAAATCTAGTGCTCATTCCCTCAGAGACCAGTGGGTACCATTTATAGAAGGCACAGCTGCTGGGGTTATTCACGCTCCTACCTCTCCTCCCAGACCAATTCTTGTGACAGGCAGGTTCGTTCTGGGGGGAGAGGAAGAAGTCCAGTGAACAGATCTGCCTGCAGAATTAGTGCTGGGTAAAATTAAGCTTTTGTAATACCTGACACTGGCTCCAGAGGCCCTTCTTATGAGAAATAAGAAGGTGGCCCTTCTGTCCCTCACTAGATGGTCCTGCCCTCAGTCTTAGTTACACAACTAACAAGGCTGCTGTGCTGTTCTACATAACAGAACACTGAAGCAGTGCAAGTATAAATTAAAAGATGGGATGGCAAGAGAAGGCTGGAAGACACCTTCACTCCAAAGCTACAGTATCACAGAGCTGCACCCAAAAGAAACTTTATTTCTCATTCTTCATGTAACATTGTAATCACAATCAAGATTTCTGTACCTTTCTGCTTCACTTTAAATGTTGAAAATATCAAGCAACATTTACCATGTTGCATAACCATGTTCAGACTGTACAGACATGTAGCATTGCCACATAATGCTGACAAGTTTCTTAGACCAAGTAGAGGCCCTCAAAGCAAACGATTTTTGGTAGAGAACTTTTGAAGCTCAGTTGAAGACTATGTGTTTGCTAAGAACAGAGACAAGTTTACGATAGTTAGAATCACTGCCAACCTGAGAAGTTTGTGTTCATCAGTAATCCCGAAGGCAGGAAGAAAAGAAAAGGGGAAAAAAAAAAAAAGACAACCCCCTTTTTTTTTTAGGTTTAATGAACCAAGTAATAAATTCCCATTGTAAGGCTAATCAGAAGCCACATCCCAGTAGCTACTCAGGAGAGTCCCCAAGACAAAGAAATACAAATACTACTAATTAGAAAGAAGTATGTTACTGTTGCCCTAAGCTGCAAAGGGAGCAGCTAGAAATTAGAACAGCCAGAATGTAGATGAAGGCACCAGAGTAAAGAACGAGGAAAAACTATGGAATGAAAATCCCAGAAATCTTCAGCCTCCTACACGGTCACTCACGCAAATCTGCATTGTTTATCTTTATGCAGAAAGGGCCTTGCCCAATGATATCTGGGAAATAAGTTCTAGCGTAAATATCACTTCCTCCTCCTGCTTCACAGCCACACAAATAAGCTTCTTTTTTAGTAGAACTAATGCAGTTAAAGAAAAAAATTCCCTGTAAAATCTTATAATTCTCTATAGCACTCAAATACTCCACACCCACTCTTACAGGTGCAATCACATCAGGGCTGCGATGTTTGTGTAGCGTTCTAAATAATGGGAAGTGAGGAGCTGGATTCTGCTGCAGCCAATAGTGCGCACTGCAGCTGAACAAGGAAGTCCAGAAATGACTGTGTTACAACAACTTCTGCCTTCCAGTATTTAAAGAAAATCTACCAGGCTGTAACCCGTGCCAAGTCCCTACACACGTACTACGTGCACAGCTACACATGTGCTGAACTCTGTGCCAGTGCCTCGCCATAATCAGCTCAGAGGGTATTTCAGTGTGTTAACTAAACTACAAAAGTCAGCTTTGGCAGGGAACAGACCATCCCTCTCCCCCAGATTTGAACTGAGGACATAAGGCTGTGCAGTTAATGACTTAAAACCAGCGAGATTAGACCTTGTGACTATAATCCGGCATTTCCAGATAGAATTTTTCCATGTGTTGTTTACGAAATAGTAAAGATTATGCTTCAAAAAAAAACCAAACATACCTTGAAGAGAGTCACAGTAATTTCAACATTTTCAGGTACAGGCCACACCACCACCCCACGGTATGGGTTCTTGATTCCAGGCTGCCAGCTGTGTGCCTGAAGGAAGAAAAAAACCCAGTTGTTTAAAGCCATTATAAAAGTGCTGACTTGGCTCCCACAGGACCCAGGGCATGTAGGTAAAAGTAAACATATCACTGACTCCAAAAAGGTCACGTTCTCAAACCCATGTCTCTAGTGAACATCTCAAAGGACATCATTAAGAATGACAGTAAGGAAACTCAGACCACTAGCAGACTTTTCCACTGAACTAAAGCTGTTCCTCACAAGGTCCTAAGCTCTGCTTTTTTATTACATAGCACAGGTCAGGATACTCAGAGCCTTGCAAAACTTAAGGCTGTAAGGTCAGAACTTCTGTAGCAAGCTAAGCTTTATTTTGTGTACAACACATAGTACAGGTTTAATCACATTTACACCTAAACAGAGAAAGAAGTTTTACTTCAGGAAAGAAAAGTGGAAACAACGATTTATAATGCTACTAAAACATTTCAGTTTATAAGAATTAATATGCTGTGGTGCCTACACCTAGAAAAGATAACAAAAAACCCAACAGTTAAATAGACTGAGAACTTGTCTACCTTTGAGCATCAGTTTGGATTGGTGTACGGCCTGTATTTACATTTTAACAGCTAGTCCTAAAAAACACCATGTGTGAGCATTTCTGCTCTGGTTTGGAACAAGTATACCTTTTTCCAAGCTCAACCTAATCTATTTTATGATGCTGCTGAAGAAGTGACAGCTACAGAGCCAGGATGTTATTAGAAACCTGTGGAAGTTTTATCAGGAAAGACTGTACAATCTATTTACTGTTATCTGAAGCCAATTACTTGGCTTTTGTCTTTTTTTAATTCTAGAGTGTCATTCTTCGCAATTTTATACTCCTTCCAACACCCAGAACCTCAGATTCAGGCTGTCTATTAGAACATATTTTTGCTTTAATAAGGTTAGCAGGACTTGTGACTCGGGTTCCCAAGGTACCCTAAGGCAACCTAGGCAACTTTAAGGATGACTTTGCTGTACCAAAGTCGAAAGACAAAGCTGGAGAAGCAGTCCCATCCCCATAGAGGCAGCAGCTCTCTGCTGCCATATACAGCAGGCAGTGCCAAAGATTGCCAGCTCTGCTGTGGTTTTATCACAAATTTTTTTATCTTTGGTACTCTGCTTGAAACTGCAGCTCCCAAAGATACCTAATTAGATGAGACTTTTCAGTGAGTGTCTGTGCTTTGTGCTTGCAGAGTAACAACTTGGAGCATTGAAAAAAAAGGAATTTTAAAATAAGAGCAAATTAAAAGAACTCAATTCCTACTATTTTTACTTCTTGAATTTCAGTCTAATCTCATAATTCTATAGAAAGCCTGGATGTATTTTCTGAATAACTGAGCAAACAACACCGAACAAAACAAACAAAACCCATACATTTTACAAGAAAAAGGTATTTTGTGAGCAGCAAAACACACCACAGTAGATGTCATTACTACCACAGCCACTGGAGCTGCAGTGTGGGTGTCTCTGTCCCACAGAACCCGCAGCCCCCTGCAGCACTCCCAGCTTGCCCATGGGGATCTTCAGCAGACATAAGGCAGTGATCCAGAGCCAGGCACAAGCTCATCTGCCATGTCCTCCGGTAGCATCTTGTAAGAGAAATAACTTCCCCTCCACAGGGGCAGCCCATCCCCTTTCCAGGTACCAGTTTGCACAGAACTAACTGGAGCTCAGGGTGTGTCTGAAACCCGCGCTGTCCTGCTGGGTTTGGCCAATACTGACAATTGTGTCAAACTTCTGCTGTCCAAGGTCCAGGCACTGCCAGCCTGCTCAGTTGAGGACCATTTGTCCCATCTATTACAAAAACCTAGAAAATGAGCATTCACTGGTGCAGTCAACATTTCACTTCAAGCCCTTTATCAAGCATTTCCTCCTGCCAGGAAAGTCAGTGAGACACAATAAACACACAGGGATATATATGTTTTTCTGTCACTGAAAGCAACAACCAGGAGACAAGCTCTAACTAATGAGCTTTTAAAGCAAAGCTGTTCTGTGATCATGAATGTTATTAAGTCCTCCTCTGGCTTTGAAAAAATAAACACTGTATCACACAAACAGCATGACAGAAAAAGATAACATCAAAAGGACTGTCTGGGTTGTTGGGAAGGAGAAAGGGAAAGGGGAAAGCAAAGCAGGAGAAACACAGAGGACTGGCAAATGACAGTAATTTAATATTAAGATGCAGAGTGTTATTCTAATGCAACATTTCTCATGCCAGGCACCTCTACGCTGCAGTTTCTTCAAGTTACATCTGGCCTATATCAAAAAACCTTTTCAACTCCCAAATTATAAGCCTTGACTTGGATCAGGCCACCTCTGCAGGTGACAAGGACTTGCTGTCAGGGCTCAGCCGAGGCGAGGTGCAGTATCTGTACAGTACGTTTCCCTCTAATCCCCTCATCTAAATCCATTTTCCATTGGGTGGTTGTGCCTTTAGACCCACTTTTTCCTCATTTTCCACTGGTCTTCACCAGCCATCTCCCACTGTCTTGGAAGTCAAGGCAAGGGCAGCTAAGCAGAAGCGATTGCCAGCAGCAGGTGCCTCACTCACAGCCCTGCCCTTGCCTGACTTGTCTCCAGTTCTCAGGGATTGGAGCCATGGTCTGGACAGAGAAGCAGAAATGCTCTGTTGCATTTCAAAGCAAAAGGCAACTCTTCCCTTTTTCTGCTAGCAGAAAATTAGAGAAGACAATGTAGGATGAAAGCTCTTTTAAATCAGGGAACAGGAGCTACAGGAGGGGCTGCTGAAATGCCCTATAAATAGAGCAGGGGTGTGAATGACATTGTCCAACCTACGGCATTGCTCTGGCACAAAACCAATGACTGGGAGAGGAGGAAATCTCTTAAAGAAAGGTCGTGGGGATGACCCTACAGACTTGCATGGGCACTTCAGGCTATCCAGTTTTGAGATTCATCTTTCTCTTTAAAACAACAGTTCCAATCCAGGCAGCCAGCTTTGCAATCCACCACCTGTGATGTGAACACCACTGCTCTTTTGCTGTGCTTGAACTGGAATGACAGATTTGATACTACATCATTTCAGGAACCTACCCTTTCAGATGCTTCCTCTCCTTTCTGCTTTCTTCACTACCACCTTGCCTCATCCTGCCTCTGCTGTGCAGGATAATTTCATGTTATTTTTCTGTAAGATCCTAGAGCTGACCGTAATATTTTGAGTCTGCTGCAAATTATGGAACAGTTTATATTTATGAATAAAAAATATGTTCTTATTGCCAAACCATCAATATAGGGTTTTAAAAGCAAAACTCATCAGAAACAGACCTATGATTATTCCTCACCTGCAGCCACAAGAGTGGCTTTGTTGTGAGCTAGCAAACCGCTGATTTTCTTTTCCTTATAAAATTCTTGCCAGCTGCCTGTGATCTGGCCAGCTCTGCTCCTTGTCTGTGTGACAGGCTGTACAGGGCACAAGAAGCAAGCAGGAGCTCAACTGGCTCCACTAGTGCTTAGGGCAGCTCAGCTTGTAAGGATAATCCCTCTTCTTCAGTGTTATCCAGGCAGAACACTTAGACAGAAAAGGAAAAAAAAAAACCTCAAGAGGACGAGCTGACATTAAGCAGCCAGATCCTTCATCTGGTGCCTCCATGCCAGCAGTCCGGCTTTGGAACACCAAGGATTTGCTCCGTGTGACGCGCCCCACCAAAGCCATTCACCATCCAGGACAGCCAGAGTTGCATATGGCTGTTAATGGACCTACTGGAAAAAGAATGGACTGGGAAAAGCTGCCAATTCCCTCACACCAGAGGAAACCAGCAGTTTGTGAATGGCTTCTCCTTTTTCTTCTGTACCACAGCTCAGTGTCACAAAGGGAGACAAATTAAAGACCGTACTCCAGACTACAGCTTGCATCCCCCCCACGATCATCTTGCAATCACTGTGCTTGGCCCACCAGTTAAACAGGCTGGGCACCAGAACAACACTCCAGTCACACTCCTGCCCTGGGATGCAGTCCAAAAAACCCAGCACGTGCCAAAGAAGGAAGTTCAAAGCCCTGGAAACTCCAGGCAGCCTTTGATCAACACAGTGCTGTCAGTGCCCCTTTAGAGCAGACAAGGAAACCAGCAGATTCCCACAGGTCTTCCCATGAATGTCTTCAATTCACGGGCGTGCACATGTGCTACAACTGTCATTATGCGTACGTGTGTTACTGCTAAGCTTGGGAAATGAGCAAAAACTCATCTCCACCACAGCTTCTCTGGCACTGGGCTACCTCTCCAAGCTTAATTTCACACACACACACACACACACACACATTCATGACATATTCCTTAAATATATGATTCATGCTATTTAGTTTACCAAATCTTGCCTTATTCACTGTCCACAATAGATGATGCTCAGACAAAGAGCCTCTTCCTCTTCTCTTCAATCAGTTTCCCACATCATCTATAGGGTTTCTTATTAGACAAAAAAAAAAAAACAAACCACAACCAAACAAACAAAAAATCAAAACCCAGACAAACAAAAAACCTGAATGCAGAGTTTATTTTCCTCATCATTTTCTGGGACAATCATCACTGCATGTCAGAATGTCACCACAAGTCAACTTTATGGGACTCCAGGAAAAAAGAAGGGTATTAATGATTTCCAATTTACAGTCAGGGATTACAATCCCAGTATGATCTTGTAACTTCATTAAAAAACTGAGAAGCCTCAGGTGTGGCATTATTGAACTGTGCTGGTCCCAGACAGTCATCAGCATGTCGGAGTCACAGCATGCCTTTGGAACTCCAGCCCGGCAGGGACAGGCAGGGCTGGCACTGGGCAATAAAGTAGCCAGAAAAGGCAACAGATTGCCAAGGACAGCAAAACAGGTGACCCAACTGCTGTTTTATTGATGGCAGAACCTCGTAAAAATGCTGGCCAGGCTGCTGTTGTGTATAGGGGATTCTTCTTGCTCCTTGCCCCTTTGCCTCTCTTGGCTCTTACTTCTCACTGCTCAAGTTCTTTCCCTGTTCTCAGCATTGTTCCTTCTCCTTTGTGCTTAAACAGTTTTTGATAAACCTGCAAGAGAAGTGCTGAAATCACAGGCAAGGCACCTTCTTTCAGCTTTGATACAAAAAGAATCTTTGAAGAATAATTCTATCAGGCTCTCAGAAGCAAGTGCAAATTTGATTCTTCAGAAGTGTATAATTCAACCATAAGCCTGTCTTTGTTCACAGGAATAGTAGAAAGTACCTCCTTGACATCATGGCAACATCTATTCTCAAATTGAAATTTCTTAGTTCAAAGCCTGGGGATCTGAGAGCATCTCAGTGAAATGAAGGCAAACATATTTTCAACACGTTTTTCCCTTGCTCTACACTAGAACAAAGACATTCTTCCACCACTCAAAAAAACAACAAAAAAAAGACAGGTCCAAAATACAGGTCCAAAAGCCCAGGGCCTGAAAACCTGGGCAGACAACTTGCCAGTGTACTGAAGAACAGAAGTTAAAGTCCACTGCTACAAGCTGCACCTTCTGTAAACTACGGATGCTGAACAGCATCTAAATAAAGCTTGAAGAGTCTACCTGATTTTGCAAACAGACAACACTTGCACCAGCGAACAGGAGACTCCCACCCTCCCCAAGCTGCAAGTTCACCTTGTTTCCAGGACTGCACAGCAATTCTGCCAAGTACAGCAGAACTGCAGATCACCATTTCACGTAAACTCCTGGCACACACAATGGAGATGCTCAACCACACCGAGCCACCTCGTCTTGACACACCTCATGAAATACATTAAATTAGACTTGCCCATGGAGAGCAGGTCCCAAAATAGAACTATAAGTAACTTAAATCTGCATTAAGGTCAGTAACTGCTGGATATATTTATGGTCCTGTACCCATCCACCCATCAGACTGCTATTTATATGCTCTTTCAAAATGAGTATTTGCTTTTTATTTGCAACACTTTGAAACTTACTGTAATTTAACATACCTACAGCTCCTATTCTGTGTTTCCCACAGTAACAAGTAAAATATTCAGACTCTTGCACATGATGTCTCTCATTATTTCTTTTAATAAAGGGACCGCTGTAGTTTACATGGAAAGAGAGTATGTGGGCCAGGAGGCATATCAAAATCATGGAAACCCACAAAAACAAGGGCTTCAAAGGACATCAAGAACTCAGCTTTCAGCTCAGTGGCATCTTAAGATTGTAACAGTTAGAGCAGGCATCCCAGTGCACATCCACAGCTCCATCTTCCAGTAGCATGACATTTTTACTTAATACATAACTTGTACTTTCCCAGCACAAAAGAGACACAGAGCTACTGGAGAGCATCCAAAGGGCCATGTTTGTGAGTTTGTGAACTATCTGCTGGTGATATCCCTCATTAGCCCTTACAATCTGAAAAGTTCAGAAAACATAACCTCCAAAAATGTCTTCACAACATCTTTACAGTAAGTTAAAACCTCATCCCTCCCTTCCTCCCTCTCAAGAAGCTGAAAAACACAGACAATTATTAATGCTTTGTACTCACTGAACCCAGTGTCCATCAAAAATAAAATAAGAGGAAATATTCATTTGACTTGCTTCCAATAAAGCAATTAGATGAAACAAGTATGTTGAATAAAGTATTTTACTGGCAGGATGACTAAGAGATCAAGAACATTTACTGATCTACAGTTTTTGACACAAACTGCTCAAGTCACACCAACTACCTAAGCTTTAAAATTAACTCTATGCTCTGCCCAGGTTTTAGGGCCACTCAGCCTCTTTCAAAGTACCTCTGTGGGATCTTATTAAAACATGACTTAGTCAGCCAAAGACTTTTCTGAGTCTCAGGTTTAAATGTGCCAGTTGTATCCAAGAGTTGCTTCTACTGCCTGGTGACTAAAAGTGAGGACCTATCATGGAACTTTATGGCCCAGCCGAAAACAACTTCAAGCCCAAAAGGCTGAGCTAATGCCAGCAAATCCTGTTGCCTCAGGGAAATGCTGTAATCAGATCCTATAAAACGACAGGCAGAAACCCATCACTTCACAAAGCCCTGCTGGACCTCTGTTAGGGCTTCTGTTTCTGAACATATTCTGAACCCTAATAAAGCAGTCCTTTATGGACAAATATCCTGTTTTTCACCAAGCTTTTCAGGGTTATAATGCTTGTGTAAGCGCTGCACTTACCATTTGTATAACTTTTACCTCTCTGTGCAACAGAAATTAAATGAAGCTAATACAGAGAAGTTACCACAGGGTGAGCCACATCAGACACCAGTTACTGACATCAGCAGTTACTGCCTGGATACACACCATGCTATAAATTCAAAGGAGCTTGATCCTTCAGTGAAACAGGAATAGTCTGACTGGCTTTGCTGAGGAGTATGGAACATGGAACAGGAACAGGTACCAGACTGAGTTCACACCCTTGTTTACTCACCAGGAAGCACCTTTGGGTTTTCATAACCTGAAGCAGAATTTTGGATGCACAACATTCAGTTGTGCAGTCAGGAACCAGTCTTTATCTAAAACAGTTTAGGATAGCTTATACCTCAAGTTAAAAGACAAAACACAACAAATATGCACAACAGTCAGAAAAAGAAGTCAGAAAAAGAGGAGTACCAGAAAAATATAAACCCAGAGTATCTCCTGAGCAGGGTAGAAAACTGTATATCACATTTTCTAAATATTTAAGTTCTTCAACACAATTATTTCAAGATATCTTCTCTATCGTGGATGCCCTCTCTCCACTATCACAGAGTTCTTCGAAACATCATTTTGTGTTACATGAATACACGCACAAAAAAAGCCAAAGAAGCTTTAGACCATCTCTTTTTTAAACTGAAGTGTCAAAGAATTATTATAACTTCCAAAATTTCCTCTCTGACAAGACCATTTGCCATCAACCCAACAGGGCTAAGAGGCCATAGCACAGAGAAAGGGAATGAGCAAGACTAAATCATCTCAAAGAGGAGATGCTCCAGGGAAGGGAGGAAAAGAGAATGCACTCCTGTCCCCGCGCAAGACAAACTTTATCAGTGTCCAGACACTGGACAGACTTCACTCAGAGCTTCCCATTCCTCAGGCTACCAAGTTATTAGCCAGGAAACACAAATTCACAGGTTTGCCCACAGTGTTTGTAGAAGTAAAATGTAAAAATTCACTTCAAAGATACACTGCTGGGCTGAAAGACCCTGCTTTTATTCTTTTTTATTTGTAGCATTTCAAGTTGTGAAAATAGCCTCTTATTCAGGGTTTATCTGCCTATTGCAGGGATGTCATATTCCTTATTATTTTTTTAATTAATTACTTTAATACACTTCTAGTAAAGAAACCAATTCTCCTTTCTAATTAGGTCTAGCAATTAATAACTGAATTGAACTGACGGTGATACAGCTCTGCTAAACAAATAACCAAAGCTGAAATCAGAGTTGAGTGTTCCCATAAATTAGCACTGACATCAACAGCAGTTTATTCTGAACTTTATGGACAAACTGAGTTAAAAAGAAAAGTCAACAACTAAAATATTTCTCATCTATTTATTTATTTGGCTGCTCCCCACATTCAAAAAAACAGTCCCTCAAACCACTGACCCTGTTTGTCACTGAAGCTGGGACTTATTAAGGAATCAACTAACCTTAGAGGATTTTCTTCTGCTTCTTCTTGTCCAAACCACCACTAGTTTATCTGGCTGCCTGTTAAAGATAAGGAAGAAACAGCTTAATATACAGCACGATCAATACATAAACAATTTATATTAAAACTCTTGCAACACGTAATGACATCCTTAGTGGGTAGCATGCTCTCTTAAAAGTAGCTCATCTAAAAACCACTCTCAGCATCAGTCATTTAACAGGAAAAATAACGTGTATTTATAGAGAAAGGTCGTCCTCCAGACCACACGGTAATGTCATCATCGTCCTCCTGCTCTCCTTGCCTGTGGACATTTCCTCAGAGCCAGCAGCACACCTGAGCAGAAACTCTTCCGTGGGGCAGAGAACAGGATCCAGACTCTAAAAAGACACCTTGGAAACACTCCAGTACCCCAAATAAACATCAATGCAAATTCTAGCTTGAATTTCTATGCAGACATATTGAAAAGTTACTGCTAAGTAGCAAAGAAAGCAGGTAATTTCACTTTTTCTTACACAAAGGATTATTTTTCTACTTGAATAACTCAAAGAACAGGAGAATCAAGTTGTGTTACTCCTCAAAGTCTCCTTGGATGACCAGACAGGTAAATCAGCACTTCCTCAACTCATACTCCACAGGACAAACATACTGAAAATCAGTGTGTTTTCCCAACCAATTGTTTGTTTGGTATTTGCAATGAATATAGATGGAAACCTCAATAAACAATACTTACAGTACAAATAATTTTCTCTTTATATTTCTTAGCAGTTAATTCTTGGTTCGTAGTTTATCATTATTATATCTACCTTATTAGTTTTACAGTTGTGTCTGAGTGATTTTTGACACTGACTCAACTCCCAGACTTCCCACTTTCCCTCCATGATACACTTCCCACTGTATGATGACCACACTTCTGGTCCCACTTCCAGACCTGTAACCCTCTTGTGCAGACTCCTGACTGAATTCCAGCTTTGTTTTCTGGCTGATGACCTGAATTCCAGCATGAAGCCCAGCTGCAAATCCACCCACAAATGATTTTCAATGGAGTTCACATCTCCACTTTAAAGTAATAAACCTACATGCAACACTGCCCAGAAAAAAAAAAAACCTGCTACCCAGATTTTTGAGACACTGGTGTAAGAACCCCTGCATTTATAAAGCCAACAGCAAAACGAATCATAGGGGGGGAAAACGGGTGTAACCATGAAAAAGTCAAGACACAATACATTCAAATCAAGATTAAAAGATGCACCCAAAATCCCCCACACAAATTATTCTAAGTAAAGGCAGTGTTCCCATTCGTATTTCACCACAGGGAGACTACCTACTTAATAACTAACTTTTCAAATGAAACCACAACTGGTTTAACAATCCTTTTAGGCACTGAAGTGCTGACCATATTTCCTTTCATACATACTTTTCCATTGAGCTGTTGATGATTTCTGCACATTACAATAAAAACAATACCTCACCCACGATTCACATTTAAAGCCCACCAGAACTAAAGCTCTCCCAAAAAACTGAGCTCAAGGCAGATCCTGCAAATGAAATGAGGATACAAGCTTTTTTTTTTTTTTTTTTGATAAATTGAAAGTTAAATAATCAGCTGTATTTTAAACTGTAAATTCACTCTCATGGCTTGTTTGGGTGACTTGAATTGCAGGCTGACTCTGCTTGCAGCTTCTGCAAAATCTTGCTTGGTAATGAGGTCATCCTCTTGTACTTCAGAACTCTTTGCTACTTGGTGTTGGGTTCTTATCTTTGGCTTACACCAGCACCAGCCCATTCACTGTGATGGGAACTGTATCTGTGCCACCAGGAAAAAACAACACACCCCCAAGCAAAGCGATCCAAACCCATGCCAGCAACGTTTCCCAGTTCTGAAGAACTCCCTCTGCCAGGAATATAAAGAAATGCACCAAAATGAAGAAGCCCATTAAATTCTCAATTCAGACTGAGAGGACCCAGCCACACTGATGGGAGAGCAGGAGCAGCATTTGCTCCCCTCACTTCTCTCCCCAGTATATTTATTTTGTTAACTACTGAGCACAATTTGCTCGTTCAGCTTCAAGAACGAGAGAAATCCACATCCAGAGGTACTTTACCAAAACAAAAAACAAGGAAGATCATCACAATATGGAGACAGAAAATTTAGCAAAATGGAATGGGAAGAGAAGGGAAGAAAATATCCCAAAAGACGAGTGTCCCCACTCTCAGTGTCCACCACATGCTTCACTGAAACCACAGAGAAAGCACAGCAGCTTTTCTAAGGGATTTTCTTCAAGAAAGTCACAAATCCAACCATTCTAAAATATCTTCATAGAATTGTTTGACTAACAAAACCAAGAGCAACCTTTCCTTCCACAATCTGTTCATTGCTCTCCTACGCCAATACACTTCTAGAAGAAATAGCCCAGCTCATATTTTAATCAGCAAATTTGCATTCAAGGTTATTAATGGTATCTCAGTGCCAGGAAATGGCCAATATCACATAATGCATGATGTTCACTGTAAGCATTAGGCAGTATTTCCTACTTCAGACTTCTCCCCTCTTTTAATATCATAAATCTCAGCTGTTGATTAGTCAATAAGCAAAGCAAATAAAATCACCTCTGAAGAATTAGGCTGGAGACCAGTTTCAGTATCCTTTATAAGTTTACTTATTAAACTTGGATATCATTCCAAACACAAAATCCACAATGATGCAAGCTGAACAAATGCTAATGGTCAGCAATAAAAAAAAAAATTAAAAATTAATTTCCTGTGCTGTACAAACGACATTTCTCATTTCTTTAAACCCACAAGCTTTTAGTCAGTCACTTACTCAGCAAAGCCAGCATGCCTAAAGCAAGGAATAACACACTGCTAACCTTAAGACAATGGATTTGGAGCAGGGGAAAAGAACTGGGTTTTAGCTGGGCACTACATTTCCCCACTAAGTAATTGCAATAATCTATCAGTGCAACACCACCGACCTTTCAGCAGGAGTATTTAACACTGCACTGGAACCTACCACGATTGCCTTGGCGGTGCTGTGCATTTCCCACCAGGGCAGCATTGCCAAAGCAGCAGCACTTCCCTGGGAGGGGGAGCCAGAGGAAGCCATCAGCACTGGGACATCAGGCGCTGCCACTGGGAAGAGCATGGGTCCAGTGGCAGGGGTTGAAGGATCCAGCTTGGATCCAAAAGATCGTATTTTACAGAACTTACCATTAACCTGTACTTGGTATATACTCATTATTGTGTGGTTCACAAGAAACTGTTCCTGAAGAAAGGCAATTCATAGTAGTAAACATACTTTATTATTTACAAGTGAAACTTAGCAAAGAAGCAGGGAAGATTATGATTTCAAAGTCTGTGGCTCAGAAAAGGAGATTCATCTCTGCCCTGCATACTAAGGAATTAAAATGGGACTCAAAATACAGATTTACAAAACACCTATAATTCAAAACCACGCCTGCTTTTCCTATCACATGGAAGCCATGATTCTTCCATTTTCCCATTGAAACAACCAATTTAAAAAAAATAAAGGTAAACACTGGAATCAAACTTTGCCATATCCACAATCATCAAATAAAGTAATAAAAACATTTCTCATACTGGAAAAAACTGTCATCTGATCACCACCTCATATGCTACAAATTTTACCAATTGAAAGGAAGTTGTGCAAGATTCAAGGTCTTCTGCGGGTTGGTTTGACCATTCTAGGAAGGTTTTGGCACAATATTTTGATTACAGAACTCTACAAACATCACTTGTACAAGAAGGACATGAAAGGCATCAGTCTCCTGTTGACTCTTGTTTTGTAAATCTTTTAGCAGAAGCTGATAACATTACCCAGGACATACTTCTCCACTAAACTTACTGTTCTGTAACAAAAAGCTGTAGAAGACGTGGGGTTAGAATCTATTGTTGGAAAGAACTGCAAATGCATTTGACTTTAATTCAGACCACTGAAGCCAATAGCAAAACCAGTGATGAACAACCTTTTGGAGAAGGGGGGGAAAGCAGGTAACAGGATTTCTCAGCAGCAAGGTACCATTACATTTAATCACAGTAATTTTTAAATGCCTGAAATGTAGAAGATACCATTTTTGTATGTACCCCACACGGTACAGCCTTGCACGTCTGTTTTGGCATCAAACTGCTTAAGTGCTGGGTTTTGCCTTCCCCTCTCCTTTTCTTTTTCTTTTTCAGATAAGCTGTTTTATTTTTACTATGTTTGATTTGAACTGCATTAATTAGTACAGGCTGCTAGATTACTCTTGTGAAGCAAGCTTAAAAGAGTATAATTAATAAGAGAAGCAGCAGTGTTAGCACAATAGCATGCAGATGCACCTATTGAAGGATAAAAATAATTACTTGAGGACTAATGTCAAAGTACTTCTGATAAGAATTTTTTTTAATAACCTTTTGTCCCTTCTGCATCGTGCATCCCAGCATGCCATGCAAGATTTCCATTAGGAACCAATCCTCCCGCCCCACCAGCACACAGCTTTCCACATGACTGCTGAAACGCCAGCAAGGCTCTCTAATGGTCTCTTAAAAATAAATGTGGTTGGTTCTATACCACCATTAATTTGGGATGAACGTCGCTTTTCCTCATTTTACAGCTAATTACTTTGAAAAGCACTCTTTGCAGTGCACTCTTCTGCACTAGGTGCTGCCCTATTGCCGTGTATTGCCATTAGCCAAGGAACTAATCAGGCCACGGCCTTTCGTGAGCCTTGTGCTAAGGTTTTTTTCCCTCAGAATTTCCTGTTGGTCACAATCTATGGAATTTCACAGCTGCCTACAACTGCAGGAAGTGCAGTCAAATACTGCCAATGCTTTAAACAGGCCTAGAGACACTGTAGGAATGATGTCATGCATCGATGCATTTGCCAAATGAGCCCTCTTGCTGAGTGCAGGTACAGCACTGATTGCAAAAGCCAGAGACATTAGGAGGAGAATGAAACGCAGTGCAGGTAAAACCTCAGTGAGATAATTACAAGATGAAGCACACTACAGGGGAAAGCTGTGCATTTCAGGAAGGGGTTTGGGGTCTTCTTCCCCACATCACCTTAACTTCCATGGTAGAAGTTAAAGACTCCTGAGTAAGGCCTGTGCCACCTCACAGAGTTAGGTCAGACCATCAGGGCATTCTCTTAATACAACTCACTGTGGACTATGCATCAAGCCCCTAAAATAAGGCAAAGTTTGTTCTTCCATCATTAAAACCATTCAGTAGTTTTAGCAAGCCTGGGAAATTTCCAAAGAGAAATCTTTAAAACAGGGAAAGCAAGAGGACATCACAGCTGAGATCCATCCACCTCTACATCTTCACTTTCTAACACAGAGAATTCCTCCACTTCTTCCCACCAGAGGTCTCTACAGATTTTTTCAAGACTACACAAGCGCATTGAAAGACCAGAATTTCCCCTGTGAAGTGGATTTTAGATTTTTTAATACATCTGCTGCTAAACAGACTGGCCTCTACAAGACTTGCATCTCAAGATTATGCTTTGCTTTTTGAAAGAGGCTCTAGTCTGGCTTTGCTTGGTTTATACAAAACAGGGAAAAAGCAAGACGCTCTGACCTATTTTACAAGCACAGTCAGACCTACTGACTCTATTTGCAAGGCTGGGAGTGGAATGTGTAGTATGTACTGCTGGTTACTTGATTTTCTCAAACCAAACACAAATGAAGTTTGCAGGATGAGCTGAATTAAACAAAACCCAAGTTCATCTATAATTCAGAAAAAAAGTGACAAGGGCAGATTTTACTTCATTTTTCAAAGAGTTATTGCAGCAAAAAAAACCTCTACAGAACTATCTAGCAAAGTCTTGTCTTAAAGCTTTTTGCAACAGAACTTTACATTGCAGAGTACACAAACTGACCCTAGTCTTCAGAAATTGTGTTCTTTAACATCCTTTTGGCAGTAACACAAAGATGCCTCAACTAGTCCCTGAATTTTAGGTCCCATCCAGCTGCCCTCCATGAGGAAGCTTTCTTTGCCTGGTCCAGTTTAGCCCCGCTGTCACCAGGAGGGGTCGAGTACTGCGCAAGAAGGGCCACGTGGATCCCTTATCTCATCTCCCATAATCACAGGCGCTCCCCTTAGGCAGACATGTACTTGAGCAATGCTTAGTCCACACGTTTACCCTACACAGCCTGCCACACCAGAGCTTACAAACACCACCCAATGCTCTATAACAAACCATGCCTAAAAAAAACCAGGAGCTGCTTCAGGAAAGCTTCCTTGTAATACCAAGCTCCCCAGTCAGTTCCGTTCAGGCTGACTGGCAGGGAGGAGCACAGGCTAACTGGGCCATTCAGACAAACCTTGAATGGAAAATGTTGCTTTACAGTGGAAAGTTCACAGAAGAAGCTGCCATGAGCCAGATCTTTCTCAGATGCCTGATTTTCCTTTTTATGCTCTTCTGTCAGAATATTTAGTCTACATTTTAACAATAAAAAACCCAATGTTTTTTAAAACAATACCAAAAAAAATAAAAGCTTTCTGTTTCAAGTTGGTATGTTGCTTCTCCTGAGCAGAGCAGAGCAGGGCAGGAGGAGGAACTACACAAACCTGCCCGCACTGTCCGCCGGGGCCTGACCTGCCGTGAACCCGCTGAACTCACTGCTCTGATCCCCTTCCCTGCGGAGCTGGGGCCTGACAACTGCCACGTGAATAAACACAAAACAGCCAGAAAAAAACCTCGCGACTTCACCTCAGGCACAACAGTGCGTTTCAAAGCTGGTCTGAGAAGTGCCTGACCACCTCTCTGCTCTGAAACCCAAATGCGTCCCCCAAGCACCTCCACATCCCGCCCCTCCTCAGCAGACACCAGCAGTCACCTGCCCCTCTCCGAGTTCACTGTGCCGTAGGTCAATAAAACAGATCAGTAACAAGAATCAAGAAACAGTTTTAGCACACTGAGCAAGGAATTCTGAATTCAAATTCCATCTCCTGTCCTCACTGACTGTACAGCATTCAGAAAATTTCAAGACAGACACTGAGCAGCATCAACCCTCTCCTTGATTTTAGTCCTACTCCTACCTCTACCTATAGACCAAATATAATCTCTATACAATAATGTATGTGCACTACTGAGGATGCCAAATTATGTATTACCCCCTCTTATTCGGAAGCACTAAAAGTATAACTACTAGGTGCACTCTCATGATAAAAATTACTTTAAAAATAACTAAAATAAAACTCTTTGACTGAAAAATGCTGCCTGAAACATAGTTTCAACCCATGAAAAACAAATGCCCACATAAACAATACCTTTTTGTACTAAAAAATATGCAAGAGACTTTTTGGCACACCGTTGTCGGTTTTAATCAGACCCTGTTTCCTTTAGCACAATTTATTTCTGTGTCAAGTGGCATTCAAACACAAGCCTTTCTGGTTTTCAGTCTGCAAACACCAGAGATTAGAAATTATTTTTCTGCCATTCCTGCAGAACAGAGAATTGTATCTTGCACCAAAACCACAGTTTCAGGAAACTGAACTATTCACAACAGAAAGTTCCTCCTCCAATTTGTCTAAAATATTTAAGAAATTCTGCATAGCCTTCCATGAGCAATTAAAGAGAAGGACGATCTTTGCTGTTCCTACTGCCTGAGCAAGTTTGATATTTACACACAGATATATGAACAAAGGTTTATACTCCTGTTTCACAGAAATCCCAGCGTCCACATTAGGACTCAGACAAAGCAAGTTTCAGAAGCTGCAGTGCATTGATGCCTCCATCCTCCTCCTCTCCTCGCTATCCATGGACACATCCCAAAGAAGATTACAGTTCTGCAAAGGCAGGAGTAGAAGAATCCGGCACCATGTGTCTTTTAAAGCTCCCTTCCAAACCAACAGCACCAGGGTTTTGTTTGTTTTTATTACTTAAGAGCATGTTTTAGATTACACAAAGCAACTTCTACCATTTGAAGATGCACAGAAATTGTGAACATAGTAAAAGCTTCTGAGTGGGCAGCATGGGTGGAATGGAACCAGTTCATAGGGTTTGTCCGGAACAGAAAATTCCTATCCCCATCTCAAGCGCCCAGATTATTGAACTGAGATGGTTATGAAATCTAGAAAAAAAAAAGGCTGATACCTACAAAAACCAAATGTCTGCTAAGACACACAGCAGTCTGCCTCTGATACTTGTAAGGCTGAAAAGCTTGAATAAATGCTTGGAGATACAAAGACAGGGCAAACTGGAGTTACAGCCCACAGAAGATCGTAGCCTAACACAAGCATTCAGTAAGCTGACGGGCAGATCCACAGTATGCTGTGTCTATGCCACAGGAGCAGTGTGGAAGGGTTGGTGTGATACAAACTCATATTTAGTTTTCCAAATGATCACTCCACTGAGCCCTAAATTAATCCATATTTATTTTGAGACATAGGCACTCCTGGCTCATGCAGAGCGAGCTCCCCAATTAAAGCTTCCTCATCTGTCAGCAGCCTCCTTTTGCATTTGCAAATTAATATCACAAGGAGGAGCAAAAAAAGGGGGGTGGGGAGGCCCTAGTGAACCCATGGCATGCTGTGCTAGCTCCTTTCCCCCATCACTGCCCAGGAGACCAGACTTTGCAAATATTGCCAGGTGCTCTCAGCCACAGCCACAACAGACATCAGGCAGTAAGAACTCACTTTCAGGGAAGGAAGGTGTTGAAGGATGAGATCTTGAACTGCTTTCTCTGCTCTGATTCCGGCATCCCTTTGCCTGTAGGACCAACCAGGACTGAATCACCTGCTTGCAGCAAAGCACCCAGTTCCTGGGAGGAACACTCCTCAACAGCTGGGGCACTGGTGGAAGCAACACACCTTTCTGCCACCCTCCAGGGGCACAAACCCAGAACATTTTAGCAACTGCAATAACGCAGCAGCTACTGCAAATATCTGAAGCAGCCACAGCCTCAAAACACCACAGAGAAACACAAGAACCTTGCACTGAAACTTGGGCCCCAACCAAAGTCACACATTTACACACCAAGCAAAACAAAAAACTCCAGAACCTCGACTGACCTCACCTTCTCCAAGCTTAGTGAGACTGTCAAAATGTAAAAATTGAGAACGAGCCAACATGGCAAATTTAGCAGCAGTAAGCTATATGTAGATGGTCATCAACATCAAAGCTATGATTTTCTTGCATGTTAATGAAAACATTACTAGATTCACAAAATTTTTGTATGTGGTTTCCAGGGAACTGGAAACTGCCATGATCATTTCCCGTGAAATGCCCCATTTCATGTGGTGACCTTTCAAGAGCTGATTTAAAGTGGAGGTATGGACATAAGAAGCAAAATTATTTGATCAGTATTGGCAGCTAAATAACTATTCCAAAAACTGCAAAATACAATGATTCTTCCTCTTCTAGCTCAGTCTGGTTAATTAAGTTGTTACACTGCTTCCAAGCTGCCTTCTGAAACCAAAGTTGCCACTTCTGATTACAGAAGTCAATCCCCAAAACAACACAGATTATTTCCATTTACAGCTCAACAGTTCTTTGAACACCCAAAGTCCAAAAATTTGTATCATTTTTAGGAAGTTAAAACTGACCAAGCCTTTTAATTAATGCCCTCAAAGTAACACCCATGGCTCACATCCAGCAGCAAGTATTGGCTAAGAAAAAAAAGTATGTTTGCTCATGGATACTTCAGACAAAGCAAAACCTCCTGCCAACATTAGGGGCTTGATATGGCAAAAAAAAAAAAAGGCAAAAAACAAAACAAAACAAAACAAACAAAACCCCAAAAAATCTAACTGAAAGACCTCTATTTCTATTTTGAAATGTAAAAAAAGATAAACTTACAGCTTTTAAAAACTGGAAAGTATTTTGAAATACAAACTTCATACTTTGCAAATACAATTGATGAAACACTGCTGTTCCAAGATCCAAAAAAACCTCTAAGAACAGCAACAACGAAGCGCCTAGACAGATTTTGCCAGTAACTGCTGCTTGTAAAATGCCTAGCAGCAGTCTGAACTAGATTTTAACTAATCATTTAAAGATCAGCTAAACTGGGAAGCAACACCATATTTATTCTGACTGCTCTAAGCATGGTTTTCAGTTAAAAAACCAAACATACAGTACCTACATTATAGCTGAAATCATGCTGATGCTGAAAACACACAATGAAATAATATTGTTCAGCCAGACGGGTATTTCTGTCGGTATTTTTAAAAATAATCTTCCTATAAAATACTTTTCTGTTACAAGTAGCTTTTACTCAGGTCAGGCACTCCCACCGACAGAGCCCAGCAGTCCTTTGTCTCAGCATCACTGCAGAAGGAACTCAGAGCAGTGGTCCTTCTCATCTTTTTCAGCACACCAGGCTGTACCCACTCTGGTTACTAACAACCACCAGGAGGACACTCCTCAAGGTCCTTTATATACCAAGAATCGTTGAGATTTAAGCTGCTAAAAATGAACACCGTCCTTTCCTTACTTACATTCCCAATGAAGACACACAGACACAAGCATCAACTCCTTCAAAGTCAAATTTGTAACTGGAGACTAAGACTAAAGCCAGCCACTACCTTGGCTATTGTGTTGCCCTCTCTCTTCCTTCTGTGCTGTCATGGTTGGTGTTTTATCTCAGCTTAAAACAGACAGAACCTGTACCTTTTCAATGCTATTGTGAAATGCCGGGTTGCGTTTTAGTCTGTTGGCTTCATCACACAGCTGAAGGACTGCACCATGGGGCAGTTGTAAAGCAACATCCTCAGCCTCAGAAGAGACACCTGGGTGCCGGCCAGATTTTTCATTATATGGATTTGATGTCTTGCAGGCTGGATTCCAGTCTTGTACCATTAAATGAGGCAAAGGGATAAAGAGACAGAGCCCCTCTATCCCATAGTGCATACAGCTTAAAAGATTAAGTATTTTGTCTCACCTTAGATTTCAATTTTACTCTAATTCAAGGATTTTTTTATCTGTAAATACAAATGTGTCTGGTGTGTAAAGCAGTTCTCCTTGTAAGCAGAAAGGTGAATAAAAAGGGAAGCTACACTGGTTTCTGGAGCAAAATATACTCTAAATCTGGCAAAGTGCTGAGAGCCATCCACTGAAACACAAAGCCACTGAAAGACAAAGCCTCTCAAACCTACTGCAATACCCTGACGTGCCAAGGAACAGTGTCCTTAGAGTGAAAGGCACACACCTCCTACCAGATTAAGGGCTGCAGAATCTAGTATTAAGTGAGGATAAACAGGAGGAAAAATTTTAACTTCAAGCTTTTAGAAGAGTATTACAGTAAATGAAATTATGATAAGTTGCCGTAAATTATTCCGTTTCAAATAGGAATTTTAATACACTTGTCTAGCTAAGGTCAAAGAAGCCAAATGAATAAAATCCACTCTGCAAACTAACCATCAAGGGAATGAGAATCAATTTTAGCTGCGCAGAGTTCACACAGAGCACAGAGGGGGAAAACCAGCTATGTGCAGTATCATCAACACGGACAATAGAGATGCGTGGGCACACAAACTCCTTGGATTCTGCAAAATAAGATTTTCCACATATTTCAGCGTATTTTATACAAAACGCACTTTTCATCTTTAAAACAAACAAGGCTCAAAAGTCGAAGCCTGCAAAATTTTTACATATTTCGCTCTGGGGCATTCAGACGGGAGCGCAGCCTTGGGGCCAGCACTGCACACGCGTGTGCACACCCCCCCTGCAGCACCACGAGAGCTTCAGAGAGACAGGGCAGGCCCATGGAGCAGCACTCAGGAAAATTAAGGCTACCACAGCGATGAGCAGGAAAATAAAGACTAGTGTATACAGCAAGGTTTTATTTATGCACTTCGTGCTTTAAGTCAGCTCTCCTTAACTTTTCCACTTTCTGAGCATAGACAAGACCTTACACAGAACATTTATCTCAGCCCGATCTGTTAATTCAACCTTGCCCCTTCAGCTCTGACAGACAGGCACTGGCACAGCGAGTTCTTGCTGTTTCCCTCACTACCCCGTGCAGCACCAACACTTTCTCAGCCACTCTCCTTCCCCAAAGCCGTCCATCTGAGGAAGTGAAACTTCTCTGTTCAGCACTTGCAGCTTCAGCTGGACCCAACCCAGACAGACAGGAGAGCTGGCAGGCCAAAGCCTTTAGCCCCTTGCACTGCAGGCAAGTCGGGAGGTTTATTTCTTCTTGCTCTGGCTGTTCAGCTCGTGGTGAGTTTCAACATATACAGGGTTTGTGTTTGTTTGTTCCGCAGCCAGACAAGCAATACAGCACCAAATGAGGTGTGAATTTACTCACTCACTTCAATGCAGCTAATGGGCAAACAAAGATGTTCTGGGCCACTGAAACCCTCAGACTTCAAAGCCAATGGAAATAAGTGTTTTGGAGAAAATTATTAAGTCCAAGTGTAAACCAGAGCCAGACACTGGCTTTTGCAACATCACCTCACATTGCTGAAACAAGGCAAAGAAATCTAACAATGCAAAGAAAAAGGGTTCAATCAAAGAGAAAAAAACAGGAAAATAAAGACTACATGGCCAGCTTCATCACATTATTAACAGCACCAGACATACAAGTACCTACATTTTTATTCTGCTTTTGAAGTATTTGATTTCTGCACAATCCTGGTCTTCAAGAATCAGCCACAAACCAGACTGGCGATTCTGAATGGTGACAGGGGTTTGCTTCTCTCAAGGGAGTCAAGAGGCAAAAATATACTCTGTGTCTGACCAAACTCAGAGCTGTTCTGGCAGTTCAGCCTCATAAATATTTCAGATGTCTCATGTGCCACCCTATCTCTTCCTACACTAAATCACAGGACAGATATGCTGGAGCAACAAACAAGTAAAATAATAGCAACAAACACACTGCACAGATTTCTTGCATTTTTTTAAGGGTAGGAAATAAAATGTCTCTCTCCCCCACCTCCAGGATACTCACATTCTCTCTTCTACAAGCATTACATTTCAGGACTGATTTTATGGATATGATATGAAAGAAAAAGCTACAATGCAAAGTCCAAACAGAAAGTAAATTACAGAATAAATTCTACAGAGTGGGGAAAAACAAAGATCAGCAATTCTAATCCAGACAGCGTATATATATACATACATACATATATATATATGGAAGTCAACAAGCTTAAGCAGAATATTCCAACAGTTCTGATGATACCTCAGTGATGATACGGCTACATCCTGCTGTGCAGCCACAGCTTTGCTGGAGTTATAACTCAACTCCATCCTATCAGCTTTATTCCCCAAAGTCTTCAGAGCTTAACAAGCTCTCTTCCTTCATTGAGTGCTATAGTTTCTACACAGATACCTTTTTAAAAGTATTTTGGTTTGAACTTCGGAGAGACTGTAATAACCATTTGGAAATGAATGTGACACGGGGTGGGTCCCCTGAACTTTTTGTGCTGCAGTGATCAACATGGAGGCTTTTAAGAGCTTCAGGCATTCATCACCTCTGCTGAAGAGGAGCTTGGCTCTAATGGACATTTTCTAGTATTGCCACCACTGGATAAAAAATTCCAGAAACATCAGTCCTGAAAGGATGTATTTAGAGTCTGGTACAAATTACTTCCATCTCCACAATCTGACATTTATCCATTACACATACTCTTAATTACACATCACTCGGAGAAAAGCAAATAGAAAACTAACAGAAAACCCTTCCCACAACAAAAACCTTCCAAAAACCAGTAACCGTAGGTCAATGATCATCTTCCCTCCAGAGTTACCTGTCCAATTTTCCTCATGTACTCTGCTTCACTGGTCCTGCTGTACCTCAGTACTGTGCTGTGCAACAGTTTCCACCCTGACCAAACACACTCATAAATAAGCTCATTATTAACATGATTCATATTGAAAAAAGAGAAAGGGAGGGGCCACTTTTTAAAGTTTGTAAAGCATAACTGGCAGTTTTTTCCTCAGTTATGTATATCTTGCTATCATAAATCTGCGCTCATGCAATTCCTATCTGTACAGAGAGTGTTTCTTGCACCTTCTGCACCATTTCTCTGTATCTCAGTTTCAGAGACGTAAAACAGGGATCATTTTTCTCTATCACACAGCAGTCTTGTAAGACTGGATTAATAATGGAGCTGTGTGGCTGCAGAATTTTTGCGCAGAGAAATGGTTAGCACTTTATTTCCACACAGCAAAGTGTCATTTTGTAGCTTTACACCATTACCACTGAACAGAGAGCTGCTACCATCTGGCCTTTAACAGGAGATACAAATCCTGCTTATAAGTAACTGTGGATGTAAAATATAGAAAAGTTGATGAAAGATGATTTGTGCACACACATTAGGGAGTGATAGAAAAGATGCCTTTTCTGCACAGTTACAAGGGAAGTCGAAAGGAAGCCTGGTGTGGAACCAGGATTTTCTGACTTTTGTTGTTTCTACCATTAGACCACACTCTAGGAGTAGGAGAAGCAAAGACTTCATTCCACCCTCCAAGTAAAAGACACCTAAATAGAAAAAAATGCACAAAATTTATCAAGTCTGCTCTGAACAAAAGAAGGTGCTAAACTGACTGACCCAGAACTATTTACATAAGGAACAAAAATAACTTTTACTAACACTTTTAGTAAGCCTGTATAGCTTTGCAAGCTCTTCTAGTTTCAGTATTCTCAAAAAAACATTCTGCTGCTTCTGCCTGCATCTGAAGAGAGACAGAGAAGACTGTGTGCAATTTCTTTGCTGTAACTGGGAACTTGCATGGGGATAGAAAAAAATTAAACTCCCACAGTACACATGTATATTGTGTATGCTGCATTATTTCTCCCCTTTTCACATCAGCCACCTGGAAACTGGATCGTGGCACCAGTATGGAAAACCACTTACACAGATACAGTGAAGAAAATACAATGTGGTGACAATAAAAGGATGCATCAGGTTGAAGATACTGAGACATCAACTTGAACTGAGTAAAAGTGCAAGGGGGAAGGCTTGACACATGCTGCAGTTTTATTTGCAAAGCTGTAAGTCTTAGAAAATGTTGTAAAAAGAATACTCAGAATTTTTTAGTATTATATGATATCTATAGCCAGACTTTCTCTACCTGTGCCTTAAAGGTAGAAATATTTAAATAAAGCAGTTTATTTTTATTCAGCACAAAAAAGAATTCCCGGAACACTTTAAATTCAGATTTCTTCGTTCACTGTATGATTGTTACTATCACACTCACTCAAAAAGAGCTGAAATCCTAATTACCATTCACCAAGAGAAGATGGAACCTCCCTTTTAAAATAGTTTCTGAAAGAACTGTGATTATAATGAATTATAAAAGTGAAGCACTCCTATCTGTTTGGCAAAGCCAGAGGGAAGGATAGGTGTTGTAAAACATGTGTGACTGCTCAGGCACAGCAGAACAGTGGAGCTGCTGCCCACAGACAAGGCCCAAGCACACACACGTGCACACTGCCTGTTCAGCAGAATCAAGTCTGAAAGCCCAACGTGACACACTGAGTTCCCATTTTAAAGAGCGCACACTTGGTCATAAGAATTTTCCATGGCCTGGGTCAGCAAACATCTGCCTGAATAAAACACAAAAATCTGATTGCAGCTGATTATGGGAATTGTATTCAATGGAAGAACAAAGGCCTGGGGGCCTGCTATGATTTTGAGTATTTCAGTAACACAAAAAGCTTCACTATTTCAAAGTCACTTAATTTCCCAGCAACATGGCTTGAGGTTGTAAGGAAAGTGAGATTTCTGGCCCTGCTCAGCCCACGTGCACCACAGCACACCTGGGAGTCTCCCAGAGTGGCCAAGGGTGGATAAGATTTGTCCCTTACTAGCAACAGCCAGTCCTTCTGCTATTCACCATCAGCATCCAGGCTTTCCATCCCCTTAAGATGGTTCCATTACATACACCGATTTCATACATACACACTGCATCTTGAACTTATTTGTATTTATTATGCACAGGTGACACTTCTTTGTCACATGTTACCAGCTTCCAGAAATGTCTCCCCACCTTAACTTATTTGCTGGAAGGGATGTTCAGTACAGGGAGTTAAGATCCCACCAATAAACCCCAAGCTAATCAAAGAGATGATGTCGGCAGAAACACAAGAAGACTCCATGGCTGTTTTCTGAAATAATTATTTTTGCTTCACACACTGGTTGCTCATATTTAAGTCTCTGGTTTTGTATCTCCAAATCCATCAGGATCTGCTTTGTATGCCCTGTACATGCAGACCAAAAGACATTCCAGCTGGGAAAAAAGCCTCACGTTCTGCTCTTCACTCCCCTACTCCCCTGCTGCTTCCCCCACCAGCTCAGATCACTTCTCAGCCCATCCTACTCATCTCTAAGCAATGCTGAAATAAGACAGGTGAACATTCCACAAAAAAGCTGCAAGGCTGACCATTTTAAAAGGCTTCCTAGGGCAGCAAAGAAGAAACTAATCCCATAGAAGACCTACCAAGGCTTCTTTCTCTATGGCACAGCACAGGAGGAAGACAAGGGCAGAACACTCATTCTGTGAGGTTAACAAGGCAGCAGGTTTCTCCTTCTCTAGGTCTTAATGGGGTTGTCAACCGTGAGAGGTACTGACAGTTCTCACAATGAGGTGAACACAAACAAATCAGGATAAATTGCAGTCTTCCTATAGTAAAGAATAGCTCGAGATTATTTTCTCTTTTTTTAAATTACAGTTCGTTGACTTTACCATTAACTGCAAGTCAAGTAAGCATCCTCCTTTTAACAGCTGTTGCTAAAAGAAGTAGTATTATTCTTCCCCCTGCAGCACATGATCTAGTTCCCTAAGAACAAGTTTGCCTGAAATAAATCTATTTACTGAGGTCAGCATTTTTTTTTCCCCAGGAGAAAGCAGGCTTTGTGCATTGCAAATGCTTTATTAGGGTCCACTCCAGACAACAAGACTGAATCTATGGGCAAAAATGTCCACATTCCTGTTTCCCAGCACAGCAACAGGAAAGGAGACAAGGGACTGCACTGCCACCTGCCATTGTACCACAACATTAACCACTACCAGCAATACTGAAGCGACTGCTGATGGGTCAGATGAACACCCAGCACCAGGACTGGGGAACCCACACACTGGAAACACAGGTGATGCCTGGCTTTACTGCCATTTTCCCTTGCAATACAGCTTCTCCCGAGGCAGCTAGAGCAGGAGGTGGCTCCAGGAACAGATGGAGAGCAGAGAAACACAGAAATGTATCTAGCAGCTCCCTGCTCCAAAAATACACTGCACAAATGGCCACGTGGAAGCACAAACTGACACGAACCCGTAGTTCCAGGCACAGGCAGAGAGGCCGGGCTGCCAGCAGCTTTTGCCCTTGCAGATTCTCCAGTGGCTAATAACAGGTGAAGGCACTGGCTTTTTACCTGCAGCCATAGTGTCTGACCAAGACTCCTCTCTTCTGTCCAGAGGCCCTTTGTCACATAACCCATGGAAATAACAGCTGGAGGTTTCCACCCCTGCAAACCTTAGTTGAAATTGTCTGCTGAAACTTTCCAATGCAACGCTGAATTCGCTGGCCAGACAGAAAACTCAGGCATGTTTTAACATCACAAAAGAACTTTCCCTTTATGAAGCAAAGCTAAAAATAAGGGAGAGGCCCAAGGTTCAAAAACAACAACACAGCAGAAAACTTGTCATAACCACTGACAGCATGGACCCATCAACCACAGCAGAGTTGTATGCCCGGAGAAAAGGGCTGTCCTGGCTCTCCAGAAAAGTAGCAGCAGTGTTGGTGTGGAGCTGTGGCAGGCTCTGACGGGACAGTGTGGCACAGGGGGCTGCCACAGCCCCACAGGCAGCAGGTGACATGTCAGGGGCACACCGAGCTCTCTTTAGGGACCTACTCCAGCACTACCCCGGCAGTAGCTGCAGGCTTTCAGCTTTTCTTCCCAGAAAAGAGGGAAGGATGTATGGGGGCAGAAAAGAAGAGTTGCCTTCCCCCCTCCCCCACCTCCCAGTCGACAGGACAGTCTTACAGTCACAGGCTAAAGGAGGCACCGTGTCTCAAGCAGAGCACGTCTATAATTCTAGCACTATTGGCGATCACACACCTTCTCAATCCTCCACCAAAACATCCCTTCGTTACATCAGTGGCTATGAGAATTCAGGGTGTTAAGATTACTCTTGGTGATCTTCCAGTTAAAAATTTTTCAAAAATCAAATCCCATTTAGTATGCGGGGGAAAAGGAATCTATGGAAAAGGAAATAATTCCTTTACTGCTTTAAGATTTTCTGTCTCGGTATCCTGAACAGGTAAGTAGACACTGGAGCTCAGAGTAGCCATCTACAAGGAAGAAAGAAACACCTTTAGCAGTAAAGGCAAAAAAACCACCAACGAATGAAAAAATAAAAGCAGAGCTTACAACCCACGATTCTCTTTTCCACATGCACAAATCCCCAAAAAAAGCAGGGGGGGTGTGAAAACACCATTGTATTTTTTAAAAGCATCTTTCTAAAAGTGTTAACAGTAAACCAAAGCCACCCTAAATATGCCTTAAAACCAAGTAACAATGTTATAAATTCTTTCAATGTTTGTGGTATGACGGGAAGTGGTAAAAAATGGGTCAGGCCTTTCTCATTCTTAAAATTTTCTTACATGTCAAAGAAGAAGGAATGCAAGGGGAATTCTCTCACTCAAGAGACACTTATTCCAAGTACTCTATCCAGTTAAGATCTGCTCTTGAAGAGAAAAAGAAGTTTAAAAATCTTGTTCTCTTGAAATATTTCACAGCTTATACAACTATTGCTCAAGTTACCTACAGGAAATGACAAACCACTAAATTAGTTTTCCAAGAGACACAACTAGATGAAAGACAGGTACAGCTAGAAAACACAGCTAAATAGATTTGCCCACCCGTCAGCACGGCCAGAGCTGTAACTCCAGAGCTGTAACCATGTCAGGTGTCACCAGGAGCTGTCAAGGTTAAATCCTCTGCTAATAAACCAAAAATCAGCAACAGGTTGGTTTGGAAATTTACAGATCTGAGTTAGATCTTTGCTGGAAAAGAGAAGTTCTGACAGCTCTTTTAAATCTCTTCCTATGTACTGGCATAAACAAAGGGATTCAGAGTTTACTCAACGAGCAGACACTGAAAGTCAAGGAAATTCACAGTACTTGCTGAGGGGCAGAGTACAACATGCTGCCAAACAGATTATCCAGTTACTTCATTCAATACAGCTTTTGATATTAACAGTACTGGCTATGCAAATACTCTTCCCAAGAACAGCTGGGAGGGGAAAGTTAGTTTATGACACTGGATGTAAAATCAGAGGCACCACTGCATCAGTCCTAGCCCTAAAGAAAGGTCAGGACAGCTATCATCCTAGGGCATCAGGCAGCAACATACCTAATGGAAGAGCTGACTTTGGGAATGTCTTTAGTCTGCCTGGCCTAGGCAAAAGGTGATGGGGCTTGTCCCAACAGGAGGAGATGAATACATGCTCCCAGCAAAGCTGCACACCCATCGGAATCCACATCTCCCACCGCAACAGCCAGTGCCACCCATCCGGCAGCCCCAGACAGCTCTGACCTGTCCTACAGCACCGAGGCAGCAAAGAGCACTTCCTGGGTGAGAAAAGAAGCCACTGAACATGAAGGGTGACTGCTCATTACAGGTGCTTTTGGAGGTGGCACACAGGAAATCAGCGACAGTAATACGGGAGCCAAAACTGATGTGATATAAGAGAGTCTTAAAATACCCTGAATTGCTTTAATTCAGTTGTGCCTGGAACTAGAAATGGTTTTGCCCTTGTGATGTTTGGTCAGCATCAAAGTCATTTTTCAAAACAGATCCATTAGAAATGAAAGGTCAGATCTGCTTGTGTGCTGTTAAGCTGATACAGCAGCTCACCCAAAACAAAGCCCACAGAACGACTGCAGGAGTGTGCACATGAAATAAAACCCAAAACCAGTTTGTGCTAAAATAAATACACAGAGCCACAGAAACTGCAGCTCAGCAGCTGCAGACAGTTAAGCAGCTGCAGAGCCTGGCCATAGCTTTAGAGTAATCCTCAAGAAAGTCTCCTTAAATAATCACAAATTAGAAACAAAAAGAACCCCCAATAATGACTCTCCACTACAAAGAGGCTCAACAGGCAAACAAGAATTACTTCTGCACTGCTCATCTTTACAGGTTTGTAGGCAGCTAGGAACTGTAGTTCAGAAGGGCACGCACTTCTGATTCATCTCAAAAGCTTGTGCACTTTGAAGCCCTACAGCGACAGCACAGGGCATTGACTCAGGATCTGGGTGATTTAGCTGAAGCGCTCTAAGATGCTCTTGCCTGCAGCTGTGGCTCATCTCACCGCTCTGGCAGATTTTCCTCCCCATTGCATCAGGGCAGCATAAGGGAGGTGTGCCTGCTCCTCGACTGCTGCAGTTCACACTCGCCTCACAAATGGGAGCTGAAGTTGATGGCACTTAATACTAACACACCTCGCAGCCTTACTGTCACCCTGCCTCTGCTTCAGGGCAGAACGCGGCTGCTACTTAGGGACAGCGACATCCCGCTCCACTCCTGAATCCAGAAAACCTCATGAGTCAGAGCTTTAACAGCAATGTTAGTTATGGTTCTGCTAATTTTAGCTCGTGCTTAACCCACAGTTCCCAAATCCCTGCAATGCCTCTCCAGGTGCCAAAAGCCACAGCTACCCTGTACCTCAAGTGCCAAAACACACAGCTTCCAGATGAGAGGCTCTGGTGCACTTACAGAAACTGTATGCTGCAGAAAGACATTTTTCAAATAAAGACAAGAGGAAGAAAACAAGGACAGCTTTATTTACCCCGCTGCTCTGCGCATATCTTAAAATAAGGAACAAAAGTTCATCTGCACAGTTCCTGTGTTTCAGAGTCCACTCCAGGACACACAAGACAGACTTTGTGCAGAGGGTAGCTCAGGACTGTCCCACAAGGTAGCAAACTGCCTGCCAGGGCCAGCTTCTACCCCAAGGAGTGAAAGGCGAGAGAGGGGCAAGGGAAACAAACACACACTTCACACACGCTCCTCAGAGTAAACTGGGAAAGCTTTTAGAAGTAAATAAACACACACACACCCGCCCCCATATTCTCAGAAAGCCACCCAAGCAGAATGCTTTTACTACCGTAACTGAAGGGTTTGTTTTATAAGAAGAGTTTCCTCAGATTTAGTCAACCTCACCAGCCTCCTCCTCCTCCTCTCCTTATTCACACTAAACTGTGAAAGGGACTTCAGCTCTCTCCAACCAATTAAAAACTAATTGAAGCAACAGACTGGCACCATACAGCCTGAGCAGCCTAAGAGATGGCAGACTCAGCTCATATGAGGCCTACACAATGTCATAATATTTCATTTTATTTAACCCCATAGCACAAAGAGCTGAAAAGAGTATTCACAAGGATCCAATCCTAAAAAAAAAAAAATTTAAATCTTTACTGCAGTTCAAGTCCACTGGGTTCAAATGAACAGCACACGTTCTTTACTGCATGTGTACACCACAGTGCCTGCAGGAACAGAGCAAGGTTTTATTTGTTCCTAAAGCTCCGTGAGGAAGTTATGCACACACACAGTTTCTCTCTCAAAAAATAAAGCTGTGTGAGAACATAAATTAGTGTACTTTATTCATTCAAGGAGACATCTTCACCACTCTAACTGACCATTAAAATGAAATTTGTCTACACCTGGATATAATCTAACATTTTCTGCTTTTGCTAATTATTTTTGTTACTGCTAGCACAGGAAACAATGTCAACGAACTGCTGAAAAGAAATCTGCCTCTCAAGAGACAAACAGAATTCAGAACAAGTATTTATGCCAAATCTTTCTACCCTACAGACACTAAACTTTGTGCCTGCATCTATCAATGCAGTCTTTTAGAAACTGGACAAAGTCACAAGCACTCCTAAAGCGTTGCTGCAAACAGAAAATGGGTTTAAGCGTGCAGCACTGACAACCTAAAAGGTCAGCAGCAAGAAAGACTTCACATACACCCATACCTTTCCTACCGACATTTCTTTGCTGCCAATATGCAGCCAGCAATTTTGACAAGAAATCCCTAACCTGTGGTCCAAGGAACAGACCCAAGGCTGTAAAAGGGGTTAGGAGGGAAGCTTGGCACGGTGGGGAAGGAAAGCAGCTGGCATTAAAGAGTCGGGATTGGTAGATAACCTCTTGACAGAAGTCAGGCAGAGAGTCCATAGGAGCAAATCTAGGTTTCTGCAATGAAGAATTTTCTTTCTGATACAAAGAAGAGATGTAAAGTGACAGAGGAGAATTGCTTTTGTGCATGGACAGTAAGTGTGTTTTAATTGACTGCAGAAAGGAAGGGGGAAGACAGCTGTAAGGCAGCTGGTGGTGATTATTTGGAAAGAGTATGTTTGACACACAATTTAAGCCCTCAAAAAATCCTCAGTCAAAATCAGAAATGAATGGCAAAGAAAATGCTGAAGTGTATTTGCAAAAGGAGATTATTTAGTGTGGAATCAGAACTCAATAAAAAGAATAGGGACAGAGTACAACTTCACTGAGAAGAACAGAAGACAAAACACAGCAGAAATTGCATGGTGCTTTCCTTGCACAAGTTATACATGCTACAGTACACCTACATGACCAACACCCCACTCTGATCAAAAACTCTGCAGAGCAAGCCCACGACACAACAGCGTGGTGCACAGCAAAACTAATTCAAAGAGATTCAATATGACCATCCTTTACAGTTAAAAGCACTTAGGTACTCACAAAATCCCCTCAAACGACCATGCAAAGCAAGAAAATTAATTGAGCAATGTGACAGCCTGACCCCAAGCAGGCAACCAAGGATTCTACAGCAACCAGTTAAGCCCAGTTCTTCTGGTGGCCTTCAGCACTGACAGGTTTGCTGGAAAGCAGCAAGCAGAAGGCAAGCAGATCAGTGTGAACCGTGGAATCTCAAAAAGCTCATTTCTCTCCCATGCACAATGCATGCCAAATCTTAAGATTCCTGCAGCATCCAGTTATGAAACTACAATAGAAGAGGAAAACAGATGGCTAAAGCCTTTTGGAAAAAAAAAAAAAAAACAACAACATTAAGCCTTACTTCATTTCCAAAAGAGAAATATATGTATTTGAAAAGAGAGAACCTGCTTCAGACCATACCTAATCGATATAAAAATAGGCAATTTGCCTCATGGATACGAAGCCTGTCTTCAGTTAAAGCTCCTGAACACAAGAAAAGTTTAACCCTTTTAGAACATCATGGCTCACTGTATTTTTAAGCAGGATTTAAAAGCAAAGCAGTTCATGTAGATGACAGACATTACACACACACTGTACAAAAGTAACATATTTATCTCTAAAGCAATTGCTGAACACAAATCCTGTGTAAAAGCCTCTATGTTTACTCTTTTCCAGCCTTTGAAAGCAGTTAGCACCTATGTTCAGGTGAGCAGCTTTCTTGCTCATAAAAGCAATGACAAGTTAGGAACTTGGCAACCTCGACTCTCTGAGTTCAGCCATTCTCTGTGGAAATCAGTCAGTATTACATTTGAAGCCTCTGTTGAGACTTTGACTTGTGAGATATCACACAACAACAAGGAAACAAAAAAGCCACCCTAAAGAGCTCGTGTGTTCAGCAGTAGATGTTTCAGCAGCTCTGTAAAACTGCTATCAGAGCTTCACGTCCAAGGACTGGAACGGATCTCTGGTCCAAAGGAGAAGTTTCCTCCTCTGCTGAGCCTGTATCTCGGACAAGCCTCGACTCAGCTGCCTGAACAGAGGCCTCCAGCAGCTGAGAAGCCCCAGGGTACACAAGAGGTTCATGCTGGGCTGGCAGCTTGAACCAGGATCAACAGGAGACCTGGGCTTCTCCAAACTGGCAGCTGAGACTGGCAGTAAACCCAAAGGCATCCAAACAGGGCCTGACACCAATGTTCAGGCAACTGGACTGGGTCCCCTGCACAAGTCACAGCATTACACCTGCCAGGGATGCCCAGCACACTCCTGCCCCACACAGCAACCCTCTGCTCTGACAGCACAGAGCAGGAAATACGGCTGTTTGTGTAGAAGCCTAAGCAAAATGAATGAGACTGATTTTTTGTTTTATTCAGTGACCCTGCACTGAGGATAAGCACTGAATTAACTCTCTCATATCACACGTAGTCCTCTCAGGCCAGGGCTGCAGTTCACTGGTGAGGCTTTGTGGAAAATCCTGAGCTGCCCCAGCTTAGTCCAAGGGTAAATTGAGGATGACACACTCCAGCACTTTCAAGCAAGCAACTTTCAAAAAAAAAAATCAACTGCTTATATGATTAATGCAAAGTACTATGTTTTCGCAGTAGCAGGAGTCACTAATCCATACTAAAGACCAAGACTACATCTGTTTATTTATTTATTTTTAATGAAAGGTTCTAAATAAACCAACTGTTCAATTTTTCAAAGGTACTGAGCAGCCACAATAATTAGGTCTGGGTCAGTGGGAGCTGCCAGAATGCCATAGAAGTGACTCAGTCCTGTTAATTATCTGAAAAATAAGGAACAGTGACAACACTGGACACTCCATCACAACCTATCTCCCCCAAACACACCACCAACGAAAAGCAGTCATTTGAGAGTGGCTGTCTGTAACCATTATTCAGGACAAGAATCAGAAATTATAGACAAGAGACAAAAAAGCAAGGAAAGGTTTCAGCCCAGTCTGGTCAAATGCTGTTGTACCTAGAGATAATGCTTTAAAAAAAGTGAAGCAGCAACACCACAGTGTCAACTTCTCACAGTGCCAGGAGAACTCCAGAAAAAAAGAGCAGGAGCTATTTTAAAGACTAAGTTAAAAAAAAAAAAACAAAAACAAAACCAAAAAACTCCAATCAATACAAGTCCAGAGGAAACAAAGAGTATGAAAGCCAACCAGAAATTCACCCAACCTCACAAACCATACACAATCAGTACAAAAAATATTCCAACACACAAGCCATTTTCTGAAGAGTCAGACAAATGCAAACCTAACAGAAGATAGCAGTTCACAAAGAGGCACACAGCCTGTTTTGGTCATGCACAATCCTTGCTCACAGACACTTCTCAGTTCCAGTGTGTTTATGACTGTGTTGTCATTTATTTTAAAATATGAATGGAGCATTCTTTTCCTCCAGAAACACTGCATTGTTAAAATGCCAGTACATTAAAATAACTTACTGCTTACTACATTTCAATCAAACAAACTACAGACTACAGAACTGACACTTAATATATATTGAGTGCTTTCAGCAAGAACAGCATATGGAGTTCATTTCTTCTGTTTTGTCCTCACAAGGGCCAAACTCAGAAACAAGACCTAGAAACAGATGAAGCAGTGATCCTGTCGGCATGCACAAAAACTGTATCTTCTCCAAAGTTATGGAAAGATTTAGTTGAAGGCTCTCAAAATGCATAAAATATTTAACCCTTCATTTCTATAGAGGTTTCACTTACGAAGTATGATTTATGGCAGAAATATAATATTTTAGGTCACATGCTTAAAGAACATTTTTGTTAAGGTTCTCAAAATAACAGGAAGCAGAATCAAAAAGCTTACAGTCAAAGGACTTTGTGAGTTATGTTCTGCCCTATTGTGATTTTTCCTACAATTCATCCACATTTCACCACCATAGTGTTCCTTTGTCGCAACCAACACAAGCACTGATCTTGCCTATATTTAAACTCAAGAATGTAAAACGAAGCTGAGAAGGATGATGTTTTTGCAAAAAATTAGTTGCATATCTGAGGTTTTGGATGGCTCTCTCACTACTGCATACACAGGCATTTTGCTAGGTGGGTACTCTCAGTTTTGACTACCTGTTTCTAAAATAGTAAGATATTTCACAAGAGAACTTTTGTGTATGACTTTTTCTTAAACCAAGGAAAAGTTGGCTGCAATTCCAATGCAAACAGTTTCCCTGCAGGATTTATACTCCAGTGCTGAAGCATTCCGCAAATTCTCACCAACGACTGAATCAAAATGAAAATGAAACCTAAAACAGCCCAGTTAATGTAAACAGAACATAATAAGTAATAAACCCAACTGCTGAAATAAACCTGATCAACCAAAATTACTGCAGAAAACTCCTTAGCCTCTTTGGGACAGTAGATCCCATGAGATAATCAGGACAGTCTCTTTCAACTTCTACAATGTTTCCATTTGCAGTTTTCTCTCTGAAAGCAAGTTCAACTTCCAAAACAATTCTGTTTCTTAAACATTCTAGGCATGAAGACAGCTTGCTAAAAAAATCCAAAACGTTTAACCTGACAGTGTTCCTTTAAGACAGAGCAGTGCACAGCCTTCCAGCATATTTGACAGAGATTTCCTACTCCAAGAGATAGAATTTAAATTTGTAGAGGCAATTACTCATAACCAGTGAAAGCAGCCAATGCAAGTGCCAAACTTGCCAACAAGAAGAAAGGTCAAGTATTAGAAAGGAGGCTGCAGTTTATTACAAGGCAATTTGAACATCTCAGTCCACGAGGTCTGGAAAGTATTTTCTTCATCCCCTGACACTACATGCTCACACTAATGTGAGGAATTACGACAGTAACATCAATATTCCAAACATATAAAACAGCAGTTAAGTAGTTCTATAATGGAGATCTTTCCCTGACTATTTAAAAGCTGCTTCTAGTCTTGCCTAGCAGATTTATTTAAGCTCATTTTGCACAGGAAAGATGATGTGCCAGACCCACACCATTAACTGCTGTCTAGTCAGCTCCAAAGCCATCCAACTGGACCACCATCGCACAAAATTCTTGTCTGACCAAACAAACACCTTAAGGCGGTTCCCAAGGACCTGCCTCTTGCCCCTTCCTGTTAAAAGATGGAAAGGAAAAAGGAAAAGAAGAAGGAAAAACATGACCTCTTCAGGTAAGGAAGTCAAAAATCAAAATGGGTGTCCAACCCGTATATCCCACGACCACCATGTCCAGGGCTGATCTCCAATGCCTCCAACAACCAACATGAGTGCCAGTAGATACCACTCAGCACCACCAAGCTGAACTGGCAGCTGGGAAAGAGCTCATGGGAAATATTAAAAAAAAACCCAAAACCGAACAAAATAACAACATCAAAAACCCCAAACTGACAACCAAAACCACACCGAGTCACAGATGTGAGCTAACAAATGTACCCTGCTCTGCAAGGTGAAAACAACGCCAGCCTAGAAAATCAATAGTACAGAACAAAACCAGCAGGTCCAGGGTAACTGTGCAGCGAAGCCAGCACTCACTGAGACAGACAAGCACCTCAAGCAGCTGCTTCTGCAATGGCCTGGCAAGAGAAGGTAAGGGGATGCAAGAGCATCATTTTTACAGCAACATGAGCTGCTTCTTACCATTTTTTCGTGCACTCAACCATCAACTCCTGGTAAGAGGCCACAAACTGGAACTTGGATGCATGCTTCCCAACACGCTGCAGTCTTTTCCAAACTGAAGCCATGATGGTGAGAATTACTGGTCCTCTTAGACAGCAGAAACTGTGTGAAGACCAGTGTAGGTTTCAAAGAGCGTGTGTGCTTGATACTAGCAGATTTATATACAGACACAGTAAAAAGAGCGTGTGGGGAACTTGACGGGATGTCTACAATTCATATTCTGCTTCTCCCCTCCTCAGGGTAAATCCTAGTCTAGTGGAATGGCTCATCACTGGCCAGGAGCAGCATGCAGTAGAAGTAGACAGGTAATGGAGAGGAAGTTCTCTCATGGAATCATCATTCTTCACACAGTAGATGAACGGAAGACTGCAGGACTGGAAGACAAATAAGACAGGGAGAGAAAGGATTGGTTAATACGCTTCACACTGAGTGCTGCAATTGCACGTGATCTCATACCTTTCAAACAACTACAATCAACTACAAGAACATACCCCCTTCCTGTTGTCATCCACACGCACACCCCCCCACCAATTAAATAAATAAATAAGAATACTGCAGCAATTTCAGGAATTCAAACCACGAGACTGTTCAGAAACATATCAACATATCCTATTATCAGAAGCATCATAATTGGCAACAACAACAAAAAAGGGCAGGTCAGGGCCACACCAAATCCTTGTGAAGCATCTCCGGGAAGCAATGCGAAGTGGCTGAGGTGCTGCCAATATGCACCCAGAGGGAGGGACACGGGGAGATGAAGTTCTTTGTCTTGATGACAAAAGGTGTAACAGTTGTTTCCTCTAACACACCTCCCGCTTTCATTTCGCAGCCCAAAGAGAAGGATCAGCCAAGAAGACAGTAAGGGAGTGTTGCTACTCAAATGCCTGTGCCAGGGTGAGGAGGAGGACGAGAGAGGAAGGGGCATTTCCCGAGTCCTGGCTACCCAGGATTCCCCATCTTCCTCGCTGCATCATATTGAAATGGAAATGTCTCTCCATCCTGCACCGAGAAATGATCATCGCGGAGGTGAAAAGGGAGAAGAGAAACCCAGGTGGGTCTCCTCCCTCGAAAGGAAAGCAGCATCTCCGCTGGGTGCGGGGGAAAAAGCCTCTTCGTTAGGAATACGGCGAAGCACAAGCTAGCCGCAGCTGGCGAGAAGTCAGGGTAGGATGGCATCAAAGCTAGCGAGGGGGCTACCTGAAGCAGAATCGCTCCCGGGAGGGGGGGGTCCCCACGGAGCCCCGGGGCGAGGAGCGCCCCACTCCGCCTCAGCAGCCCGTGTCACCTCCGCGCCCAGCCCGCCGGGGCAGCGCCCCCCGCCCTTGGCCGGGAGCCGGAGCGGTTTAAAAATTAAAACGCCACCGGCGGGAGCAAGGAGTGGAGCGGCGGCTCCGGGAGCGCCGGGAGGGGACGGGCGGCTCCCCGTGCGCGGCACTCACCTGCCGCCGGCTCCTCGCGGGCGGTCCCGCCGGGCTGGCGCGCTGGCACCACACGGCAGGCGAGAATCAGCGCCGCCGCTGCCCATTACTGCAGCAGCCCTGCCGCCGGCAGCGCCCTGCGGCTGTCCCCGTCCTC